>JAVKLF010000110.1:16840071-16873721 GCA_034783495.1 Millerichthys robustus | reverse complement strand
TTTCCAAACCAAACATTCTTCAGAAATAAAAATAAAATAAAGTCCTTGTCTTGTGACCTCTTGAGACAAAACTGATAGAAAAGCATCTAAATAGATTACATCGCTGAGGCACACTTGGGATCGGAGCAGCTAGCCGACATCCGAGTCCCTCAGTTGTGGTTTTTAACTTCCGTTGTGGCTTTTGTATTTGCGTTGTGGCTTTTGTATTTGTGTTGTGAGCTTTTGTATTTGTTGACACCTCTGGGCCACCGTATGTGTCACCTCACTAGCAGGTGTAAATTACATTTAAAATTTAATTTGTTTCTATTAAATGATAAGTTAACAGCATGTTTACATGATTGTAAACTAAAAACAGTTTTCATGCACCTCATTAGGCTTTAATAATGAACTGACAGGCAGAAGCATGACTGAAATACTGAAGATTACAGATTGTGTATTTTCATCAAACACACAGCTGAACAGCCCTCCTCACCTCTTTTAGAACAAGGACACAGTTTCCAGGGCCGATGAACTGAGGAAGCTCTGCAATGCGTCCTTTGTTAAGATAAGGACCAGAGAAGCACCTGTGGTTGAAATAGATCTTGGGACAGCAGTATTTTCCGTTGCCCTGGCCTGCATATATTAAAAAGATATATGAATAAAACAACAACAGACAACACTCTCAACCAGGTAACATATTTCTCCCATAGCTTTCACTCCTACAACATGCTCACCAGTCTCAGACTGGTTTGCCATCTGCTGTTTTACTGCATCAGGTGATGAAGACTTTGGTGGAGTTCTGCTGTATAATTGGAAAAACAAAGTGAGAGGCTGAAAGGCTGCGTTGACTGATTAATTAGAAACAATGCACCAAACAATACTCACTGTTTCTCTGGCTGCACAACTGCAATTTTTCTTTCTTTTTCAACTGAAAAAATAATAGTTCTGCAGTCACGGTGATTTCTATTTTGTTTATTTAAATGTGTGTTTTAGTAATATTCTCATTAATGCATCTTGATATAAAGAGCATTTAACATGCTGATTCCTGTTGTATACCTGAGAGCTTGATAGGGTAGACCAGCGGATAGCCATTTGTTTCACACCAGCTGACAGGAAAGATGTCCAGAGAATCCACATGGACTATCAGCTCCGGCATTGGCTGCTTCAGACCTACAAAACCAAACACACAGAGATTGAATAATTTCTTTCACTACCCAGAAGCCATGGTAACAAGGCTGCAAGATCAGTTATCACATGCTTAAACATCCTGGGTGGAAAATACTGCAGTTCAAACGGACACTCCAAGCTGGCTAAAGAACTGTGAAAAAAATGTAACATCTTTTGCTGATGCTTCAGAAAGTAAACTTATGCACCACAGCCTATGCCTTTTCGATCCAATGTGTTTGTTCCTATTGTCCTATTTAGTGTAAAGATTTCTTGAAATGGACAAATATTTACCTTGATGGAGACAGAGGGGCTAAACACAGTTCAACTAAAAAGTGATAAACTCTTTAGATGCAGTTGTATTTAGACTTAGTAGAGAAATCTCTTTCTGATGGCTATCAATGATTGATACCCAGTTGTTATACGTAGATCACACAAATCCTTATCTGTAACAAATATGAGTACAGCCTAATTCCAATCTAGAGGCACCAACTAATGGGTGGTGCTTAATGGCCAACTGTAATTTGATTCATTTTACCAAATTGGAAAGTAGAACACATTTGGATCTATTTTTTTTTTTAGTCCTGCCACCTAATAAAGAAAGGGAGCAAAAACGTTCAGGTTAGTTTCTGCTTGCCACTGTATGCCACTGCTTGCCAGTGTAGTTAGGAGAAAAACAAAGCTTCCGTCTTCTTTCCTTCAGCTAAACTAATACCCTGTTTACACAATTTTTAAAAAACATTTTTCAATGTCTATTGGGTCAAATGAAGAAGAAAAAAGTCAACGGTTTACATGGATCCGCTAGTTTCCATGCCAGACAGGGTTGACATAGTTACATCTGAACTAGTGTATAAACAGGCATTCCTTTGGACCTAGGTTGTTGTTGGTTTTGCCTCTACATGCTGCAAAGGGTGAGTAGCACAAAAACACTGTCATCTGCAATTTACTGTAATTGTCATTAGTCTAAAAGAAACCTTTGCCTGCAGTCGCCTGTGTGCGCTTTCACACCTGCAGGCTACTTCACACCTCAGTGGGGGGTGCTCCCGAAAAGTTCAACTCTGAGACCTGATTTCAAAAAGTGCCGGTGCCAAAGACCTAAATCACTGGTGACCGGTAAAAAGAACGTCTGGATTGCAACAAAAATGTTAGTTTTACTAACAAACAACTTTGCAAAAACAGCCCCTAAACCCATTATTTCATGACTCCAGCTCACCTTCCAGGCTAAGCCAAATGTACTGCCCTTTGATCTTTGTGACTGTGGCCACATGAATGTTCTCAGGTGATAGCGGGTTGACAGCCTCCAGCTTCATGGCTTCTTTAAAGTTGTGTTCACACTGATCCTGTAAAGCAAATAAAAAGGTTCAAACCGCAATTGCAGATTGCCAGGGTGAGTCGCCTGCTTACAACTCTGTACCATTTTAAAATGACACACTTTTACTGCTGATGTACAATTACAATTACGATGTCGATACAGGGTTTTACAGATTTGGTGGAAGAGTGGTTAGGTGAGTTGTCTTGTAACCGGTGGGATGCAAATTCAATCCCCCTTTCTGTCCATTTCAGTCGTTGCGTCTTTGGGAAAGACATTTCACAAGTCTTGCCTGTTGGTCAGACGGCTCAGTGGCACCGGTGCATGGCAGCCTCACCTCTGTCAGTCTGCCCCAGGCCAACTGTGGCTACAATGTAGCTTACCACCATCAGCGTGTGCATGTGTGTATAAATGGGTGCGTGACTGTACTGTGAAGCGTTTTGGAGTCTGGAAGGACTTGATAAAACGCTGTATAAGTTCAGGTCATTTACCATTTTAATATTTTGTTTTTCCTGACAGACATTTTGTTGAAACAACACTGAACCGAACAGCAGCGTTTAAGCCAAATATTCTCACATGTAAAAAAAAATTGTTTCAAGACTGAAATCAAAACCACTACTACTAAACTACTCTTCTAGCAGTGGAGCACATATGTCTGCAACAAATAAATTGTGAACTACAACAGTAAACAAAGCAAAGTTGATTCTCTAAGTCCGGAAATGGAAGCACCACTATCATCGGCACAAATTGTGAAATTTCTTCTCTGAAATTGTAAAATGTATGTCATTAGTTTAAAGCTGCATTTTTGTAACAAAATATTTTTTGTCTTGTTGGGAAATAATCTATTTCCTTAAAAACAACCAACCATTTACTGATACAATAACTATATTAAAATCATATTGATAATCATAACAATTTTTAAAAATCTTTTACTGATAACAAAATTCGTACAATGAACTTGTTATTGTTAAACATTCATTACAGCCTTCACAAAAGAGAAAATGATTATTGAATTACCAAAAAATGCATACCTAAAAAGTTAGATAATTTTTTCTGGTAAATGAACAGCAGAGATTAATTAAACGCTACATGATGGATACTCAAATGGAAGCTGACTCACAGTTGGGAAGCAATGCTGAGGAGCGGCTTCAGACTCGCACTGTTTCAGGTAATCAGCCCAGTCAAAGTCTGGACCCTGGTGTCCTGTTTATGACAAAATAAACACAAAGTAGGGAAGAAAGGGGGAGGAGATTGAGAGAAAGAGTGATGTAATCATTTTTAAAATACAAATTATACCAGCGTATTTTGAAATAAAAATGTTTGTCGCTACGCGGAAGGAGTAGGTCTGGCTAGCGATATCTTAAAAACCAAATTTAGCTGTGATACGTACAACTTATCAGCACTTTATCTAAATTTCTAGCCTTTTAAAACCTTAAACACATCATTAAAATCCAAGCCATTTAAAGAATTTGAAGCACCCACACAAACCTTGGAAGAATTTAATCTGTAATCACTGATAACAAGTTGTAACGAAAAGATAGGTGTGACAGAGCGTACCTGGTGGGGGGGAGAGGGAGAGACCATTTTTCAGACTCCACTGAGCTGGAAAGATCCCTGGACTGTCTCTGTGACACAGGAAGGATTGACCAACACCTTCTGACTCATCAATTCCACACAGATCATCCATTGTCACCAGAAAGTATTTCTCATTGAACACCTTAAATATAAAAAGAAGAAACATTTTTCAAATGACAGCTCAAGGCTTTAACTTAAAGATGCACCAACAGCAGTTTTCTAGACTGATTCTGATTTAAGTAAACCTTTAAACTGCCTTCAGTTCTGTCTTAAGGATGACCTAAAAATGTATATTTAAAGTTTATATTTAAGAACATGTATAACAATTTTGTCATTCTTTTAATGAAGACTTTGTGGTTACAGAGCCTTCGATGTATAATTAGGTGAGAATGAAGTTCTTCAGGTTACAGAACTTTTTGTACAAATAAAATCCATTTGAAAAAGTGTCTAATTATAAAACTACATTATAAGTCTTAAACTATTTCTTAGAATCTTTTTTACACCTAAGAGCATATACTGTGTGAACCAGGTTTTATAAAGCAGACGACTGGAGTTAAATTAAAAAACAGATTATGAATCTGTAGTAAATGAAAACTGTGCAAACATACTCATTATACTTACTCTACAGTAAATCTGTAATTCCCTGTAGTAACCTCTTACACTGCCCTTGCCTCCTCTGACTTTGATATCAAGCCAACAACAATATTTTTTTCAGTGCCTAATCAGCCAATCACCAGTTAGGTTAAAAATCAGATTATTCTGGTCACCTGCTGAGCTATCAGTGCATCTCCGCTTTCTTTATTACCCGTTTTGTATGAGTCACTGGAAATGAAATGAACAATTTTATTCGTGTTCAAACATGCACTTACATATCAACAGACTGAAGTTGATTTGGTAACGAACTAAAATATTACCAGCTGGACCAAATAAACAGCAAACAACTGTGAAACATTGCACCACAAGAGAAATAGGAAAGACTGTTACCTTGGTGACAGTAGCAGGCCTGATGGAAATGGGTGCAGCAGGGTCAACAGCTTCTAGTTTCATCCTTTCCTTGAAACAATGATCAGCAATGGCAGGCTGATCCTGAGAAACAACAAAAACAAACATTTTGAGTATTTTTCTAAAGCTTAGCTCTCATTTATTTGAACATCTACAAACTCGTTGCTCGGCGGAGGCTTGTTAAATTGGAACTGCTGGGGGCGGGCATTCAAATAAGAACAAATAAAATTAGTATCGAGATAACCTTAGTAAACTCTGCAGTAAGAGCTTCATCTTGAGGAAGGTCGCTTATCCTCTGTCTAACCTCCTCCCACTCCTCCTCAGTCCGCAGCGCCAACAGCTCTGAAGTAGATAAATACACATAAATCAGCTGCTGGAGTGTAAAATTTGGCTTTCCAACAAGTCTGGTATTGTTTGTTTAACAAGGAAACATTGTTACCAAAACTAAACTTGATTAAATATTAAACTGAATGTATTAACTAGAAAAATGTACATTTTTCACATGCTTTCACTTAATTTTAATGTTCATAGGAGAAAGCTTGTGCAAGAATAAACCTTTAACAATGGTACTATTTGGATCAGTATCACTGCTTGTAACAGTCCGCTAGTAGCTTCTGCATGTAGTTTCCACATACGGAAAAAAAAAAGTTTGAATAAAAAGCAGGGTATTAAATATCAATAAGGTCTTAGCTGCTGGAGCAATAGAAGATAAATCAGCTGTGTCAGGATGTAGCTACATCCATGAGTGCTTTTTACATTTTGCATATTAACAATATTGTATTCACAGATTGTAGTGCTAAAAATGACCCAAAAATTCATTTCAAGGTCTAGTGGGTCAAAGTCACTTTCTGAATGTTGGGCTCTTTTTATCTTGAAGAATACACATACACATCTTTAATACACAGAGCTCTTTTTCTGATTATGAATGATGATCAAACACTCATTTTTTTCTTTTGGTATATCAGCATACTTTAAATATCACATTGCAACTACTTTAACAAACTATTATGCATCCCACTTTTGGCAGTAAACCCAAAAATCTAGTTTCCTTTCTAAAACTTGACCAGGACAGGGCCGCTGACCTGAAGGAGGCCTCAAGGTGCAGCCGTGCTCTTTAGCCCACCCAGGTGGGTGTAGGCGTGAGTGGAGATAAAAGAGCCAGAGTGTAGCGGGTGTGTCTGGGAGGCCCTTGGTGCCGAGCATTCGCAGCTTCAGCCTTCCTCCGACGTTCTCCTCCACTTCGGCGGCCCAAACCAGTCCCGGGTCAGCGCTGTCCAGAATCTCCAGGTAACATCCCGCACACAGAAGCTCCACTGGGTCTCTGCCATGCTGGGGCTGGAGGGAGGAGTGGGGAGGGGTGAGAGGTTGTAAATGAGGAGACTGCACACTCACTTGCACAAACACACATAAGCACACTCCTCAGTTGTGAGAGGAATTTGTACTGGAGAGAATGAGCTACATGACTAAGTGACAGAACTGAAGGCACAGAGGCTGAAAATTAATAACATGAGATCATTTCACAGGCTGTTCCTACAGAGAATTTGCTTTTAGCAGCAACGCCTAGGAGGTGTAGACTAAGGCTCAGAGAGCCTTGAATTTTACAGATTTCACGTGGGTTGCACATAAAAGATGACAGAGCTAAAATTTGATTTAGTTTAGGTAAAAACTTATTCAAACAGCCATTTTCAGGGTGAGGATCTACTTTGTCCATTTCAGTCTTAGGATTAGAAACTAAACAAGAGTTTGAGTCAAAAATATAAAGACACACAGTGAATGTGAGCTTGTATGTAACTAGCTTCTAAACATAATCGGTTTTGTGGTGAAATTCTTAAAATGCCCACCGTCAAGCAATGTTGATTTAGACACATGAGAAGACTTAATGATGAGATTAAAGTGAACCTTCCTCTGTGGCTTTGAGTTAACTTTTCTATTTTAAGACAGACAAAGCTCCACAGCCCAGCCTTACCATTTCCAGCAGGCTAGCTGGTGCGCTGCACTCCTCAGCCAAGGCCTTTTCCAGCAGAGCCTCCCAGTCTGGATGTTTCTCACGCACACCTGAGGTGGATGATTCACAAAGAGTTTAGTTTAGAAACTAAAGAACTAAATGGTCGTAAAGAATACATTTGATTATTTTTTTCTCCTCAATCAACTCACACCTAAAGTAAAGTTGCATAATAAAAAGATTAAACAAAGCAAACAAAAACAAAATATTTTCAAACAGAACTGATTATCGCTGGGATCAAATTCAGATGCAACATAATTTTTCATACAATGTCTTAAAAAGTGTTTATTAAGTAAACATTTATTTAAAACCCACACAGAAAAACGTGCTTCAGCACTTTAAGACAAAACTATTTGAAAGAAACTACGAGATCAGAAGGTAAACTTTACAGTTTCACTTACAGGTAACTCTGACAGCAACATATTAAACAAAATGTGTGCTCCACTTATAGACGGCAAAATAAATATTTGGGATTAAATCTTTATCATATCAAGTTCTGGGTTGTATACGTCTCCAACTACATCTGTAACTTTTATTTTTTGTTGCCAAACATGACTAAATTTGGAAAGAAAGGGTGGAAGTGATACTTACAGGAGAGAAACATTAATTATTAAAGTTGAGTTTCTATTTAAGTATAAAATTATTTGGACATGGACATATTGATCAGAAGGATGTGGTTTAATGACAACATGTATGGGGGAAAATGGACATAGTATTTTAGAAGAAGTTGTTGCTTAAATCTTCTAGAGGTGACGCCTCGCTGTCTCAGTGGTTATACACTATGTCCAAAATAAAAAACAATCTCACTCACAAAAAAACACTGAATTGGAATTTTTCTTAATCAATTTAATAAAAATATTGATGCCTAACATCTACAGGTTCCTAACACAGGTCTAACATTGGATCTTACTCACCCTCGGGGGGCCTGGTGGTTTTTCCGTGCTGCCGGCTCCAGCCCAATGGGTGCAGGTCTGTCGCCATGATGTCACACCAGAAGTCAGCACGGCGGTCATCTTGGTATCCTTCGTAGCGCAGCAGCAGCAGCTGGCCACATGTGGTGATGATGGTGGCCACCCAGAAAGGACTGTCAGCCTCTGAGCGCACGCACACCTCCAGCTTCATCCCAGGGGTTAGTCCTGTCTGTCGACCCTGGTCCACCTAAGGGACAGTCGGAACCATCAAAACACACACTTTCTTTAGTTTAGAATTCTTTTAAAACTAAAACTACACTTTGAAGTAATAATTTTCAATTTAGGTTATGTTTGACAGAAATAACGGTCAGTTTAAGCTTAAAGGGGCCTTCAAATATAAGCAATTATTTATGAAACGCTGAACAGAACAGTTCTTTAGATGTGTGTGTCAGCAGTGAAGGTTGGCACCTACATGTTTGAAGGCATGATGGGGCACAGCCACAGCGCCAGTCTCTTCCAGGTACTCATCCCAGTTAAAGTCAGCCACATCTTGAGCACACTCTCCATCTGGAAGAGTAATATATATATCTGTTTTCATGGCTTTTTTCCCCAACCCATTTCTCCAACTCATGTCACACAGCTGGTAACTGAGTGGCTCTTACCTGACTCCAGCTTCACCTGACTCATGCTGGTGCCCCACCTCCTTCAAGACCACGACTAGGACCTCTGAGAAGGAACAGACGAGGAAGATTATTATCCAGAGTAAATAAGCAAAAATTAGTCCAGAAACAAAGCATTTTGTCCAGTCAAACAACGCTCTGGAGAGAGTGAGCAGGACTTTGTCTAGCTGGCTAGAACAACCAGTTTGTACTACGGCTGACAAAATGAAATGTTTGCCACCAACAACCAGATTGTCACCATTGAGCAAACTGAAGACAAAAGAAATTTTAACCTCTTCCCTTAGTGCCAAAAGCAAAAGAAAGCGCATCTGTTTCAGAAGCTCCAAAATTACAAAAAACAGATAAGTGTTGTGTTCTGTTAAACAATGCTGCCAAATTTTAACATTCAAAACAGTTCTTTCTCGTTCTTTCTGGACTTAGCACCTAAGTAGCAGCCCAGATGGTTGGTGTTATCTGGAAAAGTTAGTCCCACCAGAGTCACTTCTACTTGCGAAACTCATTTTTCAAAACCTTAATCCTTTTCTTGCCCTGATGTAAAGATTCAAACAGGGGCTTGACATGAATGTGGACGCACACATCAAGTTTTGACAGGAGAAACTGACCCAGGACGTTGTGAGAAGCAGATGAAATAAGTTATCTCAACAAGAGAGATTGTGTGAACAGGAAAAAAGGCAGCGCTGGGCGTGACGGCGACGGAGAGAGTTTGCCGCTCTCTCAGCCCCACTCCATTCAGTCGACCTGTCAGACTTGTCTTTGTCACATCTGACAACTCTATTAAAAACAGGGGCCTGCCATCAGAAGCCTGCCCCCCTTCCCCGACCACCGAACTGCCACCACGACCTCGGTGCTCCTGTGGGATCAGCACCGCCTTTCACCCGCGACCCTGCACCAGACCCTCTCTGTCTTTTACCCCGGTCCTTCTGGCACAAACACACACACCAGAGGGCCTCATTGTCCTGGGGAGGGAGGTGGGGGTCACTTTTCCAATACAAGGGGGAGAGGGAAAAAAGAGCAGCAGGGTAAAAAGGAGAAAAGTAGACCTTAAGCTAAAGATGTTTATTCTAAATACTCCTACTAAGCTTCTGTATAGAACAATTTGTACATAGATTGATTTTAAATGAACTAGAGAAATGGCATTTTCTGTAAAAGTGAGCACTAAGTGCTGAATGACCTAAATAAGCTGAAGATGCTAAAATGTTAAGCTAAAAAGACACAGAACACGAGCTAAAAACTAAAAGAAAAAAATGTTAGGTAAAAGTAGCAAAACACTGGATTCAAGTAGTAAAATGCTAGCTAGAAACTACAAGTAACAGAAGGCTAGCTTAAAGCTAAAAACAGCTAAAGATCATCTAAATACATTAAATAAGTAGCTAAAATCTAAAAGTAGCAGAACAGTAGATACAAGCAAAATGTGGCTGCAGGCTAGCTAAAAGCCAAAATTAGCAGAACTATGCTAACAAAATGACGTTTTTTATGGAACTGAAGGAACCTCAATTTAATTGTCTTTGGGATAAATATTTGAAAATAGTTACATTTTTTTAACAGTCTAAAATTTGAAAAATAAAATAAAATAAAATAAAAACAAGTCCCCCATCTCCTGAACACTTTGATTAATGAATTGCTAAAATAGCACAAAATTTGCAGAAGTAGTTTGAGTCAAAAACAGACATCTCACTTAGTCTTATCATTTTTAGTACGAGTTGGAGAAGAATCTCTGCTTGCACCAACTTTTAGTTTCATATCTGCAAAGTTAACAATATTCATTTTTGTGTTTCATAAGGTCTTATTATTAATGTGTAAATCAGCATTCACACAACAATGTGCTTTTCTAAGTCTACCTTTGAAATGAATCAAATTGTTTTAGTCTGTTGTTTCAATGTGAATGTGTTTGATGCTCAACTGAGATAAAACTCAATCAGTTAAACAAATTACACAAATATTTTCACTTCATTCAACACTACTTACAACACTTCTTTACAGCGGATTTTAATTTTCCAGATGACTTTTCTGGTCTATAAAACTGCATGAGTTTTAGTTTGTAGCAGAATGGCACCGTGTAGAAGAACATAGCCTTGACAGTCGCACAGTGCAGACAGGAAGAGGAGGACTTCCCCGTTTCGTACCCACTGAATGGTTTGTGTTGGACCACAGGTCACAGCAGCCTGTCTAAAGCTCGCACCAACCGACACTCTGACTGAACCTGAAAGAGAAAGGACCAAATGCGCACACACCCATGCCAAAGTACACACTCAGAGACAACTGAGATCTACTCAGTCTACTACAATCTACTACATCCTCTTCACAAGCACTTACCGAATCATATTCTCATCAGCACTTAACACCATCCAGCTTTTCTAAAAAAAAAGCCTTTCTGAACTTCTGACGTTCCACGTGAGGAATCCATTCTGACAACAAACACGCACTCACATAAAACTGCTCAACACTGTCTAAAGCTCGACAAAATAGCATCTCAGGCTCACCGTGTATTTACAATAGTAATTTAGCAGAAAATAAGGCAACGTATTTGCAGTGTTTGTTTTTGAACACACACCAGATTGGGTATGAACCAAAAATGGTTTAATTACTTTTCTAGACTGAATAGTGACGCAAGTTCATTTTTGCTGCTTGCTTTAATAAACAAAATATACAACACTGACCTTCTTTCATTGATTTTGTTCTGAGCCCTTATCTTCTACTTTGCAACCGTCCTTCATTCAACTGCTGCGTTTTACATTAGTTTAATTACTCAAAGAAACCATTCTCATTAATGCTTTTGTTATGTCTTTAAACAAAAACCAGAGTTGAAACGGGGGCTAAATAAAAACCTGTAAAGCAAAGATTAGGCTGCATGTATAGAATTTCAAAATAAAGTTGTTCAATATCTCCAATCTGATGTTGTTATACAACCTCACTACAATCACTGTGCATTGATTTCAGATATTAGATATATTTACAATAATCACTCAGTTAACAAAGCTTTACACAGATACAGTAATGTCTCAATGAACCAACCGTGAGCAAAAACACTGTTTCTCCACCAAACCGCTTCTGTCGAGCACTCGCAGCCCTCATCTGCTTTTATGTTTGTTGCATAGAAACCTGTTTTGTTCAGTTTTACAGTTGCAAAAAGATGACAGTTTGTGATAAAAAAAAACTTCTTAGAGTAAAATGTGATTTTAAAATTCAGCTTCATGGAATCTGGTTTAATTTGAATGCCTACAAGCTAACAATATCCTGAAATGAATCTTTCTTTCAAGAATACACCCATTTAAATAATTCTGGTACTTTTCACAAATTGCTTTATTAGTTTTTGCAGAATAAAATTACAGAAAAACAAACAAGTGTAACCTGACTTGTTTTTATTCTAGTTTTGTGTGGTCGTGTTTGTCAGCATTTACCTGCCAACATTCACTTGTTTTAATCTATCATTTGTGTGTTTTGGCACCATGAACATAGACTTGCTGTTGAATCGTGACACAGAAAGACTGTGGTTCCAGTTCTGCCATCAGCAGAGAATACAACAAATAACAGGGCTCCTGTTTGTTAGGTTCACAGCTCAGAAATTTGTCACAAAGAAAAAAAAGAAGCAAAGTCTGAACTGACAGCTGAATTGTTTCTTATGGAACTAGCTTCTTGTTTAATTTTTTTGAGTTAGTTTGAGTTATTTTGATGTGAAATCATCTGACTATCTAATTACCTAATTTATACAGTTAGGTGTGTCCATCTAATTCCTTTACCCACTTTTGTGTACATTCTTCTGGATCACCTCAACGTCCCCTGAAAGGTGTTGGAACCCAGGTATTAGGTAAAGTTCTACACATTCATCCATCCACTTCTCTCTTTCGCGTCACGGGGGAGTTGGTGCCTATCCCCAGCAATCATTGGGGTACATCCTGGACAGTCACAAGTCCATCACAGAGACACAAATGGACAAACGAAAACACCTCACTCTCGCAGAGTAACCTGTTCACCTTACCTGCATGTTTTTAATCTGTGGGAGGAAACTAAAGTACCCAGAGAACAGGGAGAACATGCAAACTCCACATAGCTGAGTTTTAACCTCAGCGTTGTGAGGCAACAGCTCTAACCACTACTCCTCCAACCAAAAAATTTCTCACTGGTTTTGCATTAGAAATAAATAAACATTGTCTGAAAGAGAGGGATTTGTCCTTGTAGTCCGCTTTGTATTAAGGTAATTTTGGGGAAAAGAAAACATCACATAAAAGTTTTTTGCTCAGACAAAATAAGATTTTTGTCAGAATATTAAAAAATCCCATCATCCCAAAACTCTAATTTGATTATTCTTTTAAGGGGCTTAAAGTTATTTAATTTTTTTCTGACAGACTGTACAGATGGAATTATTTAAGCTCTCTAATTTTCCCAAGTCTGAAATCCCCAAGATTCTAGAGATTGGCAACTTCAGTGGTAAAAAGTTGACAATGTGGGGGACTACGTTCATTTTGTTTTGATAAATAGTCAATGTGTAAAACACAGTGCTGATATGAGCAACTTGTAGAATAATGTTTTTTTTTTTAGAAAATGACATGGGTTATCAAGTCTGGTAAAACACCCCCCAATAGTTATCCAGACATGGAAGCCAGCAAAATCAAATTCCATAGTTTAACACTTTTCAATAAACCTGCAGGTTACTTCTGTGAGCAACACACTCCAAATCTCCAACTCCTGTCTCCTGACATCATAGCACCAAACCTTACACTTCTTACCAATTCAATTCAATTTTAATCAGCTGGCAAATAAAGTTGTCTAAAGTCTTTTCATTTCCTAAAGAATCATTTTTCAAATAAGGCTTCCAGTATGTGGCTCTTCAGAAAGCCAGATACCCAAGATTTTATAAGGAGATTTCAACAAAATTCTACTTCATGAGCAGTTCAGCTCGTCTTTCTATCCTGCTGTAAGTTTCAGAGTCATCGGACGCTGAAGTAAAGTCGTGCACAGTGTTCCCCCTCATATGTTCTGCCTAAATATTGACAGGCATGTCAGAGAATCGCTCCGTGCACTTTGCAGAGAAACACCGCCTGCTCTGCGCAGCGGCACAGCCACAGGAGCTGCACGGCCACAGGAGCACTCAAGTTGCACAACAGGGAAGTTAGGCTCCAGAAGCATATTATGTTAAATTAATTAGGCATGGTGGGAAAAATAAAATAAAGAAAAAAACATGAGAACAAGACTGAATCCTACATCATGGCATGAGCTTTTAAAAAGCGCATTCTGAGTTTGTGTGGTGATCCCAGATGAGGACTTGCAACCTTCATTATGTAAGACGTTATAAAAAAAATACCGACTGAGTGATTCAAGGCCTGATTAAGTGGAAATTTCCAGACAAAACCCCTTGAAGTGGATGTGTTTTAAGACTGCGCTGCTTGTTGTTGGAACTATAACCGCTGCATTCAGAGACAGAGATGGGCCGTGAACGTCTCCGCAGATAAGACCGCGGCGCTAACTTTCACTCTCCGAGCACAATCCAACACACACGCCGACTCAAACTGCACCACTGATTAATACAAACCCGGCTCCGAGCTTAAACCAAACCAAACCGAACCGAACCGGACACTTTGGACACATGGTGAGAACGCCTGCGGTCCGAGTCAAGTTACTGAACGTCACGGCTCGAGCGGAGCAAAGCTCGCGAGCAATAAGGACGCTTACACTCGACCGAAGCCGACTCATCTTTTTGAGAGACGGGAAAAAAGACGAACGCGCCGCTGCGACGCAAAACACCGACAGGAGTTCGTACCAAACACCGCAAAGTACGTGAATATTTAGTCGCAAAAGACGAACGTTACCTCTAAGTAGTTTTTCCAAGTCGGTTTTTTAGATGCCGTGCTCCTCTCTGCCTGCTCGTTCGTTGAAACGTTAAAACCGCGTGACTGAGAAAAGCTGGATTTCCGGTTGGACGTTTCAAAATAAGACGCTTCTGTGTAAAACCAAATAAAATGAAACGTGGGCAGAGTGAAGCTCAATGGTCTACTATCTTCAGCTTTTTGTAGCTGTAAGGACAGCTGGCCAAGAGTGACTTGGAAGTTTCATCCAAACAAAGCATTAAATTTACAGTGATGCTGAAACGGCGTGGAGATGGATGGTTTGGGATACCTCTGTAGGTTGCATATATTACAACGCTAATTGCAAATAAGTGCTTAAATAAAAACAGAAGCAATGATTAAAACAAACAAACATAGGAAATGAGACACTGTATAGGCCTACCCACTGCATCCTGATAACACCCAATGAATGTAGCAACATAAGAATTCACTGAGTCAACTTTATCCTTTGACTAGGCTACATCAAATAATTTAAACCATCCATTATTCAGCTTGCTTGCTTGAATTTGGCACTCTTTTTACCATGACACATTTTATGTGGGACAGCAAGTCTTTCTCTGTAAATTTATTGCTTTGTTTGGACGAAAGTCAGTCTTGGCCAGCTGTGCTTCTACATAAGCTTTAAGTAAAAATGGCACTTCAATGTTAACAGTAATACCAAAAAGGCTAGTTTAGCTGTTTTCCTGATCACCTTTATGACACAATACATTAATGAGATCATACAAGTTCTTTTTTAACAGCCCTTCATTTTTTTCCCAGCCCCTCATTGTGAACTTTCACTGAAATTCTTTACAAAATACTAATTTTTAAAAACCTTTTAGGCAAGATGATGAGAAGGAAAATTAGAAAAGTGCAAATTTTGCTAACATCTCACAGATTTCAAGTCATTAAAATACACTAACCTATAGGCTAGCCTATACTCCATTTCAAACCCTATTTGAAGAAATTTTGAAAAATATGGCAGGTCATTTTAGTAACAATAGGAAAGCTCAAGAAGCGATCCAGCAATTGGGTTCTAGGTGATTTTGCATTTCCAAACACAATTTTTATTTAGTGAGTGAGAGAGCAGAAATAACTTTTACTATTTTATTTTTATATCCCTGTAGCCTACTGGTAGCAGACTTCTGGTTAAACTAGCCTATGTAGTCATGTAAAGTACTTAAATACTTTAAGTGCAGTAAGTTCTTCTGGCTAATATGATAAAGGTAGTTGGTAGTTTTATCTTAATCTGTTGGGTTTTGCCCTCACTAACTCTTGACCAGGAATGGTGAGAAGCTTGTTGTACCATATTTATGTCGCTTGTTTTCACAGTATTGCAATATATGTTTATTTAATGAAAAATAATGCTATTTGTATGCATTTTCATACTGTTGACAGCCTACAGAAAGCACAAAGTGCTAACAGTGTGTGATTTTGCATGTAAACAAGTAGCTCCTCACAACATGGCGGCAAAAAAGCTCGATCAGCTCAGCCCGTAGTTTTTCCAGTGTTCTCTAAAAGATGGCTGCGAGTATCATCCGTAGACATGCGTTAAAGTAACGTAACACAAAAGTTTCGATGATAACGGCTGCATATTTTACTGTCGAAGGTTAAGCCGCCGCACTTCCGGTTCGACCCCGGCGGCGTCTCGCGAGCTTGACGGCACTTTTCGTTCACGACCTCATTCCAATATGGCACAAGTGTCCACTGCGCATGTTCTGCCGCCTATATGCCTCTGAGCCTGGCTTCATCATCATCATTATACCGACTTCCATCTTCGCGCACACAATAAAGCATCTGACAGGCAGAGTCACGGCACACATTACAAACACAAAACACCAAAGAAAACAAAGAAATAATCCGACTCTTTCCCACTGACAATAGGCTAATTGATGTTAAAAAAAAACAACCTCGACGAGTCGTCAGAGGTTTTTATTTTTTTATCCCCGCTGGAATCAAGACTTATAGTTAATGGTTGAACTGGGATTAATTTGGACATGTAGGAGAATCGACCCACTTTTCGACAAGTAGTGAGGTTTTTCACAGTAAAATCAACCTATTCTGTGATGAGATCGAGGATGGAGGAGCTTTGCTTTTTAAAAATGTTTTAGCCAAATATTTAGGCTAAGTGAAAAAAATAGCCTAAATGATGCGCTTCTTCTACTTTTTTCCTTAATTCCCAGTAACGCCCAAACACAACGACTGAATACAAATTGTGTGTCAGGGCACAACGAGCTGCCAAATCGTTTTTTTCTTTTTCTTTTTTTTTTTGTTTGTTTTTTTTTAGGAGAGGGCGGGAGAAATTTGCTGGAGATATGCCCTGACAGAGAGAGCAATGCTCAAAGTCCACCCGTGGACAAAATAAACGCGCCACCTCCGTAAAACAAGTGTGTTTTCCGTCTGTAAATAAAAGCCTAGCAGCTGTCTGAAACACATTTTTTGTCGTCTGTCTTTTTCGACCGCATGCTTCATAATCCTCCTCACAGACCAGCCCTCTCCGATCATGACAAAAGAAACCCCGTTTCTCAACACGCTCCAGGTGGAAACAGAAGGAAAATAAAAAGTGGCCGTCCTGACGGACATTCGGAAAGCAATACCTACAATTTAAATTTAAATTTATAGCCTATCTAAATTAAATGATTTCTTGGGCAAAAAGTAGCTGTCAGTGAAGGCATTGTAAAGCCTTGGAAAAAATGTATTAAAAATCTGCTGGGATTCGTAAATATTAGGTGGGGGGGATCAAAATCTATTTTAATTAATAAAAATTGTCATCCGATTAGAGCTCAATTTTAATCTCTTATGCCAACAAAAAAAAACCCAACACATTTAACTTTAACAGGTTTGAGTGCGGCTACAGCATGAAGCCTATTTATTTTTATTTATTTGTTTATCGGTAAACATCCCGTGAGAGACAGTTGGCCACAGATGGAGCAGAGGATGAGGACAGGTCACACGCGGCGTGTGCGCGCTGCTGCGCGATCGTCTTCTAGCCACGAGACAAGCGGGTGCAGTTTAAGCTTGTTGCCGCTAGAGGGCAGTAAAGCATCAGCAGAAGTTCGGAAGGTATTTCGTAATAATGACCTCCGATGTACATTTAGGAATAAAATATTTAGTTATAAAATGTTCAGCAGTCCTCAGTATTTACTGGATTTTTCCTTTCATGATGTGTCAAGACTCTGCTACAAAAAACATGCTGTTGCCATAGATTTTTTAAATGAAGTTTAACATTGTCTTGCTGAAATAAGCAAGGCTTGAAAAATGTTTTACTACATGCACTGTATTGTATTCATAATACCTTTCCAAATGTGTAAGCTGCCCATACCCTAGGCACAAAATGCACCCAAATACCATCAGAGAGGCAGGAATTTGAACTGCAGTAATACCATGTCAGATGGTCCCTCTCATCTTTGGTTTCAGAGTTTGATTATTCTGACCACAGAACAGTCCATTTTAAATTAGCTTGGCCCAGAGAAGACAGTGGCGTTTCTGGATGGCGTGCACACATGGATTTTTCATTTTCATGATAGTGCTTTAAGCAGCCTCAGTGAATGGCACAGTAAAATAGACAATGAAGTGTTCCAGAGTCCTCAGAGTGACATTGAAAACAATCAGACTTGTTTTAACGCAGTGGCCCCTGTGGACCAGCTCAGAAATTTATCAGGTTTTGGAAATTTCATAACATGAACTGTAGATGAGATATTTAAGGTCAATTCTTCTGATGAATGACATTATTTTGAAGTTGTTCCACTTTTCTAGACACTATTGAACCTCTGCTTATCTTTACTTTTGAAAGATTCAGCTACACAAAATGTCCCAATAAGCCTGAATTCACCATTCAAGCAAGCAACAACATAAATGACAGCAAAAACTGCGGTAAGTTCACAAGTGTATTTATTCAGTTATTTTTGTAAAAAATAAAGACAGTAAAAAAGTACAATACAGACAATAACAGTAAGCTGTATATTGATTTTCCCTATACCTCTGTGATTTTAATGTTAAAACTCTGATGTTAGACTACTGTAACATGCATATATACATACATATATAACATAATAAAGATCTGTTCTTACACTGAAAGCTTGCATTTCCCTTATAAAATAATACATCCTTCATCATGGGTTAGAATCAAACACATGCTGAAACTTCTTCCACTAGGTTTGGTATAGTTGGTAAAATGGATGGAGAGGCTGTTTGTGCCATGCTTGAGTTGAACAACATTTGACATCAGTGGAGAACTAGACTAAAAAAAATAAATCCTAAAACCATCTGAACATCTTAAAGACACATCCAGTAAAAGTTGCCCAGTATAAATACTTCAATTTAGAATGGATTTAAAACTCACTCCACCTTTATAGTACAATTCTTTCTACAACAGCTGGACCAGCAGTGTTCGCTCTCTAACTGGTTACAATAAAGTTATTTGAATCTAAAACATATCTGTATACACACACCCATGCTAAGTAAACAACTATGTAGTGCACAAAGACATATCCATTCTGTACCTTCATTTCTCTTAGCTTGAATGAAGTATACCTGTTTATACAGCATTATTGGTTGATAACGTTTGTGCCAGTGCAATAAAATTTCATGGTACAGTACATTGATTCATATAGACTCAAAAGGTTATCATAAAAAACACGATAAAAGTTACAAAAGACCAAATTTGATTGTCCCCTTCAGCATTAACAACAGTGACACTGGATGAAGAATCTCCCTTACTTTTCTGAAGCGTTATACTCAGTTGTTCATCTGCACAGATTCACAGCTGAGACAAGACTGGTTTTTGAGATGCTAACGATCATCTGGGTATTATTTTATCTCATCCTCGTGTCAGAAGAACAGTCAAGAGAGGGGAAAGTCGGGAAAACTCAGGCTCAGAGCCAGTCCAACCCACACCACATGAAGATTAAAACAGAATAACGTATAGAGCCTGTTAAAAAGTGCGGAATTACAAACGGTGTTTCCAAAGAGCAAAAAATGATGACTGTTTAGGCCTTTTCATTTTTTTATCATCCCTTCCAGTCTGGGGTTGACAAAAGAAAAGCCCTTAAATGCATTTTGGTTCATGGTTTCAATGAGTTTTTTGTCACCCAGTGTGAGACGGGGCTTCTCGTTGAGGAACTCGCGATCAAAGTTGCTGCAGTCGTTGGGAGATCTCTGTAGGCAGAAGGTCAGGGAATTAAGTTAGACTATAAAATACTGAGATTGTATGCAGGTACATCTAAACACACAGATGTGCAGGGGGAGGTTCATACCACTTTAGGCTTGAATGGGGGTTCAACTTGTCTTTTTTCCAGAGCTGTCCAGTTGATGACTTTAAAGAATGGGTGCAAACGGATGTTGTCCACCACGCCCAGCCTTTTGCTGGGATCTCGCACAAACAACTGAAAAACAATGACAGGAAACATTTAACTCAAAGGAACTCAGAGTTTCTGTAATACTGTAACAATAATGTGGTGTACATAACAACCTAACTATTCACCTGTTCAAGCAGGCTTTTGGAATCCTTGGTGATCCACCTGGGGTAGTATGGGATCTCTGTCCTGATGGCTTCAAACAGCTCATCCTCATCGTCACCTTGGAATGGTGACTGACCAATCAGCATCTCATAGACTAGCACCCCAAATGACCACCAGTCCACTGAGAAAGTGTACTTCTGTCCAAGCAGGATCTGAGATAATGAACAGTTTGACAGTGGAATGTAAACTGAAGTAAGTGTTGCACATAGATGCCTTTTAACGTCCAACAGGGACACACAGATAGATTAAAACATGTAGAAATCTAAATAATAGTGAGACAATCGGCATTAACCAAGCTGTCAAACTAACCTCAGGTGCAATATAGTCTGGTGTTCCACAGAATGTGCCAGCTTTGTTCTCTGCAGAGATCCTCTCTCTGCACATGCCAAAGTCTGCAATTTTAACGTGTCCATCCTTGTCCAGCATAACATTGTCCAGCTTCAAATCTCTGTAAACCGAGAACAAAAATAGAAAAAGCTATAAAAAAACCTGTTCTACTGTAAATTAAATGACTTTACAGCCCATGAAGCAACATATCAAGTAAAGCTCACAATGTTTAGTCTTACCTGTAGACAATGGCTTTAGAGTGGAGGAACTGCAGTCCCAACACGATTTCAGCAGCATAGAATCTAAAGAAACAAAATAAAGTGAAACAAGTTTATTAAGACCACAAGCCAGTGTTATATTTGTAAAGAACAAACGCAGCAGCACATTCTTTCTCTGTGTACTCACGTAGCTCTGTTTAGATCGAAGCGCCCTTTATCTTGAATGTGAAACATCAAGTCGCCTCCATTCAGGTACTCCATTACAAAGCAGAGATGCTCCTGAGGAAACAAGGTATTTCTGTCAAACACAAATGAAACAAGACGAGTGTGTGTGTGCACACGCTCATCTATGTGTGTGTATGTGAGTGAGGAGGGGTCCAGACAAAACAGGTCTAGTAAAATATAAGTTTTACTCCCTGTTCAAGTATACCGTAATACCAGAAAATCCTTCATAAAATTTACTAATAAAGATGAACAGGGTGCCCTTACTTTGGTCTGGAATGTGCAGTAGAGGTGGGTGAGGAAAGGGTTCTCCCAGGCCAGAGACAGGACTCTCTTCTCCGTCATAGTGCACTCAACATCATCATCCATGAGAACCACATCCTTCTTCAGAGCCTTCACAGCAAAGTACTGTTTCTGTCCTTTCAGCTCTGCCAGCAGCACCTGGAGACGGTAAAAATGTCTCATGCAAAATCTGGGTTCACCTCAATGGGAAACCCTGATGGGAGGGTCAGCATGACAAAATTAATCTCGACAGAAAGGGGCTTTCCTGGTTTCAAAGAACTGCAGTTTCTTTTTTTGTCCCTCAAAGGGAGTTTGGCATCTCTAACAAACCACTAAGGTCTTGTTGTTTGTTCCTACCACTGAATAAGGATCACTGTTTAAGACCAGTTTACTCAGTCAGTGACTTTATGTTGAGGTAAGGAAGGTCTCACAGGGCATACCTTGCCAAAGCTGCCTTTTCCCAGCACTTTGTGGAACACAAAGTGGTCGACAGTGAGATGAATCTGGGGAGTTGTAACTGCAGACGGGGAAGGGCTCACACTCTTGTCCTTTCCACCTTGTGTAAAAACACATTTGCACAGTTTGAATAAATGAATATGCAAACACATATGCAAATATGCAAGCTAGACAATTCACGATTATGTGGGTAAACAGAGGATCAGCAACAAAACAAAAAGGATGAAAATTGATAACAGAGAAACTTGACTGAAACAGAACAATTTGTAGTAACAGAGCTTTATAAAGTATCTTACCACTAGGGTCTGTTATGTCGTCTCTTATGTCTTGATAGATTCCGACATCTAGTCCATTGGGGCCATCAGATCTCTTTGTGGATTTCTAAGGTAAAACAGGTTGTTTAAATGTATTAGGCGTATATAAATATCCATTATAAAGAAAAACATAAAATCCACGGTTGTACCAACCTGGGAGATTTGAGACAAAGCTTCTGCCAGCAGTTTCTGGTTGATTCCACATAGATTGCCCACTTTAAATTGACAGTAACTATGAACATTCATGTTGCAATCTAGTCGGCCACATGAAGAAGGATTCAGCCAGGCAGAGATGGAGAATACATTAAAAGATAGTGTTAGAATCATGACAGAAGGCAAGAGGTAGACAAATAAATATATTTAAGTTCCCATGAAAACAAGGAACGTTTTAAATTCACCTTCACATTTAAGGCCCTGCTTATAGAGACCCCACAGCAGGCTGCCACAGTGGTCACAGAATGTGGGGCTTTTGTAGTTATACGTCTTGAAGCGATGTGGCATGTCAACCTTGAAACGCTCCCTTTGGAACTACAAACACACAGGAATCAGTTAAAACTAGTGAAAATTAAAGGTTTTTAGCTGCTGAAACTGAACAGGCAAACACTAAGCCAACATTTTGTCTGATTGAATAAATGACAAACAGAGGATTTGTAGAGCCATTATTGAAACAACAGAGGGAAAAATAAATTGTAAGAAGAGCTTAGATTAGACAAACATCAGCCTTCAATGCCAGTAGCAATGAGGCTGACATTTTGCCTTCATGTTGGAGAACATTATCTTGGCTTACCATTGTGTCATGGCTGTTGGTTGCTGTCCCAGTGCACTTTCCAATAATCATTTCAATACATTTTTTGTGGATTGCGGCATTGCATTCTGAGTGAACCAAAGAGATACTGCGTTAACTTGAATGCGTAGCCAAATTCAAAGCTACAAATAATTGTGCTAAAAAAGAAAGAGACTAGAACCAACAAACACTTACGTCTGCATTTGTAACCTTGCTTGTTGAGTCCCCTACATGAATAAAAAGGGAAAAAGTCAGTATTTATGATAAAGAAAACATGCATAAAGACATATTTCACTGCAGTTAGAAAAGGGGGACCAGAATGATTACCGTGCAAGAATTTTTGCTTATCAAAGAGCTGCACCTTTGTTTACTTTATGCAGCAGATATAGGACAAAATCAGGTAATGATAATAGTTTAAGTCACAAAACAAAAGCTGGAGGAATACCAGATTTCTTCCTTTCGGACTCTAAAAGAATGAAAAAGATATTGCAGTTTGGAGAAGTAAGGGAAAAGACTGGCTCTCAGACAAGTGCTGCTGCCCAAGTTGGAGGATGATGTGAGGGCCTTTTGGGATTTTACTAGACAGTGAGTCATTTTCACATTGGCAGCCTTCCAACTGTATCTTAATAAATGAAGCTGCATTGCTTAGAAACAAGCAGGCAGGCAAATGAACTTTCATGACAGAAAACATTTAAAGAGATACTCTCCTTTATGAAATTTCACTGAAAGTTAAAATTCTGACCAACATTCTAATTTTTGTGACAGCTGGTTTGCAACAAGGGTCAGAATTTCGCATTCTCACCAGAGGAAGTCTTTGCAGACGGAGCAGAAGGTAGGCTGGCCAAAGAAGGTGGCCGTGAACTCGTGGTTCTTGATGACATGAATCTTTGGTTGCTTGATAGCTCCTCTCCTCCTGGTCAGAGTCACAGCTCCATCTTCAGGAATAGACTTCACAGATGCAGCTGAAAGATAAAATCAGTTTACATATTAGATCACTAGATTTCTATGTAGTTTTTACTAATTTCAATGATAATGAATGATGAATTTCTATGATGTTTTTATGACCTATAATTTTTAAAATAAGGACATTTTCATTAGTCTGTTGCCAGGTATATGAATAAAATCAAAAAAGCTTCACGAGCTTGAGAAGGAAAATTTTACATAGGCATCTAAATAGAAGCTAAACAAAGATTTCCTCTTGATAAACAAACTACTGCAAGTCATTATTTAAGGAGTCAAAAGTCACTCAGAGATGACAGCCAATGACACTTCAAGGTAGTAAACAAAACTGACAGAGACGCCATTCTACTATCAGATGCTTGTGTTTGGAGAGTGAGTCAGTGAGCCAGGCCAAGAAAGGAGGAGGGAGACAAAAAGACAGACAGAGGAGGCTGACTGTTTCTCACACAAACCTAAAAATACCCCAGGCTTCTTTTCAGGAAACCTGTGGAGTGTGTGGGTGGAAGACGATGGAGTATGAAGTTGTTTTATAATAGTGGCTTTCTCCATCTCTGACCAGAGATCCCCAACTGTGCTCAACCCACACAGAGACTCCAATTACACAAAACCAGCTAAGAGCTATCCCAGGGATATCTCTGCCACTGTGACTATCACAGCCTGGTTTCCCTGTCTGAGTGACTAAGCTGGAAGCCGATTTTAACCACCCTGTTAGACATTTTAATTGAGGCTCAGATAAATACTTAGAGAATGTACTTCAAGTTATAATGTCATCAATGCTGACGTGTTAAAGAGATTAGGTTTTAAATGAGCATGTGTAGATGACATTGAGAGAGTGATTAGATTGCTGCTGGTGCAACACCAGCTCCAGGAGAGGAATGGTGTCTTTAGATGCAATAAAGTTATAAAATAATACAGAACTGGTTCACTGCGTATGATTCCAGCTTACAACCCAGTGCTCTTCTTCATCTCCAAGAGCTGAAGTGAAATTAAAAAGCATGTCTTTGGACATAATTTGTTATTATACAAATAATTACTGATTTATTATAAAACCATCTGCCAATGGAGGACAAATTGCTGCTAAAAATAAATTTCAACACATGATTCAACATATTTTTTAATTTAACCTTTAAGCATCTCAAACTCCTCAAGAAAACCAAAAACATACAGCATTTGGAGGCGCTCAGGAGGCTGGGCCTCCATGTCCTTAAAAACAGAACTTCACCAACTGTTTGTTGCTCAGTGCGAGCTAGCAGAACTGACAAAGACTCCCGGATGGGTGTCGAAACGTCTTCTAAACAAGAATTGATCTAAGTCCGGTTGCCTCCGATTTAAGCCTGTTTGCTGTTGCGATGACCCGGATAACTGAGAATTTGCACAGGCAAAAACATACCGTGTCCATTTTTACATAATCTAAAACACTAGTAAAACCCTAAGTATATTGTATCTGGAGAAACATACTTGTGCATTTTTGTAAAAGAGCTAAAATAATGAACTGACCAACACAGAGTTTTTGTCATCGCCTTTAGATCACATAGCCACATCTATTGTCAGCTGATCAGTGCAATGTGAAACATAAAACCAGCATGCAGACATTTATTTGCAGGGCAGCTGGTTCAGAGCATATCAGCTCTACAATCTGCACCCAGACAAACACTAATGAGCTTGTTAAACTGTATCGTGCGTTACAAAACAACAGAAATGGACACGTCTCTGGAGGCATTACTGCCAGTAGAGGGCAATATGCAACAACTCAGCAGGCGGACATGCGAAACCGAGACCAAATTAGAAAAGGGACAGAGCCGTATGACCCAGCTGTAGCACTGACACCATGTCCTTGCACATCACTCCCTGGTGGTCTAGTGGTTAGGATTCGGCGCTCTCACCGCCGCGGCCCGGGTTCGATTCCCGGTCAGGGAAAAATATATTTTTGTTTGTTAACCTATTTTTTTTATTAAATGTTTTCGCCAAAAACTCATCTTTTTAAATGACACGAGACAAATTATCAGCTTTTGTTCGAATGGGGATTTCCTCAGCTGGCAAAACTTGTGTACCTAAAGAGTTATGTTCAAACAATTAGCTATCGTCTTTTTTCTACATTACTTCATATATATTATTTATTAGTGACAGTGTTTGAGGCGACAATCCCAACTCTTTTAGCCAAAGATTAGGAGTTAATTATGTGTGACATTACCTTTTTCATTTACATCACAGTTCTCCAGGAACAGCTGGACACTCATCATAATTCTCCCAGAAGGATGAAGATCCACCCAGAACTCAGAAAAGCCACCGTTTCTAGAGTTCTTACTGCGCTCTGTGAGCACCGACACGCCCAGAGTAACTTTAGCCAGCGGCTCCTCGGTGCTTTGCATAAGAATTATTTCTATGACACGTCCCTCGTAGATGTGAGTATCAAAAGTGGATTTCCAAGGAGGATATATGGTGGGCTTCCTCTGGACCAGGGTTTTCCCTCGCTCTGAAACAAAGAACTTTGCATTTTTATATTGTTCCTGACTCAAAATAAAAATACATAAAATATTTTTATTTTACATTATAATATTATATATTATATTATTATATTATTATATTTTAATTTATAATTTTTAAAGTATATTTTACTAAAATAAAATGGTTCTGGAAAAAATATAACTATTCAGGCCAATAAACCTTGATTATCTGGCATCCTCACTTTTAGAAATACTTTACGGTTATATATTTGTACACATACCTGTAGTGACAGACTCCTTTATCTTGATGGCACAGATGAGAGGCTCCGTTGGTGGGGGCAGGGAGCCAATGTCAAAAGTATTCAGAGCAATACGAAGAAAAGGTGCCATGATGACCACTCACCCAGTCTTTCTAAAAAAACAAAACAAAAACACTGTCGATTAGGACTTCATTTTGTATTTTCATTACTAAAGTTCTACACTTAAAACAGAAGAGCTTCAGATGACAGATAGGACTACAGAAGACGTTTTCAACTCAGCAGACAAGTTTTGAAACTACCTGCTACCTTGAACTCCTCCACTTTAGGCAGAACCTCGCCCCCAACCCAGAGAGCTCAATCCACTCTTTTCCAACTGAGGACTACGGCCTCAAATTTGAAGGCGCTAATCCTCATCCCAGGGCGCTTCACACTCTGCTGTGAACCTCTCCAGTGAGAGCTAAAGATCACAACACGATGACGCCAACAAGACCACATCATCTGCAAATAGCAGAGATAGAATCTAAGGTCTCTGAACTAAACTCCCTCCGCCCCCTGGCTGTACCGAGAAATTCTGTCCATAAAAATTACAACCACAATACTCATGAATCTTTTTCTAAAGATGTACTTGAAAAGACTTTTGAATTGCATTTATTTTATTACAGGTTCTGCCTTATGGGCGATAACATTGATGCTTCACAGAACCTGCACTGAAATTTATATTTTGAGTTGTGACTTATTTATAAAAAAACTGTTGAGTAAAATGTCTTGCCTTAAAAACAAAATGCAGTTATAGGGAGACTTCCTCTTTTGGAGTTTTAGAAAGCAGCATATGAACAATCATGAGTAAAAAAAAACCAAAACAAACAATACTGTTCTTATGTTCAACAGGACTGTCGGTTGTTTTCTTGCATGACCAAAAGCACATCGGCTTACACCCTACATGCAAACGCAGCAACTAAACATAATTCCTCCAAAAATTTGTGGAAAAATACCTTCTGTGCTCATCATAATAAAGACATGAATGAATCTAAAGACTTCAAAAACTTAAAACTGATCACTAAAACCCTTTTATTACTCAGTTTTGAAAGAAACTGAAAACAAAACAACATTGGAGAAATTCAAGCTTTGTTACTGTAACTAAGCCACACGTTTCCAAATGCTTAAAAATGTTCATGACTTTTGAAAGAATAAAGCTCATGTTAGAATATGCACAAACTGTTTAAATTTGCTTAGAAGAAAACCTAACAGAGAATCAAACCATTGACTCATATAAAGATGAACATTTTAGCTTGACAATAACATTAAAGAGATAACACTCCTGCGTTTTGGCCTTCTTACAAATAATTTTATCATACAGAAAATAACTGATTTCCTTGTGTTTATAGTACTTTTATCAAGCTGAATGTCCTGCACCATGAAGCTTCAAGTGCCTGACCCAGTGTGTGCTGTAGTACATAGTTTGTGTACACGTGTCACTTTTGAAGACAAAATGTTTTACTAAGTGATATTTTAAGCTATAGCTGAATCTAGTTTTGGTTTGCTGAGATGAAATGAAGTTGAACATTCTTTCACAGCATGTGAATATTTTGAGGGCACCTGAAAACTTTTTTTCCCCTCAAGTCCAACTGTGAAACCCTGAACAGTGTCAACGCAGCTACTGTTGGAAATTCCAACCTGCATTAACTTCCTTCTCAGAAGCCAAACAGTATTGTGGGACTTACTTTGACTTGTGCAAGAAGTGTAAAATGAAACAAAAATTAAGAATTGTTCAATTTTGGATGTGTGCACTCTACACTCTGAGAGGATTTGAGAGACAAAATCTAAGTCCTGCAGCATTGGGAGACATACTGGGAGACATTTTTTGGAGACAAAATGTCCTGAATTTGATATATAAACTATACAAACATCATCACGCTTTAAATTGATCATTCTGAGAAAATAAAAGAAAACATTACAAAATGTTACAAATATCAAAATGCCAGTTCAGCTATGTTAAGTCCAGTTTTCTGTGACTTGTTTCATCTTTAAACAATTTCTACTGCAGGTTGTTCCAAAACTGTGAGTAGTGGGAGGAGTAGCAAATCAAAACAATTACAAAGATTTACAGCAAAAATAGTCAAATGGATGCTTCACTGCACTGACAACCCTAATTTTTAGGAAAACAAAAACAAACAATGTTTAACCTCACTGAACACATTATGTCTAGTATGTGTAATTGTTTACAGTAATGTTCCATAAACAGAATTACTTTTAGGAATTTGCTGCTTGTCTACTAAAGTAGTGAAGAAGTGAAAACTGTGGCAAGTTGTCTCCAATGTGTTCTTTATGTAGATCTGATTTACTTACTCAACAATAAAACTTGTTACTGACAAAAAAAAGTGTTAAGCACTCCTAGTGTGTAGATTTTGTTTTTTTTTAATTCATTAAGACAATCTAAAGGCCCCTGAAAAAGTGACAATTTCTTTCTGATTGCTTTAAAACAATTTAAGCGGACTGAGAAATATTTTCATCTTTCATGCTTCTCATATGTTCATACATGCTCAAATCTGCCATAAATCGTAATCAAAGTCCAGGGGACAGCATTCTTGTGCCTTTGTTCTCTTCTTAACACAAACAGGGAGTTGTAGCAGAAAAGAGAGCTCTGTTTCCTGAGAGAAAGTGGAAAATATGAGCACCAGTAATCTGAAAAGGGGTGGGCAGAGGAAAAGGGGGGGTGGGGGAATCAACTAATACCTAGTGGAGGGCAGGCCAGAAGACACGGGGGGTGGAGGGGGTCAGATTTACCTTCAAAAAATTAAGCAACCACTAAACAAATAACCAGTACAGAGCGTGTTTGTGTGTACATCAACTGATCATTTCTTCCTTCTAGTGTCTGTGTTGAAACTTTCAAATTATACAGTTTACTTTGCATAATAAAAGTAGCTTTATTAAGTGGAAAAAATGCTGTTATCTTTATAACTGAGGCATGTCGGTAAAAACAACTTGTCTAAAGATAAAGAAAAAAACCTTATCTGTCATGTGAACAGAGAAGTTTAAGGAGTGCCCACTGCACAATAAAGGTCTGTGAACAATTCAACAGAGGTTTTATTTGTACAAATACTAAAAAGATTCATTGAAATCATTATACCTGTGATAAGTTATGCTGTAATCAACACATTTTAATTAATAAATAATGTAGAAATCATTATTTTACTTTGTTTTATTTTAACATAACCGTTACATTTGTTTGAAAATGAATTAAACAAACATCAAATGTTTATCCTGAGATGAACAATATGAATAATATGTTCGGTTTAAGTTCACTTAAAATAAAGACTGAATAAAATTTCAAATGCAGTAAATCTGAACAGTTTCTGTACTAAAAACAAAGGCAGGTAACCTTTTATTGATATAGCTTTTGTTGGAGCAGCAGCTAGTTTAAATTAAAAACAGACATAATCCTACAACATAACAATTTGTCACAAAGTCAAAAGATAAGTTAAAATATTACTATGCAAAGAAAATGTGTAACACTTGAACAAACAGCTGTTAAATGTGCTGGAACACAGCACTTTAGGATTGTTTCTTCTCAGAAATTACGTATATTCTGTAATTAAAATCATTAAGATTTCTCTCATTTTGTAAATACTCAGTGTACTTTTTCAAGCGGCAGTACTGTCATTAAAGACAATAGGAGAGTCAGAAATGTACAGCTGTCTATACAACAGGTGAATTCCCACAAAAGACAGATTAACATCAAACCTGTGCTCACTTATGTGCCAAAATAAGTCACATAGTTTAGACGCACCAAAATAGGTGCTGTGATCGAGCAGGTCTAGCAGGCTGGAGAGTTTCTGAGTGTGTTACCTGCAGGTCATTAGAAGTATGAATTTAAAAAAGTTAGACAGCCGATCACTACAACTTTTGAAAGGGCTACATTTCAAATCTGCCATAAGTTGTCAGACTTATCTGACATTTATTGCAACTAAAGTGTACAATTAAATTGTAAAGATCCATTTGTTTTTTTTAAACAGTTCTTGTATGATGCCAGAAACAGCTCGTCTCAGGTAGTCAATGAGTCAGACAACTGCTGTCACCAGTCTCTATTGATGATGAGCTGCACCCTGAATATTTTGAAAGCACACAAGTTCTGGAAGGACTACCATCAAACCTGAAAACTATCTCAGTTTAATACAGCCCTAATGTTCTCACAATGGCCCTGTGACGGAGTTGCGATCTGTCCAGGTTAACCCCGCCCCTCGCACTGTGACTGCTGGGGGCACCAGGGACCCCTGTGACCCTGAAAGGAAGAAGCGGGTTAAGATAATGGATGGATGTTCTCACAATTGCCAATTTCACCTGGGCTTTCTCTTTAGTTACACCAAATTGTGAGCAGTGAAGGTGTGGTCTAGTTTCAAGTGTCAACTCAAGGTGTACCATAAAGTTAACAAGTTTCCATGTCAAAACCACAAAATTTTTCCATCTCCAAAATGTTTAACAAAGATACCAAACCTGTTTTCTCCAGCTGACTTGTTGCTGCTGCGAGATGTCAGTCAGCTGTGTGACAACACACTGACAGAGGAAAATTCCTTTAAAACTTTTTTTGTTTATGAAAAAGACATCTATTTGAAATGATTTTAGGTAGCAAAAAACACAAAAAAATGAAGGCTTGTCTATCAGAGGTGTGACACCCGTCTCTCTTTTAAGTTAATGCCGTATTAAAACCAACATATACAAAAAGTTATGAGTTAGCACGTTAGCAGGTGAAATAAACAGCTTGCTGTAGTTTCATTACTGGCTATTTAACTGACTAACATCAGTTTATTCAGCTCTTAAAAGACTTATTTATTTAGAACAACAAATTAAGTTGATGTTTATTCTGTAGTTTTGTTTATATCTTTTATTATAATGTACCTCTATCAAAGAAATAATGGAATTCTAGTGGCTTTCTGGTAATTTTAGCTATTTTATTTTAAATATTTGTAATAAATCATGATTTTTACCTTCATACACACAAAATTAATAGCCAACAAATTTTAAATTAGTGCCATGAGTAAATAAAATACCAGGAATTAATCCAATAAACAGAGGGATTATTAATACTTGTTTTTTCACTCACTCATTGCATATCTCCGCATCAAAATACTGTAACTATAAATAAGTATATTGCTATAGTAAATTTCACATTACAGTTGTAATGCTATTGTAGCAACGTGAACTGATCTAATCTGCAATTATAATAGTTTCATTTCTGTTGTCAAATTATAGTTGTTCCTCTTTTGGCTGCTCCCTTCTCCATGGGTCACCTCAATGAGCAAATTCACATGAAAGATTTGGAAACTGATTTAGTAATATCCTTCCTGTTGCAACCTGGGTTCAAATCCACAGCCTTAGGATTACGAGACTGCAGCACTGACAACCCAACTACTGCAACTACTGTTTCAAACAAAATAATTTAGAGTACGAAAAAAAAAGTATCGGTGAAGCCACTGTATTTTTTCTCAGTTACCATATGTATTTCACACCAGCCCATGTCTAATGTAGATCAAATATTAGGGTTTGCAAATAGAAAAAGAAATGAAGACAAATTAATGCTATTTTTCCTTTCTGACCTTTGACACTGTGATGGCTGGCTTTTTGTGAGTTAATGAACAAACAACAAATAGAACAAAGCTATAATTAACACAATTAATGAAAACTATACGTTTCCAAAATCAACAAGCTAAAAATATTTTCTGTGGAAAAAGCATACACAAAGCTCATTTGCAACACTTTGATAAGGACTGGTGACAAGTGGATTTAAGGTGAGCCGATTCAGTATCTTTTAAGTAAATATTCTGACATCTTTGAGCATGTTTCCAGCATAACTACATTTGCTGATTATTTTTCTCTAATAATGGGGGAACTGTGGCCTCCTTGACACAACTTTGAGTGACAAAATATGGCTTGACAGATTTGCTACTGACCAAAGAAATTCCCATTTCAAGCCACAGTCTAGCATAGCCAAGTTTAGCATTGATGTCCATGGACAATTTATAGGTGGTTTAAAAATTAACTCTCTTGCTGCTTTAGGGTCACAATGACCCATGAGACATCAGTGTTAAGACGGAGGCATTGTAACCCAAAACTGCTTGGTAGATTTGAATAAACACATTAAAATTTGCCTTACTACATTCAGAAAGGTAGAGCAATGAGAAACCAATTAAATGTTACTTAAGCTCACTAAGAAAACAAATGGTTAGGTAATAATTGAACTTTGGGATACATTTTAGATGTAGCAAAGTAATGATGCTTCTCTGAAGACTGGACACCTTTTTCAAAAAGTAAACTATTTAAAGTTTTAAAGAATGAAATACCTTTTATAACCATGTCTAACACGATGAACAAACTTATTCTTCTATATTCTATTCTATCTAGAGCTTTAGGAGACTTTGTGATCAATAACTGAAAACTGACAAACTGACAGACTCATGATGAGTTGATTAAATAAAGAATCACAACAGTTTGGTTTAGCCAAGTTGGGTCAGTTGGTGGCTTTAAAAATTAAAATCAGACAGGATGCCTCACGTCATTTAAACTCGAACATGGTCGGACAAGTTTAAAACTTAATCTGGTATGTATGGTATGAGATGAAAACATGGCATCATAATCTGTTTTTTAAAAAGGATTTAAATACAAAAAAGATATCAAAACCAGAGAAGGGAGAAGCTACAAGATGAGAAAAAAAATAAAAGATTTTGGTTAAACATAAAAAAAAAATCAATATGCTCAGTTTGAAAACAGGTGATTGTTCCTAAATTCTTCTTTTTTTATTTACATTACTTTATAAACGTATAAACCAAGCAATAAAGCTAATAATATTTATAGTACTAAAATGACACTATAACCAATACAATTTTCCATACATAAAACACACTTTGAAAAATTAAGACTGTTTAAAGCCAAATCACCATGACTAACTACACTAAACTTAGAAGACTGATTGTTAAAAAGATTTAAAGTGTGACCAAATTTTGCTGACAGAATCAGTTTTTTATTTCAGTTGAAAACATAAGATGGAGAAAATGCAGAACTCACTTTTTATTTTCCCTTCTTTTGACAAATTCAATAATAAAATATTTCTTTTTTTCCTCCTCTACTTTACCTAATCTGTAAATCTTTGACTAAGGAACAGTTATTACTGCATTGCCTCCATCATGAGAGCACATAGGTGTGTGTGTGTGTGTGTCTGTCTGTGTGTACACTAATAACCTTGAACAAAGAAGTCTTTAATGAATTTCAGTGGAGACTGGCATGAAGGAATTAAAGCCTGCCTTTCTTTCACTGACCAAGGTCAATATCTAAACAACACCGGCCCAAATGTTCCCTCTCTCCACACACACACACACACACACACACACACACACACACACACACACACACACACACACACACACACACACAC
>JAVKLF010000110.1:16819169-16837080 GCA_034783495.1 Millerichthys robustus | reverse complement strand
GGTCGATTTATTTCCGATCAAATTAAGATCACTTGTTCAGACTGCTTATTCGTGGGTTTACTGATAAACACAGAAAAGGTGATTTTACTGAAAAAAGAATGAACCCTTTTTATTTCTTCATAACCAAACTTATGAGAAGGTGAAGTTCAATATATTTCATCTATATTGATCCTTACATAACTTTACATCATTGGCCGTCAAGCTGGGTATTAGAATGGATGGCTCCATTACGTATCCACTGAAGTTTGGGTTGAAGTACCAGAACCTACCAAAGCACAACATAATCAGCACCCAATATTGCAATGAAGAGCTAAATTCTTGTGTCACTTTAATTTTTTTTTATTTCTATATTTACACATTTTTGCACATTAACCTTTTAAATGTCATTTCCAAATTAAACAAAACAGTCCAGTATCAATCTAAATACTGATAAAAAAAAACAAAAACAGGCCTGTGTGTGAGTGAATGTTTTCATATCCAAGGATCAGGACTGAGTGGGCAGCTCTTCACTGAGCAGGCATCTCTGCTGCACCCTCCAAGGAAATCCTGAATCCACAAACCAATATTGACACACCAGTAGACAACAGGCAGATGTAAGATAGAAGCAAATAATGCTACCCGTGCTCACAAACCTGTGCTGACTCTACAAATAGACTCTTGGTACACTCAGGCACTGAAGATTGTGTGAGTATGTGTGTAACAAGATTTTTTTTTTAAAACAAGGGAAGGACCATTACAAAATAAGATGATGTGTTTGGTGTAACTGAATAAGTCAGCTGGTTTCAAAGGCCAACATAAGAAAGTGCAGGGAACTCCCCACACAAACACTTCCTTAAAGCAAAATACTTAAATTGTAAATTTCCTCACTTTTTCTTTGTTTAGATTTGATTTAAAACATAGTGTGAATATAATGTAACACACAAAACCTTTGATGTGACAACAGAAGAAAGTTACATGCTCTCAGGTTGACTAAACACAATTGTTGGGGCTAAAACCCGAGCAAAGGCTCTTTGACATCTCACTCTGATGAACTTTGACCTGACTTGTGAACAATATAATTTGATCCCAGTCCAAATTAAAACACGTTCTGCTGCTCATCTGTGGAATTTATTTGTCCTAGACAATAAAATTAATTTAATTAAATTCCTTTCATATCACGGGCCTGTATAGCCTATTCACATTAGACTGATTGACACTGAATATTAAATACACTATTTTGAAATAAATATATGCAGAAAGTGCTGATGATAGACAATGCAAACCTGTAGAACTTGTCTGGGCTGTTTAATCTGATTGTGTGAGGGCTTACAAAGAAACCACTGAACTTAATGAGAAAAAATGACATTTTGTTCGCCCTGGAGAAAAAAACAGGATTTATGAAGGTTGGTCAGGCTGCATTTGAAGGTTGTTAGGAGTTGAAGTTTTCAACCCGAGTTGTCCTTTAAAAATCGCCTCGCTAAACTACAGAACCGAAAATGACTCTGCAAGGATTTGTCACGTTAACCCGTCGCGTGGTATAACAAAATAGCCTACTACAGCAGCCAACTAAAACAAGACTTGGTTTTTCCTCCCTCCGAAGTTCAACTAGCTAAATAGACGAGCTTTGTTAAAAATGCACGAGAAAAAAAAAAAACGGGAAACTTTCTCCACACCCACCTGACTCCCAGCAACTATTGTCTGAATTGCGAAAAAAAACAACAGAGGTCGACTTTAAAAAAATAAGCGACACATTGTAGTAGTTTTGTTTGAAACTATAACTCACCTCTTTGGTTTGAGATGTAAGGTGGTGTTCTCTGTCGAGAGTCTGTTCGGAGCACGGGTTTCCCTGACTTTTAAGTCCTAATTGTTTTTTAAATCGAGGAAGTGCTGTAGTCGCCCTGTTAGTGCAGAGTCGCTCTCTGTTTGTCTGCTAGGTTGCGGCGCGTGGCTCTAAAGCGAGCAGCGCGTGAACGCGTGACGTCAGACAGGTGGATTCTCAAGGCAAGACAGGAAAAAAGAACACTTGAGCGATTGAACAGATACAGGACTGGGATTAGAGGCAAAAACAAAACAACATGACTCATTTTGGAAAAAGTTAAAATACTTTTTATGTAACATCACCGTGTTCTCCGTCACACCTTGGCTTGAACCCGGCGCTCTTATCGGCATATCAGAGTTGGAAGTAAAAATAACGTCACCAGTCCTGAAGTTTCACAGTAATCATTTAAGTCTTTTTTTGAAGGAAGCTTTTGTGCTTAAAAGTGATAAACAATTTAATATCTTAGGCATGTATACCTATTATAAATAACGGCTTGATCCACCTCACTTTGGAGAAAAAGGGTTTATTCTGAAAGTATTGACAAGCTAATAGTGTAAAGGGCAATAAAACTGATTCGGTGTGAAATCCTTTTGGTTTTGAATGTGTTCAGACTAGCCATAAGTTCACTTTTTTTTCTAAACTGAGGCCGTTCAAAAAGCTATAGCAACAGGTAAGATAGCCTATTAAATGGATAGTCTGATAATTTTTAATGCTCTTACAAATAATTATCAATAGTAGGCTAGTATTAAAGGTGAAGATCTTTTCCACTTTCTCCATACTTTGTGCTTTTTTGCTGATAAGTTTCTAAAAAATAATAACTATAAGCCTATGCCAGAACACCACAAAAATGACCAGACTTTTTCTTTAATTTATTTCATAACATCCATAGAACATGTGTTCAAATTAGCCAACATATTCCTTTAAACACCTAAAAGACTGGATTGAACAAATTAATTGTGTACTTTATTAAAAAAACAGTTTTCCCCCCAGATATAGTATCATTATGTTTCTCATCTTTATTAGACCATATATCAGCATTGAAAGCAAAATAAAGAATACCAACAGCGCTGCAGTTTCAGGTTGACTATTTGTCTCTTACTTTTATTGTTCAACTGAAAAACTGTATGAATCAGACTAGAAGACAAAACCCAGAGTTTATCAGTGCGGTAAGTTTATGGACTCATCAAATGAGGCACAAATTTCCTTATTAGCCCAACACTGATCATGTGGTGTTAAGTCATCAGACCTTATACAACAGAGGGATAGTCAGCCAGGAGCTTTTCTGTCAAACTTTATTTATAGTTTCCAAACAAGGGTAACAAATGACGTACCAGTGTTGTAATGAGGCCTGAGTGCTGACAGGGATTACTGAACAAAACCCAGGAGTTAGTCATCATTTCATTGCCATCACAAATGTCAGGAGCAAAGGATAGTGGAAAGTAGGGGTATTCCAAAGTATTAATGTGCTTTGGTCAATTTTTTTTTTATTTGACACAAAACTAAGATAATCACAAAATAAATTAGAGGGTTTTTTCCGGCCATAAGTTAGACTGATCTACACAAAGTTCCTGTGCCGCAGCCAAAAGCAATGACTGCGGCAAGGGGAACAAAGCCTAAAGTCATTCAGGAAGTGTTGCTTTCACTTCTTCGAAATGCACATCTTAGTCAATGACTTCATGCTGCACCAGTAGCATTAAAGAAAAAAAATCCACTTAATAAAAACTATACAGCCTTCTGATCAGCCATCCCTGTCCACCCTTCCCATCAGACAAACCCACTTCTTGGTTTCATGGCTGAAAGAAGCTCCTCCCTGTGTTTTGTCACACGCTACAATCTGGTTTAACAGGATCTACACTGCGTTTAAGATTTCAGGAATTTTCTTCTTGCTACATGCAACCAAGTACAAATAACAAAACAAATCTCTTTACGACCTCATGAAGGAAGAAATACAGGTTGTGCAGTCGCATTTCTCATTTTATGTAATGGAGAACTTTGTTGCAAATGACTGGGTTTACAGTAAAGACAAATTACATCCTGCAACTCTAGAGTTTAAAATAGACACACTATTATTGACTGTAGAAATTCCACCTAGACTGTTTTCTCCGTTTGTGCACCTGAAGAGGGGATAAGTATGTAATGAACAGCTGAGTCTCTGCTTGTTGTGATTTCACAGCTGGATGTGATGAATGCAAAATCACAGGATTCACGCTTTATATGTTTTGTATGCGTTGGACCTTTATTTTTCATGGGACCTGGATGCTTCCTGTTGTGATGGACATATTTGCCAGGTCAAACAGGACAGCTCTCAGATGAACAGAAGGGAGATGGAAGGAAGGAAGAAAAGTGCTTAAATAAATACATATTGCTTCAATTCCATGCCAGGGTTTAAAGCTGAGATGATCATTGGTCAAAACTTTTAAACAACACTATGTTTGATCTAAAGCAGTGTGGCCACATCTCAGGTGATCTGTCAGAGTGTTGAGGGGGATTTTTCAGCTACTACCTCACCTATATAAGTTCAACATCTGTGAAAATGACATAGAGCCATCTTGTGCTGGCTAAAGTCAATTAGCTGTATTGATAATTTTGCATTGAGGTCCTTTCATAAGATAATCAGATGTAAATATACATCCAGTGATGCATGGGGCATTTTGGTAATAGACAGGACTGATGAAAGAAGTATACACTATTTTAAGCTAAAACATTGCACAGATTTGTGTAATCCTCTACCTTACCAAACTTTAGCAAAAAAAAAATTTAAAAGTGCTTGAAATACAGCATTTTATGATCCCTGCAGTTGATTAGATGTGGAAGACACCTTTGTTGCAGTAACTCTAAAAGTTACTGTTGTACATCCAATGATTACTTTTTGAAGGTTTCATTTAAATCTATCCTGGTTTTTTGCAGGCAGGTCAACAGTAGCAGTTCATGGCAGCATTTTACAACAGATCTCACGATCAGTTGGCTCTCAGAGTTTGTTGTGGCGATGTTTCAGCTCAACATCTGTAAAACTTGCTGAGAAATAGCTGTTTTTGTGTTTGCTAAGGTTGCACAGCTGTGGCGGCCATCTTGAATCAGCTTGACTCTTAAAGTTAATATCTGTAGATGTTTGTAGAGTTTCATTAAAATCTGTCCAGTGGTTCATGAGACACAGGTAAAAAAAATAAATTGCATCCAGTGACTACAGGCAAATACTAAGAGATATCGAAATTGAAACAAACATTTTTTTTCAACAAGACATCATCACTTTCTGTCCTCATTTCCTTCCTCTTTACATGCCTCTGTCTTGATCAGTTTTCTAACTAGTCTGTCTATTTTCATGTGCAGAAACTGGGAAGTGAGGGACTGCAGACACAAATGGTCTTAAGATCAGAGTTTTGTAACAATCGTGGCAAAACACAATTGGTGAAACTCATCTTTAGTGCAGCACAGGCTTCGTTTCCTCTTTTCTTCATTAGTAAAACGACAGCAGCACAATGAAAACACACCAACAAGTGTTTGTGTGTGTTTTTTAAAAGTGTTAACTTATTTATGAGTGGATCATTTCTACTGTGTGGGAGAAAGTCAGCTGCTCAATCCATGTCCTTATTTATATTTCCCCTCCTCGATAACCAGTTCATGCCCTTCTTGAGTGTGTGAGAACAGACATGAGCAAAACTCATTTCCTCTTCAGAAACTCATCAAACTTTTCTCGTATCTGCAGCATTGCATTCATGCATGATTTCAGGAAAAAAGGCAAGAAAAGAACAGTGGATTTAAAAGGAAAGCGTCTATAAATAGCTGTAGATTTTTTCCAGTCTGATTTATTTAAAAAAACAACTTTTTTCATTGGCGAGTTTTAATACTTTTCTCTTTGCCTATAAGTGATCACTGTCCTGTTTCATTTAAAAATACATTTACCTAAGACTTTGAAAAATTAACACTCTCATTTACATTTCTGACCCATTAATTACCTTACTTAGAAACTTCCAAATGTATAGAAACAAAGCAGGTCTTTGAAGGTCCTTTTTGGGAACATAATGAGAGAAGGAAGCTAAAGGCTGCTGATCTTCTGTCTTGTCCATCTTACTCGTGTTTTTCTTTTGTTACTTCAATTCATTCAGACTCTTGGGATCACATGTGAACAATCCCAATCTTTCTATTTTCCCTTCTATCTACTTTCTAACAAGTAGTCAGTTTGTCTTGGATGATCTAAAATAAAATGATTTAGCTCTAAATCTATATGCAGCAACAGTACAATCATACTGTACATCTCTGTTAATCTGATTTCTATTTTCTGTTTAAAGATATTTTTAGATTTAGTGATGAGCCACTCAGATAGCTGCTTTAACTTAAGCAAAATTGCTAAAATTGATCCTTTTTGATGTAAATTTTATATCAAGTTTGCTGTCATTAATATTGCAAATACTGAAGAGCGGATAAGTAAAACTGTTTTTGTGCTCTATCCCTGTCTTTAAATATTCATACTGCCTTCCTGCGGCATGTACTTGCAGTCATGACTATTTAGCATCTGTGATCTGATATGGCTTTTACTACCTGCTTGGGAGGAAAATCATCTCTACAGGCAGCCAGGAAGCTTTTTCAAATTTGGGAAAATTACATCTGTGTCAAAGCAACAGTTCACACAAATGGTAATCCATATGTAAATAAAATACCACCATTTTTTGCACCAAATTTGCATCTGTCTGTTAGAGAAATTAATCAGGCTATGCATAAAAAAATGTATGCAGCACAGCCTGTCACAAAGATACTTTCTGTTATCACTTTATTTAGTTCAGTTGACAGATATTAACTGGTATTTAGTACCAACTAGAAGATTCCCAAAGATTTAGTGGAAACCTATAGAAGGATGATGGAGCTCTCAGGTCATTATGGATTTGTTGCTATTCCTTAAAGCTATGACTTTCAGCTGATGTTTGTATCTTTTATTTTGGGGCTTAATGTCTTTTTCCTTCTCCACTCGTTTGCTTTTTTTAAGCACACATTACTTATCCATTAACCTTAATTTAACCAGGCAAATCTGAGATCTCTTTTGCAATCTAGACCTAGGCCTGAGGCAACCTAACATGCGTCTGGAGTACCTGGAGAAAACCCACTCACAATATATAAACTCCACACAGAAAGACCTTTATTTCATACCAGGGATCAAACCCAAGACTTAAAAAACAGTTAAAGTTCATAGAAAATGCTTTGAGCCATCTTCAGAAAGTTTGCAGAGCTATTGATTTTATAAGAATGTCTGGCTACTCGGATGCAAACTATGCAAGAATTAGAAATGATTTTAAACTTTCACACAGTCCTTGCATTAAATGGTTCTCAAACTATGGTACAAGTGCCACGGGTGCTTTCTATAACTGTAAAAGGAAGAAATTTTGTTGTTCTCTGTCATGACACCCAGAGAGTTCAGCTTTTTTGATTTAGGATAAAAAAAAAAGACTACATTAAATCTTCAACTCAGTATTCACATACTCACCAAATAATCTTAACTCAGCCACTCAGGTCTTTGTCAGTTAAAAATAACAAGAGTCTAAAAAAGAGGTTCATTAAATCTGTAACCAAAACGCAGAAGTTACCGGATCACACGCCTGGTACATAAAATTTTTTTTGTCTTTTTAGTTAAATAATAAAAGCTTGTCCACAAGCAGAAGTAAATTCAGGTTTTCTAACTCTGTTATGAAACTCTTTTTTATTTTTGGCCCAATCACACCAGAGGAGTAACTTCAGTATCTGCTTGATATGAAAAAGTTCAACTTAAATACTGTACATACAATGTGACGAAGCACTGCTCCCTGCTGGATGAACAAAAGCTGCATCTAACTTGTGCTTCCTAGGTTTAGGCAACATAAAATATTAAGACAGCGTTCATATCTGCCTCAGTCTATTTATCACCACAGAGAAAAAAAATATTTCTGATTCTGAGAGAGCTGAGCTGATCTGCATGACTTTATCTGCAACTTTGTCATGGCGATGGAATATTTTAACCAATCGCCTCTCTGCTGCAGTAAATAAACAGAACGAATATAATCGGTCCACTGTTGTTGATGATAATGTGTCTCTTTGTGTGTTTCTGTTAGCAAAATATCTCATAAAACACTGGACAAATTTCAATGAGTAAAAGCACCATATATTGTACAGCATTGTTGTCAAGCAGTTTGCACTCTGTATTTAACCCACCGAACATGAAATACTCACAAGTGGAACAAGAAGCAGCTAGGCACCTGGGGAGCAGCTAGGAATTAGGTGTTTTGCTCAAGGACACCATATGACATGGCAGGGAATCAAACTTGCAACTTTCTAACCTAAGGTCAGTCGGCCTACAACTGCACCACAGGTATCCTTCGAATTTGCTCCCAGCCCGGGTGAAAACCAGGAATCCTAAAGACGAGACCATACGGGAATGATAAAGCTTGATGACACTCTTAGAAACTAATGATTAGTTGTGCATCTACAAATGATTAACTTTTAGCGTCAACTCAATTTATGATGGTTATAACGGTGAATAATTTACAAACACTGACCCAAAACTTAGTGTGGTACTAGATGAAATTGAATCCAAACAAATATTATGAGCACCAACTGGAGTTTTATTTTAAAATTTTGATGTCAACTATGCGGAATCAAGCTTGTATGTCTGTTACCAAAATATCCCATGAGCCCCAGAACATATTTAAATTAAACCTGCAGGAAATATTCATTAGATGTATATCTACAACTGATTACCTTTTGAAGCAAACTCAATTCAAGATAGTTGTCATAACAATTGGACTTATAAAATACAAAACTACCAGGAACCCAGTCAATTTTACAAATTTGGTGCATTTGTAGTCATTGGGAGTCATTCACAAAATATACTTTGAGCACCACTTGTTGTATAAGATCTTTGCCAAAATTAATACAATTTTTAAATGTTGGTATTAGTCCTGTCTGTTAGCAAAATATCTGATGATTCCTTAGACAGGTTTTAATGGAACTTTCCGAAATTAATGATTGAATATGCATCTACAACTGATAGAGTTTTGGAGTCTGCGCCTTTCACATTAGCCACCATGGCTAATCAACATTGCTCAACCCAGAAACAGCTATATCTCAAGTCAGTTTTACAGATGTTGACGAAGACTTTGATGTACTTGTAGCTAAGAGTAACTAACAAGGCATGCACTGGAAAATATATCTCACATTATTACATGAAGCTGTATATAATGCCATTTACAAAGTCAGACTAAAACAACAAAATCAGTAGTACTGCTTTAAATTGTTAATGTCCATTCTGTAAACCTTAAAAGCCTTATTTTATGTGCTTCTATATACAAAGACATTTACAATGCACTATATGGGATACAAAAAACTATTTCCTAATAACATTATAAGTGAGGAAACAGAAAAACTAAACAGTTTACTGAAAATGTGTGCTTTAATGCTCCATGATGGGTGAAGAAATATATGAAAAAAGACTGCTTTCAGAGTCAAAAAAAATAATGCTTTTAGGTCTGTTCAGAAAAAAAATGCAAGTGTTTCTGCTAGAACAGTAAATGTAATAAAATCCAGTGTTTCTCCTTCAGCTGAAGACACAAGCAGGTAAAATCTCCCCATCAATATTTTATCCAGCAGCGTATAGAGTATAATGTCCGGAAAGGCTTTAATAAAAATGTCACAACGCTGTATTTCTGGATCACGACTAAGCTGTTTAAAAATAAGGGAAGAGTTCAGCATGTAAAAAGGAGGAATAAAAATACCATAAAAGAAATGTCCATACAGTACTGCGATAGTATAAAGAAAGAGGAGTACAGTTTAATTTCAGGCACATTGATCATAAAATGCAAATCAGACTGCATTCAGCTGCAAGAAAGCAATTTGGCACTTCAGAACTGTGTGACATAAATGTAAAAACCCATGAATGAAAATGATTTTTTTTCTTTGATAATATTCAATGTTGAATGCCATGCTGTGGGGGGATTTTGTACAATAAATTCAAGAGTAAAACTGCATAAAAACTCTACTGGTAATATGATGTTCACATACAGCAAAGATTAAAATGAAACCTTACTCAGACTATTATATAACACCATTTTTTATACAAATAAATCATATTTTTCACTTCAAAATCTGCAGTGTATACTTCACAATATATATATATAAAAAAACAGGTATTTGTAAAATGACGACACGTATTTCGCCTTTTTCCAAAGATGGGTATTGACAGAAGAGCTGATTTGAATATTGCTGCAAAGTGACGCTGCAACAAGCGGCAGTTCAATGCTCATGATTCAGTGGTTTTAAAAACAGGTGTTTTAGTCTCCAAATAACTTGACAAAATCAGCAAATGAAAAAACAGGAATAACAGCATTTGGAGCAATTCTTGTTGCGGGGTGTGGCCTGGCAGAGTGGCAGATAGTGGTATGACCTCATAAGAAGATCCTGGGTTCAGATCTCAGTCAACGTCTTTCTCAGTGGATTTTCTGGTTTCCTTCCACAGTTCAAAAACATGCACGTTAGATTAATTGGAGATTTTAACCTGACCCAATGTGTGAGTGTGTGCGTGCATTGTTTGTCTTTGTATTGGCTCTGAGATGAGCTGGTTTTCATATCCAGACTGTGCCCCACCTTTCATCTGTCAATTGCTGGAGAGCTCTCTGAACTGGCTCAAGCTGCTACAGAAAATAGATTCAAATGAATTCTTGCTGTGACCAAAGCAGTTTGAACAAAGCAACAGAAGAAGTTCACATATAACCTTAAAAGAATAGGACAGAATTGTTTTGAAGTTGGGTTCTGTGGAAAAGATATGAACAGTTATTATCTTACCTGTTGCAGATAGGATAGCTTTTTGGAACAATGTCAGTTTGGAGAAGTAGGATTTAATATTGACTGGCATGATGACCTGACCGTTAGTTCAAATGAGTCTAAGACCAAATTGGATCGGTACTGTAAAAAAACAAACAAACAAACAAACAAAAAAAAACTCACTCCTATCTCAAAGAAATTCACAGTGATTCATGCAAATTATATTTTGTAACCCTCCAAAGACTGTATATTATTATAGCACTGGACCCAATTTGACATCCTGGAAGTAGACTCTGGAAGGGGACATGTGATCCCAAAGCAAGTTCTAAAGACATCCTCTTCATGAAAGTTAATAGAACTTTATCTTTAATGCACTTGTTCAATTAATTCCCTTTAAAATATGTTTAGCTGTAGTTATTTCATGCTCTAAAGAAAATACACATGAGCTGTTAACTGTGCAGGAAAGCAGTCTGGAGGCAAAGCTGTATATCCCTTCTGCACAGACTTGGTCTTCCTGGCTTCCAAAGGAAAAACAAGTTGGAATGTTTAATAAATGCCAATGTGTATTGTGTACATAATTTTCAGCTTCACATTTCACAATTAATTACAGCTCACCAAAAAAGTATATGCGTCAGTAGAAACAGCAGCAGGTAGCTGTAGCACCTCTTGTACAGCCTGGGGCAATTCAGCCATGAATATTCAAACATTTTTTTCCAGAAAATTGAAATAGAAAGAAAAACAGTAATTCACTTTGGTCTTAGCCCAACTCAAAACTAGTGGTTAGCTCGTCAATCCAGCTATAACTGAACTAACTTCATAGAGCTACAGTAAATCTGTATAAGATATAATAAGATAAAAATAGAAAATAAAATATTAATTTTTCATGTCCTCTCCACAGAACTGCACCTCAAAAGATTGAAATTATCACCTGATTATTAAACAAATTCATTTTGTTGGAATAATGTCACATATGGGTACATATGTATTCACAAATATATATATGTACATATTTGTGAGCACATTTGCTCCTCCTCATTTTTCATTTGCCGATTTGGTGAACACACATTTGGGGCCACCTTGAACAACAATTTCTCACTTGAAAATGCAATAAAGTTCATACAGCTGGACAGTGAACTTTAGTAGGATGAGCCTTTAAAAATAATAAAAAAAGGAGACACTGATAAAATAAACGTCTGTTTCAGGGTCACAGATGGTTTTAACGTCTCCAAGTTGCTCCTGAAACGCAAAGGTTGCGGTAAAATTTAGTGTGTGTAGTTCATTCTTTCAGCTTCCTCAGGGTGGCAGTGTTGTTTAATATCCACTGGTGATGTTAATGTCATGTAATTCGCATTTACAGGAGAGATGTGGTGATTTTTGTTTTCCTGTGTTCAGTTGAAGCAGGTAGTTTGGTTGTGCTCCACAGAGGAGTTCTAGCAGCCACAGACAGCAGACCTTGTTCGCTGAACCAAGCAGGTGCTATAAAACTGTAGCCTCTTCCATGGCGTTCACCCATCTGAAAAATAGAAATGCAACAATAGAACTTTTAAAACATTGTCCTTTCTCTTTGTATTTCACTGCTCTATATATATGTATGTATTTAAAATAAAATACTACTAGTAGTGTTTAAAATGTTGGCAAGTATGTAAAGTCTGTCAAAATTTATTCACAACAGAACATAGTAAACATCAAATGTTAGATTCGAGAAATTATTTTGAAGTTTAGAGACAGGAAAATGGTGTTGTTACACCTGCATGTTCTTTAAAATGGCGTGAATTAATTTCAATATGAAACTGAAACTTTAGTTGTTCCAGAAAAATCATTTCTACCTCTTTATGCTTCTGAACAAACCACTGTTGCTGACCTGCGTGCAGTCTGTTGATCATCCGCTCTGAAGGTGTAGTAGAGTGTTTTCTTGTGGTACAAATGAAACACGTTACTGCTCTCCTCTCCCTCCGACCTCTCAGTCAGCTTCACGGTGAAGCCCTGCAGAGGCAGACTTTCCGAAGCCACTTTATCCTGGACAAAAGAGAGCGAGAACATCAAACCCATCATAAATTACAAATGTCAGCCATTGCTGTTAGGGAGCGACGAGAAAACAGCATGCATCTTGTGCTTCGAGAAGAGCAAAGCAGTGCAACTCACAGCTGTACACTTGTCAGAAGAGAAAAAAGAAGAAAGAGAGCACAGAGAATCCCTTTATTAGTTGTTCAGTGATTTGCCCAGGAGGCTGAAAAAGCTCAGAGAGTGCAATTTAAGCAGTGACACTGAGTTGGCTGGGCGTAAAGAGGAGTAAAAGCTGTGGTTAAATGTCTTTTTGCTTGAACGAAAGATAAATGTGGGTGTTTTGGGGCTGGTGCGGGAGACTCTGTGCCCCCTCACCTCACGGGCTGAGAAGGTGTAGAGCACCTTGTCTTTGAGGAGGAACCACAATCTCTTCCATTTCCTTTTGCTCTTCTTCCGGCGCTGCAGGCTTCCGCTCATGGTGGAGCCTTCTACACCGAGTGACACCTGACAGCATTTGGAAGGCATACGAAAGTCAGACATTAAAAAAAAACAAAAAACTCGATCTAACTCGTAGAGCAAACTCCATGAACAACTGTTCTGAATTCCAACCATAGCAATGCACTAACTTGACACTAACTACCGCATATAGCTCCCTGGTGGTCTAGTGGTTAGGATTCGGCGCTCTCACCGCCGCGGCCCGGGTTCGATTCCCGGTCAGGGAACATGCATTTTTCACTTAGCCCCACAGTGAACTGAAATTAACCCTACACAGTGGAGTCTGACAAAAGTTGGTTTCTGAAATGAGCATGTAGGACATGAACTTGTGGCTTCATGGGATGACTACCAGGGTTGCATTTACAGTAAGAAGTGATGTGATCTGTGGAATGCCTTTCTAAAATTAAAACACACGTGTCGGAGGTTAAACAGAGGAGCAGTTGCCCGACGAGAACCCCACCTGGCTGAGATTGGAGGCACTCTTTCTGGACTTCCACAGACTGGGGGGTTGCAGGCTCTGAAAGACAGCAGAGAGGGGACGACTGGCCCGGTGAGCCCGTGGGCTGTAGTTACCACATGCTCCTGATATGCTGCCACCTGCACACAAGCAGAAATATACCATCTTACTGTAGCAATGATATGAAATATCATCTTTATTTTCTGAACGTACTGTATATGAAAAAAACCTTTTCACCTCTTTTCCTAAGCTCAGCATAGCAGTGATCGCACACTTTAGCCACTCGGTCTTTGAGGTACTTCAAGGGGTATCTGTTCCTGGAGCAAGTTCGACACACCACCTGCTCAGAAAGATAAAATGCATTTATGTAAAATCTTTAAGACTGCCGCTCTATACCCAGGTATGATCCCTGACAACAGTGAAAGCTCTCACAAATTAATCAAAGTAAAGCAGATTAAAGTTAATAATGTTTCCAACCTCTTTAATGTTTCAAACTAAACTAGTCTTGAGCCTGCAGAGTATCTGACCTTTCCGCAGGCGTTACAGTGGTGTCGTCTGAGCGTGAGGCTGAAGTCAGCGGTACAGTTCATGCACATCATCACTTGAGAAACTGGCACCAGCTCAGGGGCAGCTTCACCCAGGGCCATCCACAGCTTCTCTCGAGCCTGATGGGACAATATTGTCAGGATACTACAATGCCATACACAGAACAGCAAGGAGGGGGTCAGAATTAACTGTTCCCGTGTTTCTACTGACTATATATGTAGATATTAGGGTCAATCCTTTTTTTGGTAATATTTAAAAAACCATTGAAGGTTGTTTTTTTCACCTACCTCACTGCAGGGTCCACCAAATGTGCAGAGTCCGGCAGCGTGGTCCGCAATGGCTCGACTTAAAGTGTGGAACCAATCCTCCCGTTCTCCAACCGAACTAAGCAAGAAACACAAACATCAACATAACTAATCCCTTTGAAACATTTCAGAAATCACGATTAGCTGTTTTAAAACAGAAGAATGTAGGTTTTGGTACCATTACTGGTTTTCTTTTAGTTTGGGCTGTTTGTTTTGTTTCTCACCTGGCAGATAGAGTAATGGTGATGTCAGCCACCTCAATCTTTAGACAATTCAGAACGTTGTCCAGGACCGGTTTGCTCACCTGTGTGTGAGGTACAAAAAGACATCATATATTAAAAAAGAAGCCAACAAGTCAAAAATAAAAAAAATACAAATTAATTAAACTAAAATGTCAAAGTGGTGTGGCTGATGCTTGAGATTATTTAAAACTGCCAAAGGAGTTTCGCACCTTCATCCCTGACAAAGACAGGGTGTTCTTCAGCCTGTATTTCCCATCCTGCTGAGGGTAGGTGTACAGCATAATGTCATTCATCTAATGAAGAACACAGAAAACAGAGATATAAAGTGTGAGGATGATTTATTTACAACAATTGTATACACTAAATCAGGTGTCTAAAACCTTTACAACCAAATTGCCATTTCTGTTCCTTCACTCACTAATAAAATATGTCCAGAACGTGCTACAACTGGTGGCCCGTGGGTCACTTTAAATTCAGAGGGGGATTTCCAGCCAATGGTAGTGACATTATAAAACTAAAAATATATAGTGCATTTTAACATGTATTATTATTTTTATACTACTGGCTAAATAAAAAAACAATATTCATGTAAATAGAGAAAATACTGTGTATAGTTCATACCAAATTTAATAAAAACTAAATCAATGAACTGTTTAGGTATATGTTTTTCCCCAAATTCTCATTGTAAATCAATTTAACATATTTCTTCCCAGGAACTTGTTTTAAACGTTTTCCAAATAAATTCTGATGAATTTGAAAGAAAGATCATTCTGCAAGGCTGGAAGTTTGATTTTTAAAGTGGCCAACAAACTACTAGCATGATCAAATCAACATGTTTAACTCCTTGTCGTAGTGTCCGTCCGATATTTGCAAATAAAATGACCGGAAAGCTGCTAAAGTTAGCCTTTTTCCACTGTGGGGATAAAGCCACACCCCAAAAAACCTCATGTTACATTTGGTTAAAGCATCAAAGAGCTGCTGCCAAGGGACCAAAGAGCCACAGGTAGTCCCTGAGCCACAGGTTAGAAGACCCATGTACTAAATAGAACAATACAGTACTTGTAGTTCATTGGAAAATCTCAACAGTTCCGCATGTAATACACACTCAGTACCAGCAAGTGGCAGAGTTAACCTGACAAATCTGCCCTGCACTGCAGATACCAGCGGCTCATGTGCTTAAAGGGATATAACACTTTTTGGAAAAGTATTTGCTTGAAGAGCTTACATTGAGCAGATGTCATGCACACGATTATTTATAGCAACAGAAAATAGTGTTGAATAATTTTGCCCCTCTGAATAGTCTCCTCTAAATTTTCTCCTTGATTTTTGAAACTGACTGTTAGAGCTTAGGAAAAGAAACTACCACTTTGTTTCTTTTCAAAGCACTTGCCCTACATGTAACGAAAATGTTTATTTGCATGTGTGAATATTGCCATCCGCTGAACAAACTGTGAACTCATTGTGCTATTGAAGGTATTTCATAACATGGACAAAAGAAATGACATAACTGGTCACACCTAATGTGTGCTCTAAACATCCGCTGGGGCCCCACAGGCAGCATCCAGGAATTCTCCACCCTGCTCCGGACTCCAGGCCTCTCCTCACCCTCAGAGCCTTCACAAGCTTCACCGAGACTCAGCCAGGATTGGGTGGGACTGACCACCTTGGCCACAACAACAACAACAACAAGGCAAGTGTTCCCAGTGAACAGTCCTTTGGGTTGAGTGGCTGGAGACAAATTAGTGTAGGATAGCCAAACTGGAGCCCTGACTGCAACCTTTGGGCTGCAGCCACCACAGTCCGTCAGCTCCACCCAAAGATTCTTTCCACACAAAACCCAGAAGAGATTTCATGTGTTTACCCAGACAGGAGTCATCCATGCAACCCCTTTGCACCTGACACTTTAACCTTTTTCAGCTATGTCTTAGACATCTTTCACTTTCACCTACCTCTTACTTACTTGCTGCTGTCTTTTTTCCTCTATCAGCTGTCTCTATTATTCTTATACTTCCCTTTCTTACTCATTCAGCTGGCTTCTATTTGTTTCTCTGAGCCCTGGGTTGTGACATGGTGGCAGTTTCTCTCCGTCTCTGCAGCTTTTCATCCTCACTGTTTGGACTCTCTTTTCCTAAAAGCCCATAAATAACACCTGATGCACCAAAGCTGCTGACTTCAAACAGCTTTATAGCCCAAATAGATGGGATTCAACTACATTTAGTTTAGCTGCAGTTTAAAAACAACAACAACAGAGACTGATGGAATGGAGCAAACTCAAAAACATAAATCACTCAGAGCATCTTTATGTTATATTTTATTTGGATTCAGCTAAAACCTTAAATCCTGCTCCTGTAGGTATCAGGCCCGAGTATAATTCATACCATGAGACAGAGCTGATTGCACTTGGAACAATAGAGTGGGCTTCTCTATTTCACGTTATGTGTTTGTGTAACACCCCCACCCCTCCGTTGCCACCTCCTCCCCACATTCTACAAGGTGTCTGGCCTTCACTTGGCTGTCAGCCCCCCTCCCAATACACAGGAAGCCAGCATCCAGTGACCCACACCAAACATCCTGTAAGGAAGTGGGGCTCTTAAAAACAAGTCCTGAGAGGGGAGGAGAGGAGAAGAGTAGAGAAGCGGGCCCTCCCTGGATGGGTGTGGTACTTAGTGGAGGTCTCACTGCCTTGGCCTCGCTCCCCTCCACCCCTTAACCTCACTTTACCTCCACCCAGCATTCTTCTGTGAAGTATCTTCTGGACATAAAGCCAGTTTTGATTTCACTTTTGTGTAAAATGTGTGACAGGTGCATTATCCTGTAGTGCAGATATTTGGTAAGCATTTAAAAAGACCACTGAAGTTAGGCCTCATCATTAAGGCAAATGTGTAGAAAATAAGAAATATTAAACCCTTGACTATTTTTTTCTAAAAAATTACTCTTGCTGTTTTGTTGGTTCCATGAAAATCAATAATCCATCTTCAAAAATGATTAAAAAGTGGATTTCAGGAAATGCTACAAAACCAACTTCTTTTGGTCTACAGGGAAACATATTTTTTTGGTTGTGAATCAGTTGATATTTTATTAGATTTTTGATTGAGGAGCTCAAATTTGTGAGTATCTGGACCAAACCCTTCTCAATTCAGTTTCAGTAAACTCTACAGGGCTACAACTGCATGGGAGCAGGTGCCCTTCCAGCTCTGCTGTGACAGATGTATATATCAGTGGCGGGCCGTCAGGGCCTGCAAGGCCTTCTCTGCTGGCCTAAAAATATCTGAATCACAGACTGATG
>JAVKLF010000110.1:16800769-16815712 GCA_034783495.1 Millerichthys robustus | reverse complement strand
ACACACACACACACACACACACACACACACACACACACACACACACACACACACACACACACACACACACACGTTAAAAAGTGTGAATGATAGAGCCTTTCCCACCTAGGCACAAAAACACACTCACACAGAGCTAGGGCTGAGAAATCAGTGAACAGACGTGCAAAGGGAAGGCATTTAATTAGAGTGAAGAACACCATTCATTCTTTATTATCGTGATGGAAAACTACAACCCAAAGCTGAAGGCTTGGAGTCCAAAAATATTTTTGAATCCATTCTCTTTAGTCGCTGTGTCTTTTATTTCATTTCCTCAACCCACTTCATGATGGGCAGAGTGCAGTAGCTCCACATTATCAACCCAGCTTGTTTGCAGAAGATCCGCTCGCTTCAAGTGTCACTTGTAAATTGTCATCCAGCTGACACTTGTTTAGAGGAAGTCTTTGTAAAGATGCTAATTAGCTCGTGGTTTGTCTGGGTGAGCAAACCGGAACGTGGGAGAGAATAAGGAGCACGACGAACACACGCATGCAGACAAACACACCACTCAGACTCTTTCACAGCTAGACGATCTGCTCCTCGTGCGTGAGCGCGCGCGCGCACACACACACACACACACACACACACACACACACACACACACACACACACATACATAACTGATCTAATTGGGAGTTGTAAAGGAGGCTGCTTCTCTAATTAGCTTCTGTCTGCCTCATTGCCCAGCTGCCTTTACAAGAAATTCCCTCCATCGCTCTCTCCCTCTATCGCTCTCTGTCCACCTGCTGCACAACCTCCTGCTCTCCACCTGGGCTTCACGTGCACATGCACACACACACTAGCATGTGGCATGAATATAAATCCAAACAGAAGCGCTCCCCTTATATTAAAGAATCCACAGATTTTGTGTATGTTTCTGTACACTAAGAGGACACACACACACACACACACGCACACACACAGCCTGCAGTGTTCTGCCCAGTGTTTATAGATTGTGCAGTAAACAGGCTGTTGAGGGGAGGCTGTAATCCGGTAAGGGTCGAGCTCAGATCTGATCAGGGACTGAAGCTACTTCATCACTGTCATCAGCCCATCCACAATGAAATTACAACCACTTACACGACAGGGCTTTGGCTTGAAGCGGCGAAAGGTAAATGGCAGGAAGAGGTGTCAAGTGACGTAAAAGAAAAGAAGGCCACGATCGAGCCCTCATGGGACTTGTGAGCGTGTGCCTCTGAAACAACAGATAAATGGCCACCGTCTCTTTTGGTGGATGGTACGGCGTGTTTTGTGACTTATACGGTTGACTTTGCTCTCCTTCTGCCCCCTTTCCCTCTCATTACCAAGGGGTCACACACTCCATGCAACTCCCAAAGCAACACTTTGATACAGTGGGGCATCCATCAAACTCACATAACTCCCTAAAGTTGGAAAGTAGGACGATTACAGTTCATAGATGCAATCCACAAAACTCAAACACAATAACTGTTGAGGAATGACAAACACAACAAAGGGAAAAAAAGGAAATTTCAGACCTCTCACGGTACCATTTTAGCACATGAAGTCATTTATGATTGATGTAGGAATATATTATTTCTTTTTCTTGCAGTTAAAAGTGATGGAAGGAGTAAGGAGGTAGTGCAATGACATCATCCATCTAGTTGTGGTATTCTTCAAGCAGATTGGATTTAATTGAGAGGTAAATGTTTTCATCTGTGAACCAAGCTGCAGAGAACCAAAAGCTAGAGTTTAGTCCGGAGTCAGACGGGAGCTACGTTTTTCTGGAAGGGCACAGCTGCTGCTGAATATTTATGAGCTCAGACAGTTGGCGTCTTGTCTCTTTGCTTTTTATATCAAACCAGGGTTGCCTGAACCAATTATATCAGTATTTCACAGCCAATCAACAGACAGCATGGAACTGATAAATTTGCATATTTTGGTAGAAAAGCAATGAGATGAACTTTAAAGCAAAAAGATTAATGTAAACAGAACAGGAGCCCTGGTAAAATTTTAAAAATTTGAAAAAAATCCTCTTTGTTGTCAGTGAGAACACGATCCAGGCCGGACAAAGATTCAGTATTTATTGTTGGGTGGTTACAAGTGAGCAATCAGGACAGTTGAAAGGTCAGAATCATGAATAGAAGCAGAACAGAGAGGGATTAGAAAGGCCATCATCTGCCAGTGGCTGCTGGGTAACAAAAATATCATTTGATGTTGCTGAGTGTAAAGACTGACCCAAGCACTGAGGAGCCATCCAGAAAAACAAGCATGAAAACAGCCTGAGATCAAAACTCGATTGTAGAAATACTCCATGTAGCTCCTCTTATAAGGAAGTACCTCCTAAAACTCTTTATGTTTTCCTTTGTTTGGTACCATGAAACAATATTTACAGAACATAAAGAAAAATAACTTTTTCCAGAATAAGTTTCTCTGTTGAGTGTTTTACCTCGAATTTCTTGACAATGTTGGCAAAGGTGGGGTTGTTTCTGCAGCTGTCCTCCAGTAACGACATGCTGCGATCGTACTCTGAGATATAAGTCTCAAACACCCCAAAATACTCTCGTCGGCTTAAAATCACATCCACCATCTTCTGGTTCTCCTCCCTGTTTTTGTTTTGTGAAAAAGATAACAAAGCAACTTTATTTCCTTTGGTTTAGTTTAAATACACTTTTAATGCAAGCGAAAATAGCAGTTTTGAAAATCTAAAACTTAGGATGTGGCATTAACCTAAAAACACAGGAATGTTTAATTTTCTCTTGTTTATTATGAAACATTTTCAGATTATTTTTGATGTCAGTATCTATAAATCTTTACTAAAGCAAGTATTTGCTTCAATGAAATGGTTTCATTTTCTGTGAATATGGTAAGTTATGTTTTTTGTCTCACAGAGGACTTTATATGTCGTAAATTATTATCAGACGGGAACTTTACTTACAACACGTATTATATCTTTGGTTTAATCTATTTTAAAAGCCATTTTACTGTAAACAGAGAGTATTTTCTAATGTTTTTCACTTTTCCATCCAAAAATCATCATACAGTTTATTAGATGTCACCAGAACGTCATTCATTTTGATAGGATTATCAACAAAAACAAATTGCTCAAACAAAGGCTGGATTTCAAGACGAATCAACCACGTTAACGTACTTCCATCCTTCCCAGAATAAACTCTGTAAGAAAGAGAATCAAGGGTATTTTGCAGCTTTTGACTCGAACAGAGATAATATTGAGGTTACCAGTGGCTAATTCGCTCCTCCAGCTCTGCTAAGATGCTGCTGTGAAGGCTGTAGACCTGCGGGAGCACACCCAGTATCTCCCCCAGCCTCTGCTCATCCAGCACCAGCTCCCCTCCCTCCTCCACCGCCGACCTAAAGTCCTGCGCAAGAGAGGGGTGGGGGCAAACGAGATTACGGCGGAAAGATTTTCAAGGAGACAAAGGTGTGCGAAAGAAAAACAAAATACAAGGAATGAAGGAAATAGTTGTGAAGATGGAAGGAGGAAGGGAGGGCAGGAGAAATGAAAAGGCACAGAGGAATGAGACAAATGGAAGGAAGGTCAGATCCTCCTAAACATCCTTCCTGCTGCCCTCCCTTCATATTATCTCAGTACATTGGGCTCTGTCCAGGCATTCAGGAAAGGTGGCCCCACTCACACACCAGGTGTTTCTACATAACGACTTTATTCAATAATCCCATGTTGTTTTGTACTAAGATCCCACTTTTCATATCATCCTAGACAGGAAGCTTAAAAACTTGATATATCACTTATTTGGCCGCTCTAAAAAACACACACAGCACGTAAAGTCTGAGCAACAAACACCAAATACTGAATTATCAGTGACTAATAAGATATTTATGGTACTTTGGAAGGAAAGATCAGTGGCCTGTTTACCTTAAACTCAAAAAAGAAACTGAAAATGGATGAATCATTAGAAAGTGTTCAATCCTATTTTTTTTCTGTCTGCAGATCCATGATGTGCCTCCAAAGAACAAGTGTCACGTTTGTCTCGAGCACAGGCATAAAACAAACAGACATGTCCCGGCAGGGCATGAGATAATGTAATGAAACCGCTGAGCATAAAATTTATTGTGCACAATCAATCAGGTCTGAGTCATCATTATGTCTGCTGGAGAAAAAAAGAGAGCAGTCAAGTTTCAGATCTTCAGAGAGAAGCTCTATCCTCATTTTTACCCCTTCGATCACCACTTGATCCTCATTTTCCTCAGATAAAGTAGCTCAAGACTGAAGGGCCCATCTTATTCGATCCGAAGCTGTCATTGAGTGCGTGTTGTTCGAAGTTTGCTTTCACACACACCTCTCATGACCCTTTGTACACCGCTCTGAGCTCCTGGGATACCCGTTCTGCTGCGGTACATGTCATTGCACTGGGTTTCTTCCCACTGGAGTCTACACGCAGGAGAATTTAAAAACAAAATAAAAATCTTGTTTGTACACAATTCTGTCCTGGTTAAAGCACCGTTTTTTGGCAGACCGATTCTTCTGTGCACAACGTCTGTTTTATCTCCATCCACAAGTTTTTTTTGGCAATTTGACTGTAAATGTTTGCGTGCAACAGTCGTATTCTGGAAGTGAGTAGTTAAGAAGACGAGAAGGGTTGGAAGACTCGAAGCTGCGAACAAAACAACGCGATTTTCGTCGAACAACTGCGACAATGACAGACAATTTCGGCAGTTCGAATGGAGCATGCAGAGGCCTTTAGACCTTAATTGAATAGATACGCTCAGTCATAACTCAGCAGAGGTCAAGGGTCACAAAGGAGAAAAGAAAGAGTGTGAGCCTCACAGGCTGAAGCCGTTGTTGGGAAAGTCATTTTGAAGAGGAGCACGGCCTCCCTTCCTATGTGGAGACAGGGCCTGGAAATTCTTTGTATTCTTGTTATTTCTTATCAAACAATGGAACAATAGCTCATGTGTGCCTCTCACTTAACGTTGCTCCTTGTTATGTTCCCAGACTGTGTGTTGGTACATGCTGTGCCACTGCTGCTGCTGCTGCTGGCTGAATCACTCACTTTCTATATAACTGGGACCTTGACCTGCATTACATTCCAATAACCCAGAAGGTCTCCGTTTGAAGATTTCAAATTATCCCAGTGATCTGCATTACGCAACAGCATGAAAAAAACGACTCAGTGGTGACAAAAAGATTTACTATTGTGGTTTTTCATATTTAAATGCTCAGACATATACCATCAAGTTTTAAGCCACTCCCTAGGCCCTCATATGTGGCAGCCATCTTGAACTCGGCTGACTCCAAAAATTAACCATTTTTAGATGTACAGCCAATGAATACTTTTTGAAAGTTTCATTAAAATCCATTCTGTGGTTTAAGAGATATTATGCTAACAGACAAACGAGACTGACTTCAAAAATTAATAGAGTTTAAAGCTAACCTAAAAGCACAATAAGAAGCACTTGGAGAACAAGTTATCAATTACTCTCAGCTACAACCACACCCAATTTTAGTACAATATCTATAAAATTACTATTTTTATGTTTTTAAATTTTGTTGGATGTGGTGAATTGGGTAGACTGCAAAAGCTAATCTGTTGTATGTGTACTGTACATCCACTCTTGAGTTCCTGAAGGTTTTGCTAAAATTCTTCCAGTGGTTCATGAGTTATTCTGATAACAAACATTACCATTTACCTTCATTTTATAGCAATAGGTGATAATGATGGACAGAATTTAGTACATTTCACAAACTAAATACAACAAGGTCAACGTAAGGCACTAATGTTAATTTAGAGTTGTGCTTTTGCCTTTGACTGGGAGCAGCTAACCAGTACAAATGAGCATTGTGGTGACACGGCAGGTTTCTGATCATAGAGGGGTCTGATGTATCAAACTGACATTAATTACTGTTTAAGGACATCAGGTTACATAAAACAGCTGTTTTCAACTTCCAGCAGGTTTGTATCCAGTAGATCCTAATATAATGACGCACATCAGAATTCAGGTCACTTTCAAGTTTAGCAGGAATGTGTTGACTGATCGGTTTCTGTGATTGCAGTGATTGTCTGATCAGTTCTGACAGCCTTCACCCTAACAACTACACCATGCTTTATAATGTGTTGTCTGTCTCAATTCTTTACACAATCACAGATCAAGTGCTATGATATTTGATGATTTCACAACAATACGTTTACCTTGTGTATTCATGTCACAGACTATAACAGAGGTGTCCAATCCTGGTTCATGCATGCTACCCTGCATGTTTTAGGGCCTTACTGCTCTAACACATCTGATTTGAATAAATGGGTGATTACCAGGCTCCTGCAGAACTTGAAGAGGTGATTCAATCACTTAATCAGGCGTGTTGGAAGCAGGTCACAACAAGTAAAACATGGAAGAAAGCAGCCCTCGTGGATCTGAGTTGGACACCCTGGTGCAACTTTTGAGCTGTCTGAAGTTTCTCAAACTCATTTTACTCACTGAAACGTTACACTTTTTATTAGTGGAGTGGATATTAGAAAAATCCTAAAGATTTGTGAAACAAGCGCCAAATCTAGTATCTTTATCTTTAGTATCCTTAAGGTTTTTGTCAAATCTGTGTGATTGATGATTTGAAAATCCAAAAGGGTGGTCTTTATTTAAGATGAGCTTATTTCCTGCACAGAAATCATATGGTAATAATGGACCAATTTGAATGATCTTTGTGTCAGCTTATAAGTATGTTTGTGTTAATGCTTGTGGTATCAGGACTTCATACAACAAACTAGTCCAGAGTACAACACAAAAACTTTGTCAAGACCAGGAAGAAAAGGGTGCTGCAACAACACTGATAAACTTACAGGGACTCTAACAAAGGGAGAAGAAGGAGGAGGAGACAGAGACTGGGGAGCAGACATGTATAATAGAATCATGTTAGTGGATTGTTAAGAAATCTTTCCTTTAGGAGAGATTTTAGGGGAGGTCATTGTGTGGTTAAGAAAGTTTTCTTACCTCCTGAATGTGCTTGAGGGCAGCAACATGTCTGCAAAGATAAGGAAAGCTCTACATTAAACTGTGGAATGAAAATCACAATCCTACAAACAGCTCAGACTATTTTTCTTCTAGACTCATTAAATTATTTAAGCTGATGAAGAAACTATAGAGGAACAGTTAAGTGTGCAGCAGGACACTTGTGTAATTGGCTGCCCACAGCTTGATGGATTACCAATGCAGCAGAGATTCAGTTGAACTGACCGACAGTATTAAAGGGACAGTAATATTAATAATCAGGGAAAAAAGTCCAGGTTTTCTTTGGGTTAGGGCTCGGGTTTGTGATTGTATTTTGGAGATCGGACCACTAAGGGGCAGTCCACAAAGGGAGGTACTCACAGTCTCTCTGAGTCGACAAGCTCCTTGGCAATGTAAAACGCTCGAGATCGGCCATCAATCTGCGTGACAAGAAGGGAGAGTGGTGGGAGATGAATGAACACAGTTAATGTTAAACGCTCTCTGTGGGCAATCAGTCCTCTCAAATGTTAATAGCAACAACTTTGCAGGAGCTGAAGAGGCTGACAAAACCACATATTTTCTTCCTCTTTTTTTGGACTTCAGTTGTCAAAAGAAGACAGATTATTTCATTACCTTGAAGCTCAAACATGAAATTTTCTCAAATAGGAGACGTTTAAATTAAGATGCATAATTTATGAGTGATCGGGGCAACAAGGCTGTACTTGATTTAGAGGCTAATCACTGGGACTCAAAACATGAGAATTTTATCACAAAAAAAAATCCCTCCTGGGCTGATTCAAGTCTTTCCAGTCCACTTCCTTCTTGAATTTTCTTTGTTCAATTTATTGTAACTTATCTTTGAAGAGAAAGAAAACAAGGAAATGCACGTCACGTGATGAGAACAGAAGGCTTGTTATTATTGTGACAGCAGCAGGATGGGTGAGGTCCATCTCGGTACTACTGTAAAATGTTGCCTTTATATTATAGAAGTGCGTGGGAAACTCAGGATTCATCAAATCAATTTCATACAACTAAAAGAAGGGCCAGTCATTTGTTTCTCTGCAACTTATACCTCACCTGTCGGTCAAGACTTTGCTCCATGATGCCATCTTCCTCCTCTGAGGTTCGTCCGTGGTCTTCATCAGCTGACAGCCCAGCAGAGACTGTGTTCACTGGGAAAGGCTCTGTGTAGGCACTGTTAATGGACAAGAAGACAGCATGATAATAGCAAGACATCTCCAGTGGAAAATGACACAACATACTTTCAGAGACACTGACTTGACAAAGAAAAAACGTTATTTTGCATTTTCAATTGGGACACAAAGCAGCCCAAGTGACACAAATTCCCAAATGAATATTTTTTCCAGTAAAAAGCCACCATATTCTCCCAGGACATTCTAACTCAAATTGAAATACCCACTCTTCTGCAAATGTACGTTTTTCTGCTTCCTGTTTGTGTCTCTGAGCAATTCAGCTCATATTAAGAGCCCTTCAGATGTTCACTGTAATCCCTTTAAGGATTAGCTACTAAAGAGATGGCACAGTTGTTTCTTTAATCCCTCTGTAGGTTGGTATACCTGAAGGGATTTACCATGGAACATTTTACATGTAATCCCTTTTAAATGCAACTTGCACTAATTACCTACACCCTCTGGCCCATTATGACACACTGAGGATGTTTGACAGCAATCACATCAGCTGGAAACTAAAAATGTGACAATGTCCGGTCACAAAATTAGAAGTAATGATCTACTCCACTATTATAGATTAATTATTGCCCGCCACCAAAGGGCAAACGTGGACGATAATGTTTTTTTTTTGATTGTGTGTTTCTGTGACAGAATTTCTCACCAAGTAAGGGATGAATTTTAATGAACCTTTTTGAAAGTTGCCATTGTATGTACATCTACCACTGATTAACTTCTGGACTCAACCCAAATCAAGATGGCTGCCACAGCTAATTGACCTAAAAAAACTGAAACCCAGTCATTTTTACAGACTGATATCCAACACATACCCTGAGTATTAACAATAAGATCTTTGGTTGAAATTTTGCCATTAGGAGAGAACTCTGCTAGTAAAATATCTCATTGACCACTTCGTGATTTTAAATGAAATTTTCAAGAAACAATCACTGGATGTTTTTTGTATGACTGATTCACTCTTGGAGCCAATCCAATTCAAGATGGCTGCTGCCACAGCATTTATTTTATTTGATAGATGTGGTAAAATCTAGTGAGGTAGTAGCAGAAATGTATTCATGGCACATACTCTAAGTGCTTCTCATTGCATGACATTTTCGCTTTAGCATTAACTGGTAGAGTCAAGCCTGTCTGTCTGTTAGCAAAATACCCCATAAACCATCTGACCGTTTTCAATAAACTTCCATAAAGAAATTATTGGATGTGTATTTACAACTGATTAAGGTTTGGAATAAACCTGATTTAATAGCCGCTACAGCTAATCAGCATCAACACAAAAAATGGCTACAACTCAATAAATATTACAGATTGTACACTAAAATCAGATGTGGTAAGAGAGTTGTTCCTACCACATCCATGCATGAAATCTTATGACATTGCATAAATTTGCACATGCTGTTATTTAATGTTAAGTGACCACAATATTGTTTATTCTCAACATGGAAAGATCTCAGTTCTGGAATAATAGTCAGCAAGTGATGTCCATTTCTTCAAGGAATGCTAGACTTTCAATTCATTTTTAACTTTTGCTTATCTTAGGACTGTTGAGAAACCCGCTTTTGCTGTAATAGAAAACAGAATATTGCTAATATTACTAACTTCAAACAGGCTACATATACACTGAACAAGTCTTTATTGATTCACACACCTTTTAATGACTCGCTGCCCTGATGTTTTAAATAGCCCTCAGTGTGAATGGGGTCTAAACTACGTTCAGAAGGTTAAAGGTTAACAGAGTTATCCACTGGACCTCATTTTCATTCAGATATCCTTCACACGGCTCACTTTGAACTTCAAGCTTTCAGTTCCACACACGAGCAAAAACCTCGAACAGCCTTTTGTGGGTGGGCTTGTGAAGCACCCATGGCTCATTACTCATAGTTGACCTCAGACCAGTCGGGTCAGCCTGGGCTCCTGTGTGTTGCAGTGAATGAAAAAAAAACTGGAGGGGATTGTTCTTCTCTGAACTCATTCCTCAGCTTTGATTTATCACACAATCCATCAAATGACGAAGAGAAACTCTAGTGAGGAGGTTCACCTTCACCTTTTTCTTCTTCCACCACCACAGTCCTCAATTATTTATAGGATTGTTCCACATAAACAGAATATGTAATAGACATACTAAGTGTTGCAATAGTAAGACTTTACTGTTTCAAAGTGACAGGATTTGTAAAACCAGCCAAGCCTACTCACAACTGCCACTTTTATTACAGTTAAACAAGTTTCAACCATACAACATTGTGCCATATTAATATAAACGACTTTTCAAAAGACTATTAAGACAATGCTATTACAGCAGATAACATGACAAAGTTAAATCTACTGTGTCAAATTTAGAGAACACAATGACTCCACAATAAAAATACAAATGCTTTCCAACAGTCTTCAATGAATTTGATGGGGCTTGTAATATGTAAATCAATTGCACTAAACACTGCCTATTAAAACATACAGTATATTAGAGCAGGTCTTTTCCTACTTGAAATGGCATCATTATAGGAAACAAGACCAACAGAATGGGTTCATTAGCTTGCTAACTATAGTGTGATACTAATGTGGGGTACTAAGAACAAAACCAGCTGTGTTTGTTGCTTTTAGGGAGCAGGGTTGTTTGTAAGTTGTGTCGCATGTAGAAAATAATTTAAGACAGTGGATTTATGACTGCTGGGTCTTGACATGCAATGACTGACTCAGGACATTAATTTGATATTGTGATGTTTTTTGTGTCAGGACCACACATGACCTCTGATATGGCTTTTAATGTAACTGGGAACTGACTGAGTCTCACCAGAGGACAAATAGACATAAATTACTTAATGTAAAATTTCATTTTACAAAAGAAGCCTGTGACATCTTAACAAATTTTGCACATTTATGCTGAAATTGATTTTAATCTTTCCAGCTAGTTTCTGCAATGATGGTGTCATTAATCACTCAGCGGCTTTTCATGCTGAAAAGACGATGAAAAACTGACTACTGTCACCTGTTAAAATACCTCAACAATTAGTTCAGTCATAAATGAGTATTTGAAGTTACTTATGAAGTTGTCTCAACTTTGTTAATCTGATATAAGTTTTATGTGTTGAAACGCGTAAAAATAAGAGTCATCGCCTCTTTACAGATCCGATACTTTAGCACATGTAGTGTGAGCTCCATCAAGAGCAGACTACCACAGTTTTACCATGTAGAAACAACATGGCATGAAGGAAGCAACTTTGAAACATTACACGTACCTCACATCTAATAACAAAAATAACTGGTAATCAGTCATTCAAGAATAATGTTACATAATATCATGATACACATTGCCATGGTAGTGTGGAGTACTTGCTTTTTAAATAGGTTGATGGAACTGGTTTGGCTTTGTAAGGTCCGACTTTGAGCCAATCTGGGCCATTTGCAAGGCTGTCAACATCAACGTAAAGACAGCCACACAATAACACTATGAACTCATTTATTCACCTGAAACCATAAACTGGAGTACTATGAAAGACAGAAGATGCGGACTGAGGCCACAACATCAGCAACACCATAATCTCCTCCAGCAAATGGTGGAAACAAATCTACTCAGCTGAGAATCCACAATTCACTCAGTCAATCTGTCCCTTTTTGACGGCAAAGTAGCTGGAGGGAGATGACGCGTGGCGGGCTGTGGCCATTAAAATGAAGAAGTTAGTTTCATGATTTGTAACTATAATTTAAAAACACAGGGTGATTGATTTAGAGTCAAAAACACTCTTTATTCTATAGATATAGAGCAAAAATTTAAGTGTGTCAGCAGCTGAGAGTAATTTCTATCATGTACTCTGAGCACTAACAAATTACACCAAAAAATGGTTTTAAATATGCATTGCTCCAAGAATGCTATGATCATTTTTGCTATACTTTCAATTTAAATGACATATTTCTAATCTGCAAGTTCAAAGATTTCTCTTTGTATTGCTTTTCCCAAATATTATTACAAAAAATGGTCAGAAACGGGAAAAGAACAGGTTTTTAAATTCAGTTAGCACGCATGAACAGCCGAATTTAGCTGACTTTTGGATTTTGAAGCAAAAAACAGAGTTTTTATAAGAAAAACTAATTAAATGGTCTTTATTTACAGCCTAACACATGTATTCCTACACGTGATCATTGTCACTAGCTGCTTATGTTGCACAGTTACAGATACAGATAATTATGTTTCTATCCTCCTGTTAAACAAAACAAAAAAACAGCGTACAATGAAATCAAGACTATCAAGGCATTCTGGAAAAAAATGTGCTACCAAATGTCAGAAAGGCTAGTTTCAGTCACAGTTTTCATTCTTCTAACAAAATAATAATCAAAAACACTTTACACTTGCTATGTTAAGGGTACTACTATCTTTTTTTTTTTACCAATCAAGTTTCACTAGTTGATTTTTTTTTTGTCAGTCTTAAGTTGTTTCGGTTACCCCTCTGGGTTTTTCTTTCTGAAAAGACAAGGCACAAACAAATGTATCCATATCTGTGACTATCAGTCAAAAGAATTATTTGTACAGATCTCACCTTGTTATTTTCTTATGCACTGTAAGCACACAAATTATAGCAAATTAAAGCTCTGTTTCATACTAGACCCAGTTTAAATGCTGTGTGTTGAAGGAGAGACTGCAGACATTCTTGGCAACTGAAAGACACAACAACAGCAGACTTGACATTCCTGATGGGACCACACCTCGTTTTGTTGTTCAAGGGAAAGTCCAAACCTTCACCCCACCACAGTGAGCCCCTTCCTCCCCTTTCGTTCTACCTGTCATCTCTTTTCTCCACCATCCACACCTCCCACCACAACTCCGCCCTTGTGTTCTGCATTTCCTGTAAACAGGCTGGTGGGAAGCTCCTGGGCTGGAAACTTCCTCCCTTGGGATGACCTGTTCATGACCTCAGTGCAGCTGGCACACCGGGTCTTGGCGAGCCAGCGACACGCCCTGTCCACCGCCTTGCTGCACAGCACACCGCCCAGTACAGCAGCGTACTTAAGATGGCTCCTTTATCCCTCCTAACGCTAACATTGCAGCAGGTAGAGGTGCTGTTTTATAGGCCATGACAGGATTTTTCATTGCTCTGAAGAGGTTTATTTGGAACTGAAGGAGAGATGGATACTCATACAATATAAGACAACAACATATTGTCTGCTCAGTTCTTAAGAAAGTAAAGTTTACATGGTGAACACTAAATGGCTTCTAAGATGAGCAAAATGCAAATCTTGAACTTTCTTTGTTAGAACTGTTTTTTTCCCCTGCCCTCATTTGTTGCTGCATGACTGCTTGGTGGAGACAGTTCTGCTGAGACAGCATCCTCAGCAGCAGTATCACCTTTGATAAACCAGCAGGGAGCTATAACTTAGTCTGCCTTCATCTACTTGCATACATACACACACTTACAAACAAACGCCTTGGTTGAAATGAATATAAATCATTGAGCCTTTTGTTTGCCTTTTGTACAGTATGGTCCATTGCTAATTAACATGTTATTTCCCTGCTTAAGTGTATGTGTTAACATAAAGTCCGTTGGTGCACATTAATCACATACAGTAACTAGAAACTAGGCAAACCTGCAGTTCAGCAGCGTTCTTCTTAAAATGTATATGTGGGACTGCAGGCACTGAGCTTTTGTGTGCAGTTCTTTGAAGCCATTTGGTTATTTTCCTTACTACAAAGAAAACTTGGTCCTCTGTGGCTCTCCAACCCAGCTGTGTTGAATGTGTTCTTAATAAATCACTGTCACCTTCATCTTGGTGGCCTGGGACAGCAATAGTGTCAAGATTTGAAAAGAATTCAGTGCAATACATACTCAGAAAGGCAGACAACAACTGCTCTGAGACTATGCAGGAGGATGTCCACATACATTCGCTCCTCAAATAAAAAACACACCAAAGAGACTCCCTGGTAACAGTGGCTTCTCTTGTGGGAATGTGGTAAAGGCGAAGTGAAAGGACGGGTCGGTTCTTTGCATCTTTGTGATCTGTGTGGGATCTCAAGCACACAATGAGATGCAGCGATAGCATAAGGAGAACATAAAAAGCCTGCACCAGGTCAGCACTGTGTGAAGGGGAAAGGTTTCCAATGCAAAAACAAGCTAAATTTACAGCCTCACAAAAAAAGAGACTATAGATAAATAATTATACTGCATGGAATGGCGTGTACTGTTTTTTCTAAAATATATAAACTAAATATTCAAAGTATTCTGCCCGGACCAGTTATAACGAAAAGGTAAAAGAGTTTGAGAAAACTACAGTTTATTAATTGTAAACTGAATGTGCTACAAAAACCAAGGCAGGAATAAAAACCAAACCTTGAACTTAAAGTATCTAATTCCTTGAAGGAAATAAGAAGGACAGAAGTTTTAGAAAAATATTATTAAAGTAATGACATCTGTTAAAGTTCAGATTATATGTTGAGGATGATCTTCACCTAATGCTATTTCAATGATCAAGTATTGTGAAGTTTTACTACATTTCTGTGTTTGCTAAGGTGGCAGTCATCTTAAATTGAGTTGAATTCGAAAGATAATCTCTTGTAGATGTACACACATGGACAAAATTGTCCCTATTAATCATTAAAAAACTCATAATGGTCACAATTACTTGAAACTGACAAAAGTAATAATAAATAAAATTTACTAAAAATTAACCAATGTAGGGCCCTATGAATCGCGCTATGCGGAAAACGTTGATGATGTTAGTAGACATTAATCAATAATCATTGTCAGATTATGGATAAAAATGTCAACAAGTTTAGTTTTTGGATACTTTTGTTTATCTT
>JAVKLF010000110.1:16758631-16770809 GCA_034783495.1 Millerichthys robustus | reverse complement strand
TTCTCTTTCTTCCTCCCGCAGCAGTGAGCCGCCATCCTTGTAAATAAACATTGTTTAAAACTTACCTTTTGTCTGTCTTGCTTGCTGCCTAATCCGCCACCTCTGTGACACTCGCCCGATCCTGATAAACATATAGAAACGGTCTTGTTTATGTTAAAATGAATAAATCTAATGCACCTTTAGTGGAGCATAAACGCATCAATCACACATTAAAGAGTTTGATAATGATATGCACATGATTACTGATTGCATTTTAGACTCTGGAAAAACTTAAGTGAACCTTAGTCTAATGTGATGCATAGGTGTTTACAAAAAACTTGTGCACACACACACAAAGAAAAAAAAACTTTGTTGGCCCCATATAACAAGACAACACTGTTTTTGTTGAGTGTATATATAGAATCTAATTACATTGTGAGCAGTGGTGATAAATCACTGGAGTCTTAATCAAAGCACTACAACAGAGAGAGTCATCAATCACTTCCAACAGCACAACACAACATCGGCCTGTAGCTTCTCCTTGTCTTCTGGCTAGCAGTGCTGATCTGTGCCAAACATGAACCATATTGCTGTGACACATTATCATTAGCACAATCAACACCACTTTAAGTCTTGACAGAAAGCCATCAAAAGGCAAATGGATATTAGAACATATGGAGCCATAACACTGGCATACTCTGATTCTGCATGCCAATGAATTTTATGTTCCATTTTCTCTAAAGCTTGAGCACAAACAGCTGCTTTCAGGTTTATTTTAACCCTTTCACCATCAAAGGTGCCATTCTTTTGATAGCTTGCTTTGACCTAGAAATGGTCTCTTTGGATCTGAAGCCTTTGATTCTTGCTCGAACGTTACCTGTGTTGGCTGTGATGGATGACAGAGCGGTGGGTCACTTTAAAGTCACAGTGGGGACATTCAGAATGTCTCAACTTCAGATAAGGGAATGACAGATGACATTTCAGGTGAATCTTTATTTGATATATTGTGTCAGTACATAAAGATTTCAGCCCCCTTCAGTGTCCTATTTTTTAAAAATGTATCTAGAATATATTTAAATCTGCAAATTCTTCTGTTTAGTTTAATTGTTTAAGTTTGACTTTATTTTGTGAAAATGATCTTTCTATTTACCATGTGACTGCAGACGGGTCAGGACAAGACAGACAGCACAAATTAGAAGCTGAGATGGCAGGCAGTCATGTATGAAGGACGGAGGACACAGCAGTTATTTTTAGTTATCAGTTTTCGGACGCCATCATTTGGAACATCTCATTAAAAATCCGAAGGGGAAAATCAAACCACATAAACTGATAGAAACTAGAAAACGCTCTGGAGTCTACAGCAAACACATCGTTTTCCTTCCAATGTCAAACGATCAAAGCTCACAAGGCTATCAGCTTTCGATGCATACATTAGCACATTTTTGGTGACCTCTGTAAAAGACACCAACTCCACATTTCCTTTAATTTTGAAGGAGGTGTGGAAAGACAGATTAATTGCACGCGTAAGCCTACAAGCACCTCTTTTAAATGCAGAGAGGCCTGCCCCAGGTTTATTAATCATTTTATAATGAGAGATTAAAGACAGATTCATTAACACAATGTGGACACAGTAAATCAGACGAGCCGCTCAGGGAAGATAGCTTTACTGTTAAGCCAATAAACACAAAAGGTGAAGCTTTTTTTAAACTTTACTTTTTACTATAAAAAAACAGAAGCTAAATTGTTATGTCTCATTTATGCCAAGTTACACCAAGCAATTAAAGCATATCTGTAATTTATATCAACAATAGCAATGATCAGGATATTATAATAGCAGGATAAAATGCTTCGTAAACAACAAAGACTAGATGATCCTAATAAATTGGCACACAGGACAATAAAAACAACCCTATTAATGCTTACAAGTGGTTTATTAAACTCAAATGATACTTTAATTGACAGATTTTCCCCCCAAGTTATGTTTAATTAGTAAATTATAAAGTAGAATAATGCCAAACTATTACAATGTATCATCTTTTAACTTTGAGCAGAATGAGGTTACCAAACATAGTGTCAACACTTTGAATTGTGCTACAAATATGTAGATTTTTGTTGCAGCAAGAGACTGACAAAATGTCAACAGGCATCAATAATAAAAATCTCATTAAAATAATTAAAACATGTATTAATCTGAACAGATTTTTAAAAATATTTTCCTAGTATTAATCTTACTCTTCCTAAGGCAACTGCTCAGGTTTGATAACTTCATAAATACTTTTTAAAAATACATATTTAGATTCCAGTCTCAAGCTTAAACAGTCCTTATTTTCCTTATGTCTGACCCCAGGAAGATTTGATAAGCTTCACATTTCAGTGTTGTGATATAGACAGATTTGATGCATCCTAAGAAACATGCAGTAAAGTAACCACTCAGTCATGCGACTGACTGTTCCAAATTTTTCATGGTACGGATGTGGTTCTTTTCTCTGAAAGTGTCATTTTGTAAACATTGAGCTCATATGCTCATTTTTGTTTTGTCAGTCAGAGGGGCAGTGGGACCTTCGACGTGCAGCAATATTTTGCTCTGTGTATCTGTGTGTCATCTAGGCCATTTTTGTTAAAGTCAGGCTGCAAAATGCTGCCATCTACTGGATTTTAATTGTAATTACCGCATTAAAATGCCAATGTTGCTTTTATGGCTATGGGAATACTGATATTCAATCCACTCAATACAGAAGCAGGAAGACCGAATGTTGTGTCTATACTTGCTAACGTTAAACATTACAATATATTGTTTAAACAATGCAATATATCGTTTAATGTTAATTTCAAGAAGATCTTAATTTTAAACATTTACACCAGTTCAAATCGTTTTGGGTGTACTGTGGATTTCTGTATTTCCCACCGCCGACTAGGATATTTGAAGTAACTCAAACATGGCGGAGGTAGATGAGCCGTAAGTAGCCGCCAAGAAAACAAGCAAGAAACCCCGAAAGATGCTGTCAGATCTAATGAACCTAAGGAAGCACAACATGATTCAACCTACTTTTCTTCTCTCTTTTATAGGGAGAAGAAAAGAATGAGGGTAGTGGAGCTGACTGAGAAGTTAGTGATCAATTAGAATTGACGGAAGGTTTGAGGTTTCTAGACAGGAAGTAGGTTGACGTTGAAAAGAAAACAAACAAAAAACTGCTTGTAAACAAATTATTCAAGTAATTAGTTAAAGCAGTAATTTCTAGGTCAGTCGGCTGTAAATAACTGAATTGTCCAACAGTGAATATTTGTTTAGTCGGAGGTCTAATGTGTTATCTCTGAAGTAGATATTTATGGAAGGCTAATAATTTGTTGAACCATCAGGATCTGAGGAAAATGAGGGTCAGAAACCTCACCTGTCAGACTGTAAATTCTGTGATTGACGCCTTTAAAGGGCTGGTTACATGTGGATTTGTTTTCAGCATGTTTAATTCAATGAACATGATCTGTATAAGCACTGACTGTTCCAAATTAGATTCTTCTACACTTCTTGAGATAAAGTTTTTCTTTTTCTGCATGATCCCTGAGAACATTGAGGGTTTTTGTGTGTCTTAATCCTTAAGTTGACATATTTATTCTGTCAGAGATACTGCTGACGTTACATCCTCGTGTCATCTTCAGGATGGTGGTGGATGTAGGCTGTGGAAATACCTGTGAATGGGAAGGCAGATGGAACCACATTAAAAGGTTCCTGGAGCGATCGGGACCGTTTATACATCCAGACTTCGAGCCCAGCCCAGAGGTAGCAGTTTCATTTAATGCTTAAATGTAAATTTTATCAACTGTTCTCTGCCAGTTTGCACATTTCTGACATGAAAAAAATTTTTTTTTATAGTGTTTGGAGTTTTTGTTAGAAACCTGCAAAGTTCTGGTCATTGGTGCTGGTGGACTGGGCTGTGAGCTGCTGAAAGACCTGGTACGTTTAAAAAAAGTTTGATGTTTATTAAACACTGATAACTATTGAAATATTAATATGTGGGCTACATTTGATCGTCCGCTCTGCACTCAGGCTTTGTCAGGCTTTCGACACATTAATGTGGTTGACATGGACACCATTGATGTTTCCAACCTGAATCGTCAGTTTCTCTTCAGGTCAGTGTCCTTATAACTGTGTTGCCTGTTACTTCATGTTAAAAGAAAAGCAGAAGTTAATATTTCTACTTTTCACCAGGTCCAAAGATGTAGGACGACCAAAGGCAGATGTTGCGGCTGATTTTATCAACAGCCGGATACCCGGATGTCGTGTGGTCCCGTATCCTTTTGTTCACTCGTCATTCTGCATTCTTCTTTGTAAAAGAATGTTTAGGCAGTAAAAGCAAATGAACATGTAGTCTAAAAATCTTTTTTTTTCCTTAATAATTTGTGAAGACATTATAAGAAAATTCAAGATTTAGATGACAGATTTTACAGACGTAAGTATACTAAAGACAAATGGTTATCAGTTTTTCTTGTGTTTGGTTGGATCCACTTTGTTATATAGTGACTCAGTGATACAGTTTTCTATCTGGTACATGGGTTATGTTTTTTAAAACTAATTTCTTTAACTTGATCTGTTTGCATTGAATGTTTTAACATTCAGAAGTTACTTTTATAAAGCATTAACCTACAATAAGCAACAACATTCAGTGGGAGGCAGCTGGAATAGAGATTCCCACGTTTATGGCTTTTAAGGTTCGATAGGATTTAGTATGGTATTTACTATGTGTGTAATGGTGGCTTTGAATTATCAATTGATATTTCACTCTTTGTTTCAACTCTTTGTGCTATTTCATCAATCATTCAACTTTAAATAAATTCACGCATCACCTTGTCTACATCTAGAATTCCATATTATTGTCTGTGGACTCGACTCAATTGTTGCGCGGCGGTGGATAAACGGTATGCTGGTGAGTTGGTTTCATTTCACTGAAATCTTTGTCTTAGTCACCTTATTTCAATTTAGTATTAGCACGTGAATAATATGAATGAAAGCTCAACCATCTGTTTTTTCTTCTGTGCAGCTTTCATTGCTCGTGTATGAGGATGGTGAAATGGATCAGTCATCCATCATTCCACTTGTTGACGGTGGGACTGAAGGCTTTAAGGGCAATGCCAGGGTCATTCTCCCTGGCATGACTGCCTGCATTGACTGCACACTGGAGCTGTATCCTCCTCAGGTAAGTTAGCACATTTTGCTTTAAAACATCTTTTTACAGATTGCATTTTTTTTTGTTGCTAAGACCCACCTGTTCTTATAGATCAACTTCCCCATGTGCACAATAGCGTCAATGCCTCGCTTACCTGAGCATTGCATTGAATATGTACGAGTGCTGCAGTGGCCAAAAGAGGTGCCATTCGGAGGTAAAAGGCACACTAACTTTAGTTTTCTTTGTCATTTTTTTATTGACGCTTCAGTGTGAGTTAGTTTTTGCTTGTTGGTTTGTGGGGAATTTTTGATTAGATGGTGTTGCCCTGGATGGAGATGACCCAGAGCACATCCAGTGGGTGTTCCAGAGATCTCTGGAGAGGGCAGCAGAGTTCAGTATAAAAGGAGTCACTTATAGACTAACACAGGGTGAGTATGAAATGCACGTCTGTTTCCACCACTAGTAGTTATATCCCGCTTCTCTGGAAAATGAGCCAAACTATAAAAAGTAAATAACCAATATGTTGCTATATGACTCACTTTGGTTCCTTTACATTTGTCAAACATTTATTCGTGCAAAAAGGTTAAATTTGCAACATGTTTTCCTGATCACTTTAATTAAAGGATTTTCCTAGTTCATAATTATTTCCCTAGATACTTTATTTTTTCTTTACATCCTAATTTCTTTTCAACGAGTGACCAAAACAGATTTTCTTTGATTTTCGCAGGTGTTGTTAAGAGGATAATCCCAGCTGTAGCATCTACAAATGCTGTCATTGCTGGTAAGTAGTTAGGACTGGAAGGTAATTCAGTAGAGACCTAAGATTCTCTTTGAGTTAATCATTTCTAAAAAGTTCTGATTAGACGCACACGTGTCAGTGTTTTTCTGTCTTTTATTTCACCCAGCTGCTTGTGTAACCGAGGTTTTCAAATTAGCAACAAGGTGAGCTTTAAATCTTTTTTGATACCTTGTCCACAAAGCAAATGTATTAGCATTTTTTTCCTTTACCATTCCTCATGATGCACCCTATTTTGTTCAGTGCCTATGTGCCTCTCAGTAACTACATGGTGTTCAATGATGTTGATGGCCTGTACACCTACACGTTTGAGGCTGAGCGAAAGGTTTGTCTCTGAATTCTCACCCCCAGTTCGTACATGATACAGAGACTGTGTTGTCCTGTTTAGCTGAGTTGTATCCGTTTGTCTTCCCGGTGTAGGAAAACTGCTCAGCTTGCAGCCAAGTTCCTCTGGATCTGCACTTTCCTCCATCTTCCAAACTCCAGGAGGTGTTGGACTACCTGACTGAGAGCACCTCCTTGTATGTTTCTCTGCCAGACATGACTACGCTTCTTAGGATTATGGTCATACTTCAATTTTTGACATTTCAGTAAATAAATATATTTTTTCTTTCCAGACAGATGAAATCACCTGCTTTAACAGCAACAATTGAAGGAAAAAGCAAAACTTTATATTTACAGGTAAAGTCACATTTGCTTAGTTTCTTTTAAACTTAGTCCAGTGGCAAAATATTCTGTAGGACATTGTTTATTTTTGTGCAAAAAGTCAAGTTTTTGCTTCATCTAAGGTTTTTTTGGTTTGACAGTCTGTTGCATCAATTGAACAGAGGACACGGCCAAATCTGTCCAAAACTTTAAAAGGTGAGGTTCTTATTAACATCTCTGCATAAACTTAATATACCAGCCTGGATAAATGTATTATGCATATTCAATGGTGTTGACATGCTTTTCTTCGTCAGAGTTGGGACTGACAGATGGTCAGGAACTGGCTGTAGCTGATGTCACCTCACCCCAAACCATGTTGTTCAGACTTTGCTTTACCTCATAACTAGAATAGTTTACTGCTCATTCAATCAAACTGTTAACCATTAAAACTAGTTTGACTGGTTTAATGTAATTATTGATAAAAGTCGATGTTTTGCACTGAAAAGCCAAACTACTGGCAATACCTTGTCACATTTGAATGATTATTTGCAAATGACAATTTTTTGTGTAAATAGTTTATGCTCATTACATTGTAACGTGTGATGTGCAAACAAGAAACAACAAAAGGGTTTTATTTACAATATTATTGTATAGTTCTGAATTGCATATTTATTTATTTATTTATGTGTAGATTTTTAGGTTGCTGTATTGTTGAAGTGTAAACAAATAAAATGTTTTCTTTAAGGTGTTTTTGTGTCACTTTTATTACATCTATGCAGAGGAGCAGTAAGGTACAAGCATAAGCTTGTGAAAATTCACAAACAATTTTCATGAGATTTACTCAGTTTTAAGTCATTTGATCACAAACTTGGACCTTTCTACTTAATTTTCTTGGTTAAAATAGTAGATTTTTATGACCGCAATTTAAAAAATAAGTAGACTTTTTGCAATTATTAAAAACTAATTTATTCAATCATTTTTGTATCAAGTTGAAAATGTTTTATTTTTTTTTGATAGCTACTGGATCTCTACATTTTAAACGCTTCATTTCGTGCTGTCTTTGTGTGCCTCGGAGCTTTCATGTCAACCGAAATTAGGCTTAAAAGTATATTTTATTTAAATAATACAACATGCTTAATATAGAAAAATAAAAACCTTATACGTATAATTAAAAAAAAGAGTGTCTTTGATTAGTTTTCCTGAACTAAAGTGAGGGAAGTGCAAATTCCCAATCTTACACGAAGGCAACTACCAAACCCGGAATCGTGACGTCAGGGTGCTACGTGGAAAGGAAGTAGCGAACAGGCTAACTCTAGCGGAGCTGCGAGCCGAACGACCAAAACAAACCATGACGGCCGAGCAGACGAGCTGAAAAAAGCCCGGATTAACCATGGGAATCGACTTTATTTGACAGTTGTCGCAGAGTGATTGGTTTGGTAAATATATCGATACATCTTTATAACATGACTGACTTGTAGTGAGCGTCTATAAGTATCGGTTTACCCGTTTTCTAGATAAAACTATCTGACTATCAGAGTGCTTTGCTTTGGCTAACGACTTTCCAGCTTTTTCAACTAGTTTTGCCGGAGCTCACCGCCCATAGAGTTTCACAAGACAGAACCAGTTTTAACTTATGCGAACAGGTTAGCGTACATAATTATTAAAATGCGGAGAGTCGTCAAGTGACAGAGTGTCAGCGTGCCAACGCCGAAATCATTAAAAGTCAACTATTTGTATTGCTAACTAGCTTAGCTTCAGGATGAGCTGGTTCAACGCTTCTCACTTGTCCACCTTCGCTAAACAAGCTTTAACAACAGCCCAGAAGTCAATTGACCGTGTTCTGGACATCAAAGAAGAGGACCAATGGGGTGACACGACTATAATGCCCTATGACGGTAAGCAAATAGTGGTAGCAGCAAATTCAGATAAAATGTAAGAAACTAAATCAAGCAAAATGTTCACTCTGATGTCCGTCTTTCCTCAGATGTTACTGTACCTGGCAAGCTTTCAATAAGTGGAGGATGGGGTATGACACAGTGGGAAGCACCTGCTGAAGAAAAGACCATAACACCACCTGCTTCATCAGAGGCTATTACTACCCCTGTCACTCGCACTGTTGTAGATGAAGCTGATAATTTTTTCAGTGCCTTTCTGTCACCTGGAGATGCACAAGTTGTGACCAAAACTGCGGTTGTGTCAGTACCACCCGCTAAGTCTCAAAGACAACCCCAAGAGAAGGACAAGAAAGGTAAAACGGCTGTGCTTCTGGCCCAAAAAGATGAGCAGAGTCAAAGGCCAGCAGGACCTGCTGAAATGAATTCTGAGAGTCAAACAGTTGCTGACAATGAGCCTGAGGAGACCAAATCATCCCCTGCATCATCTTCTGCTGACACTATCCTCCTTCAGCCAGTTTCTCCTGTTTCTTCTCCTAATGATCTCCCTTTTAACAGTGACAGTACACCAAGCTCTGTTAAGACAGATGATGGCTCTTCAGTGTCTGTAGAATCTAAGACAGAGCAGCCAGACACATCTGAACCCCAACCGGAGAAAAATAACTTAAATTCTTCTGAACCATCTCCTTCTGAAGCAAAGAGCTGTACCCCTTCAGATCCCTCAGACTCTACATCCTCCAAAGAAGTACTTTCATCTCATAAAGACACAAAGGCAGAGGATCGTCAAAATGACACACCCTCACCACCAGTTAGTGCTTTTTCCTCAGGAACCTCCACTACTAGTGACATTGAAGTGCTTGACCATGAAAGTGTGTTGAGTGAGAGCTCGGCCAGCTCTAGACAAGAAACCGGTGAGAGCAAAACTGGTCTTCATTTAATGCAGGGCTCCTTCCAGCTTCTCACTGCCTCCACCTGTGGAGATTTCCCTCGACTTGAGGACTACCCCAAACTCACAGAGAGCTGTGGTTCCTCCTCGGATGCGTTTGAGCGAATCGATTCATTTAGCGTGCAGTCACTGGACAGCCGGAGTGTCAGCGAGGTTAACTCAGATGACGAGATCCCTGGTAGTCAGACTCTAGCGTCTGTCACTGCTGCAGGCCCTGCTTCTTTGACAGTGCCATGTCAAAAGCAGCAGGATGTAGTGGCAGAGAAAGTGCAGGAGGAGGAAGAAGGTGAAGAGGTGGTCTACGTTGAGAAGGTGAGGAAGCAGTCGCTGGATGAGATGGAGGAAAGTGGACGAAGTGCGACACCTGTGAATAGTGAGCAGCCGGAAGAACTGGTAGAACTGGGGTGTGATGGTAATGTCACGCAGTTTGATTCCACCTCTAAAGCTGAAGAAAAGAGTGCCCTACCAATCACAGAAGAGATGAAAAGTGTCTCAACTGTCCAGATATTAGAGTTTCAAAAGGTAACTTTGAAGTATACTTGTAGCTTTTAGTATATGCTGTAAAGATTTGTTTGAGCATATGAAAATGTGCTTAACTTTTGTGTTTATTATTTGTTTACTTTGAAAAGAGGGTTAAGGTTTAGGCTTGTTTTGGTTATGGGTTGGCTGTTTTATTTTTTTCTAAAGTTCAGAAAGTTTTATTGGTTCTGATTAAAGCAAAAATATAAGTATAAAATTTAAACACGCCACTTTTTATAACATTTTGGTAAGCAAAAGCAAAGCATAAATTTTATTAGAAATCGGCTGATATGAGTTTATTTTCAGCTGATGTTGCCAATAATAACAGCATGTTTGATAGCATCTTGAAATTTTTCAAATATCAAAAAGTTGCAGGTTGTGATTAAATATCTTCACATGTTGTATAATTGACTATTGTTCTTCAAGAGAAGCTCTATTTTTAAGCTTAGCATTGTTAGTTTATGATTGGGGTTCCCAAAATACATGTCGTAAAACCTTAAAATATGATCAACATGTTTTAGGTCATTGATGACTTGTCAAGTCGTCTTGAGAAAAGGGAGTCTCAGCTGCTGGCAGTGAGCAAAGACAAGGCCCAGTTGGAGGAGGAGTATGACAACTTGAAAGAGTGAGTATGTCTTTTGCATCTGTAATCTATAAAGATTTTGTAAGTTCACATAAGAATGCAGATGCTTCTTATGTAAATTCCAAGTCCATAAAAAAAAACCAAGCCGTGACTTTAAAATGTCCAACAAGCTATGAAACTGTGAAACTTGTCAGACAAGTTTTTTTTTAAGTTTAGTCTCATCGTTTAAATGCTTCTCAACAAATTATTCTTTTTTTTTCAGAGGGATCTTGGCCTTGACATTGATTAAAATCTCACATTAATGACTGTTTGTTTGATTCTTTAGTGAGTTAATAAATCTGAAGGAGGAGAGCTCCACTGTGCAGTCCTTAAAGGATGAGTTCACACAGCGCATAGCAGATGCAGAAAGGAAGGCTCAGGTGGCCTGCAAGGAGAGAGACATAGCCAAGAAGGTAACTTTATTAGTGGAATTCTGGTCTGCTCCACTTTCATTTCTCATAAGATTAATTTGCTAAATAAAAAAGTTTTTATTTGATCCCAGAGGGAAATTTCAAATTGTTGTCTAATATTGCTCTAGATCATTTGAGATTGTAATTGTTGTTTTTATTTGGTGCCGCAGGAAATAAAAGGCTTGCGAGAAGAGCTTTCTACAAGACTGAACTCCACCGATACAATGGAGCTCATTCGAGATAAAGAAGAGCAGATCAGAGGTCTGCTGGAAGAAGGTAAGCCTTGTTTTTCTTGACCCCCACCTGATTACAGAAGTTGCACAGTCTATTTAACTAATATAGAGATGTTTAAACTTTTGGACATTGATCTCAAGATGTTTCATTAGTCTGCTCAAAATACCATTTTACAGAGAGGAAGCACCTCATCGTGACACTGCATTTAGAAATAAATGCAAAGAGCCGCAGATAAACAAATCCTAAATGCAGGAAGACTCAGATTACTTAATGTCACATTTAAACACATAATATTAATTTCTAAGAATACAGAAGCTAACAAATAAACTATATGCAGCACCACTACAAATTTCAATGATGAATTATTCATTTTTAATTTATTTTTATATAGTGCAAAGATGCCAGCAAATTGCAAAGTAGAAAATTGTTTGGTGTGAATAACAGCACCGCATTAGAATGATCTCAGCATCAGTCAATAATTTTTTTCTTTCAGGTGAAAAGCTGTCAAAACAGCAGCTGCAGCAGAGTAACATCATCAAGAAACTGCGTGTGAAGGAAAAGGAGAGTGATGGAAAGATCATAAAACAGCAGAAGAAAATCAAAGAGCAAGAGGAAGAGCTTAAGCACTTTCAGCTGGTCAGGACCTAATATAACATTTAACATCACTAATGCTGGGTAGAGATGTCGTCACATGTCATTGTCAAACATTATCTAATCTTTTTTGTCAGAAGATAAAAGATCTGTGATTAATAATCGCTGATTTATTGAATAACTTAAAGTCACACATTTATATGGTTAACTTAGAGGTGGTGCCATTTTTGTTGTAAAAGTTTCATTTTTTTCCCCTTATCTTCTATAGTTAGTTGTTCCTGACCCAAATTATGTTAACTGTTATTCTGATTACCTGTTGAATGTGTACAGGTTTTAGATGGGAAGGAGGAGGTTGAGAAGCAGCACAGGGAGAACATCAAGAAAC
>JAVKLF010000110.1:16698949-16710500 GCA_034783495.1 Millerichthys robustus | reverse complement strand
TGTGTGTGTGTGTGTGTGTGTGTGTGTGTCACCATGGCGATGACAGACAGATGAAATGTGGAGGTTGTTTTCATAGACCTTTCTTACACTCGTTTGTCTGCTCTGTGAGCTCCGTCCCTGTGAGAAACAAGCAGTGTCGCTGACCCCTATCATCTACAGACGCACCGCAGAGAGCAAACACACACACACATTGCACACAATACACATGTACACACACACACACACACACAGTGTCCACTAACCTGATCCAACCACACTGTGTTAGCCTTCTGCCAGAGGAAGATACACGGTGGCTTCATACACGAGTTAAGCCACTGACCCTCCAGAGCTCAGGTTTTATTTCTAACTAAACTTTTTGCATTTGTAAAAAAACCAACAAAACTAAATTAATCCTTAGCAACTTGTTAAATCTGTTTATATTTTTTTTGTAAACTAAATAAGCAAGTAAAACAAGTAATGCACCCTTGTGTTCAAGACAAATTTTACACATTTGGAGGAAATGTAAATTAACACAAAATGTCAATAAAGAACTCAACAAAGTAAAATACATATCTAATATATATCCACAATTTAGGCCAGTGGTCAACAAAAGTTTGCGTTGGTGTCCTGCAGTGGTTCAATTAACATCAGGTTTTGCATCTTATGCATCTTAACAGGATTTTTTACTTACTTCAGAAGTGTGTGACTAGTGTAGTTATAAACACATAAATTTAATGCAATGGTTGTCGTCCATATGAGCCTTGTTTGTTTATTTTTTTTGGTTAATAGAAATTGTTGTCAAGAAAAAACAGTTTGGGTTACAAATCTTTGCTAACTGTTATTTTGTAGGCAGAAAGGTAAAACGTTGGGAAACCGTCCTTTATTGCTAACATTTAAATAAATAAAAAAAAATATAATAAATATAAAAACTTAATGTCATGTTTTAGTAAATGTGCTAATGTTTGGTCTTCAGTGTGTTTGGATGTTAAATATTCAGGCCTTTCCCACGTTTAGTGATCCTGACTCTCCTGCCAGTGTTGATTCAGAAACCCTCCCTTCTGAGTTGTTATTGCTTCATGCAACCAGTAGGCGGCGCTTTCCCCACTGAAATGACTCGACCACAAATACACCTACTGGTTCATTTCAACACTATTTTCAGGCAATAAAAAGTAAATTTGTTTTTTAACCTTTCTGATGAGTTCCTAGATGGAAACTGTTGCTTGATAATGATAAAATCAGGCAACCATAGCAAAGATGATTGGCTTTGTAATGAAAGTCAGACAAAAAATAATCAGGATTCATGTGAAACTCTGCCAACCTTTCAGAATAGTCATGGCCCTGATGCCTTGCTTTTGTTTGTTCAAATCAATGACTTAGTGAGGTTTGCACAAAAGAAGAAATGAAGCTAATGAGGAGCTAACAGATACGCCGTTTGACTGAAAGTCAGTGATAGGTTTACTTTAATGACTTCCCCCCCTGACTCAGATCTCACAAACAAGTGCATTTCCTCCTTAAGATGAGTCAGGATCACCTTTTTCACCACCTCTCACCTCCAAACCTACTGCTCAGCAGGACTTCTCTCATGATTGATGCTTGACCTCTAAGTTCGGGGTAACAAGATCTCACCTCATCTATCAGTTTGTGCAAGCACATGCTCATGCACACTGATCCATGCATGCTGTTCTCGTGTTTTTAGACACGACAGCTGATGAAAAAAGACATCCCCTCTCGCGCAGAGAGCCTTTATGGAAAAGCCATAGTGTAAATGGAGCTGCATTATTGATGATGGCTGAAAAACAAGTAAACGGTCAGAGCTTCTATTACTGGCTGCTGCTTCAGTGATTTTCTTTCAACACAGTCAGTTCTTTCTGTTTCTATCATCTTTTTAAAATAAACTGTCTGAGGATAAAGAGCTTTTTTGATGTGATCGATACAATGAAACAATGTGAAATTTGTAAACGTTAACATTTGCTAAAGGTAAATGTAATTAGGAGGAAAAAGCATAAATCAAGATGTTTGCGCAAGCTGGGAATAAAAACAAGCCCTTCATGTTTAAAAGGATAGCTTCATGTCATGCATGTTTTCTTAAACTTCTACTGTGATGTCCATCCGTTCAACCCCCCCAAAATTTTTTACACACTTTTTTTTCTTTTCGGGTCACAGGGAGGTGGACAGCACGGACGGGTTGAAATAATAAAATCAGTGACACAATATCCTATATGAAGTTTTTATGTACTTTTGCCAAAATTGCTTAAAGAAATTGCTTTGGCTCAGTGTCAGGGAGGCATCGGAGAATGAGCCCGACTGCACCCCATGAGATTATTACTGTGTAAAAGAAAACATAAAAGGTGCTGTGTACAGAGTGTAGAACACAGTAAATAGCAAATCTCACTGTCTGTAAGGAGCTTGGGGAATAAGAAACATTGTAAAATGCTTTGCAGAACCTGTAGAAGTTAAAAAAGTGTTATATAAATGTAGACTATAACACATCAGTGCCACCTGAAACTAATCTGGGTTTTTTTATGAAGGATAACTTTTGAAAGACGTGTGAGGTGCCTGAAACAAAGAAGAGTAAATCTTTTCTTGCAAATAAAACTGAGTTGTTCTGGAGACAGAAGGAAGTTAAGTCCACCACAGATGATGTCATTAAGGTTCTGCTTTGTGCCGCATGTGGAGAATAAATCGGTGAAAGTGACCTTACAAAAAATAAAAAACAATAAACGAGTATATTTCGTTCACCGTGACCGTGTGACAAACTGTTTCATTGCTGTGCAGCAAAATTCAGTTTCATCACACATTAACCAGCTGTTGTTTTCTGTCTCCCCCCCTTTAATGGCGTGCCATTGCCATTTCGCCAGTCTGTTTCTACGAACGCGTGTGCGACATTTCACCGCGCCCGATCGTCCTCTGACAGTTTTCACCGTGCACCTTCCACCTGAGTTTTCCTCGTCATGTAAACCTGTTCTACAGAGATGCAGCTTGTTAGTAAATCACTGTAGAAAAAGATGGATGTTGTTCTCCAACTGCTTCTGCACTCCAGGACCACTGAGTGGAGCAGTTTTAAAGCCTGAGGGTATTCAAACCTCTGGGTTCATCCTTATGTGTGTGTGTGTGTGTGTGTGTGTGTGTGTAAGTTTGTAGCCATTTCTCATGAAATAGTAATGACCTGAGAGCAAAGGCTTGTCATTATTTAATACACCTTATACTCAATGCACAATGGGCACTGTATTTACGCACACATGAAAACAAATGAAAACACGTGGCGGACACAAATGGTATTTGCATACATGCAAACCTGTATAGACGCTGAGGTGTGCACATGGCCAAGCAAAAAAAAACCCTTCATCTTGTAGTTTCTGGTCCCAATTGCTTGAGTGAACTACTTTAGGCCAACCTTTGTAAAGTATTAATTAGGAAACACTCCAAAGGATGCACATTTGAGTGCATTCTTTGTATATTGGCCTGGTCTACCCCACAGCAAGACAGTTTACAGTAAAAATTATACAAATGTCTGGGATGTAGATTTGTCATTTTATTGAATAATATGCAAATCTTCATCATGAGACTTGAGTGAATTTAGATAAAAGAGGACTTTTATTGTTTTGAGTTTTGTTAAAGATTTTAATAAATCAGTTATGTAGAAAACTACAACTTTTCTGCATTTAAAAAATCTGGTTACACTTAAACAGAAGTAAGAGTATGTATATATTTATCATTCTGTCCTTTCGAGTGTGCCAATTTTTGATCATTTCTTTACACTTAAACCAAAGTAATCCTAAGTTTGGATAGTTTTTACCTGCGGGTGCTTTGTAATTAAAACAGAAATGTATGAAATACTGGGGAAAAGACAGGTCACAACCTCAATATATAATTAGAAGAAACAGTGAATAAATATTGAGTTTTATATTAAAAATGTCAACTTTACCTCCATCAGCTTCCTGTCTGTTTTCATGCCAAGCAGATGGGTGAGCCTGCAATTTCTGCTTTGTCCACTTGATGTCACAAACATTACAATGACAGTGAAAGCAGTGGCACAGGAAGAGAAGGATCACAAGGCTGAATGCTCTTTCAGCTCACACACACACGTTCTCGTGAACAGACAACTGGTGTAACCAACAGTGAGTGACACTTTTTCAAGTGCGTGCTAGATTGACGTGTTGGGTCACAGACGGAGCTGCAGGCGGCCTCGTGGCGTGAAACTGTCACAAACCTTATTTAGAAAAACTCCCCCCCCAGAGATTAGGCGAGGACTCGGGGAATAACATCGCCTCAGTCCCTTGTCTCGCCTAATCACCTGCACCCTGAGCCAAGCGCCGCCTAGACGTTTGCCCCCAGCTGATCTCTTTCTGAAAAGTTTGCAAGAGTGCTTAAAAGAGGGCCACTTGGAGTTCAGCTCTATTGTAATGAGTGGGAAGTAAGTGTGATTAAATGTATGGCTGAGCTTTAAACCTTTTTCAGAAGCAGAAGCACCTTTTTTATATAAAAGCAGACTCCTAATGAGAATGTTGCAATCATAAAGGTGCTCCATGTGTTATGTGTAATGGGAACTATTTTAAGAATTTTGCTCATTTTCACTTTGGCTTATTGGCTGCTGTAGTGAACGTTTCACAGGAAACAGTTGCTTTGAAAACATGAAAAGTTGTGCTTGGGACATTAGATGAAATATGTTACCGGAGCTAATAGGATTTCTGAAATTGTTTTTAATTTTGTATAATTAAATCAGACAGTTAGAAGTAAAGTTCGAGCTATGACTAAGCATTAGAAAGGTAAAGCAGAAAACTGTAAAATGTAAGACACATTCTACTCTTGTATTTGTACAAAATCTAAAGCAAGCCAGTCATTTTAGCTTAGCTGAAAAATGGGAGTGAGAAAATGGCAACTTGGCCCTTCTTATTTTAATGTCACACTGTTTGACTAACTAACTGGACATAGCACTTCTAAATTATTTAGAAATTACATATTGCTTCAAAACACCAAGAAAATAAGGTTTATTATTATTTTTTTGTTCTGACTCTTTTGTCTCATGTCAATTCTGTGAAGCAAACAGTCAAAACAAGCTCCACTCTGCTATATCCAATGTTTTGGTAAAATCATTCCGTGTCATTTCAAAGCACTGGATTTCTTAAAGACAGCCTAAACCAAACTAAGATGTTGATTAGAGTTTAGTTTTGGCCAAAGCCTGTTTTTGTGCTTCACATTTGTTGCACAGACACTGACCAAGCTAATCTTTTTTACAGCTGCAATGAGAAAAGTCGCCTCATGGTTCCCTAGTTAAATTCTGTGCTTCTAGTTTTATTGTGACTAATGACCACTTGTATTCAATTTATCTGAATGCGTCTGTGATCTTTGTCTTTGACCTGTTGATACCAGCCTCTTAATGCTGTCCAACATCTATGACATCACAGGTCAGGTACCACTGCCTGTCCATTTTCTGACTCGACAGACAGGTTCTTATGTGTCACACCTGCCGCCCCCCCCCCCCCCCCCCCCAAAAAAAAAAAAAAAAAAAAAATTAACTTACCCAATCCCATCCTCACTCTCCTATCTGCAAATAGAAGTATCTCCATTATTAGTCACAGCCTCAAATGAAAGAGCTCTGTACAATTGAGATAATGTATTTTCCAGGGACCGGTGCGGCTGTGTTGTCCTCTGGTGACTAATGTAATTGCATTTCCATTGACCTGTTGGCACTCGTCTTTGAGTGTTGTCCAACATCTGGCTCATCCATGACATCACAGGTCATGTCCCCAACCCCTGTCCATTTTCTGACGTGACAGCCAGGTTCTTCTGGGTCAGTCCTGCCTCTTCTGGTAACTGTATGAGATAAGGTGGAGGGAAGGCCAACTCCGTCAAAGCTCTCAGAGGCCATGCCCATTAGCTGTATATAACTCTCCAGCACTTCAGAGCCCAGTTGTTGACACTGTAGCCGGCCACATTAATGAGCATTACACAGCCATTGGGTTTTACAAGCACTTACAACCATTACGCTCATACATCATATCTGTGTGTTCAACAGTATACTTTCTGATAGCAACATGAGTTAGTAACCTAACAACTTTTCCCCTCATTTATTTCCACTCAGCTCCAATTTGTTGCACTCTACTTTTTTAATCTGCTCTTTTTGGTGCCAGAATCAAAGATTGTCTTCCTCAAATAGTCTTTTTGCTTCCCACCCTTCTCTCTTGCTCTCTCTTCTCTTTTAGCCCCGTTTCCTACTTATTTTCTCAGTACAAAGATGTTTTACTGGTGAAAACCTATTATTTAGCCTCATCTTTCTCCCTTTGCTCACTCTTTCTTTTAGTTACAGCGTTTGCTTTTTAAGTGACACTTTGAGGGGATCTATCCACTTCTCTATGAACAAAAGCATGTTTTTCTCCCAATGCCTGCTTTTTCTGCTTTCTTTGCTGCAAACAATAGTCACCAGAGATAAAATTTATTTCTAAATATCTTCACTGTACTACCTTGATGAAGTTGCAGAGGAGGGGCTTTTATTCTTCTCTGGAGTCACCAGGAAAATAGATATGTTTAGAAAAAGGGAACTGAGTTATTCTCAGCTGTCGGGCTGTTTACTGACTCAACAGAGGGTCAGATGATCTGGAGGATTTCAGTGTCAGTTTTTGAGGCACCAAAAAAAAATCATTGGGTTTTAACTAACGATTAGCTGTGGTTACAGATAGATTTTATGTTTGTACATGGTTTTCTTCTTTTTCTGCGAGGTCCTTTCTGACACCAAGTAAATGGGTCTTGTGTTCTGATGAAACTCATCTCAGCTGCAGCATAGACAAATATATCAACTGATGGACACCTGATATAAACGTGGCCATGCCACAGAGTGTTGGCCTAATGCTGTCAACTAGCATTTTAGTACATTAAAATTACAGGATTTGAATGTTTCAGGCAGCATGCTTTTGTTTTAAGCAAAGAAGAGATCTCCTAAGATGACTGAAAATGTAGTCTGGGGGGAATCTTAGACTGGCAAACCAGAAGAAAACACAGCATTTAAAAATCAATACATTAAGCTTTGTGTGCTAAAAGCCAAAAGAGACAGATTTTGGGCAATAAAGGCTACAGGACTCCACTTAGCAAAACTACTGTGAAATTAAAGCTGATCTCAGAGGACATGTAGTGGTTTTCTCACAAAACGAGGTTAAACGCTTGAGGTGAAGCACGAAACACCAGCGTTTCACTCATAATGATGCAAAAGTTATGCAAGGATGGGAAGAAGAAGAAGATCAGTGCAGAAAATAGTTTGCAAGCAGAGAAAACTTAGAATTATTTAGACGTGCTTCATGTTATCTGTCTGTTGTAGTTCCTGTACTGTTACTAAACTAAACAAAGAGATGCATTTCTCAGAGATACACTCCAGTCTCAGATTTAAATCTTTGAGGAGATGAATTCAAGAAAAAAACAAAGAATGCACAAAGTTCGAACTGATGGAGACAGTCTCCTTAAGTCAACCATATGAAACATTTAATTATCCTTTTAAAAACAAACAAAACAAAGCAAAATAAAATTTCATTCTTGACATTAGCTTCTTTAGGTGAGAGTGAGAGAGTGAATGGTTGTTTGTCTCGTTTGTCTCTATGTGTCCCTGTGATGGACTTGCGACCTGTCCAGGGTGTACCCCGCCCCTCGCACTGTGACAGCTGGATATGGGCACCAGTGACCCCCGTGACCCTGAAAGGAAGAAGCGGGTTAACATAATGGATGAATGGACTGGGCCAAACAAATAAAAAGGAATCCCTGAATATAGTATTTTGTTTTCAATGTCCACATTTGCATAACTTAAATGTAGTTATCCAAAAAAACCTAAATGCAATTAATATTTATCCTAGTTGGTATTAGTATTGGTTGCACACACAGTACACCTGTAATTAAACTAACTTGTCATGGTTTGTTTTTAATTTTAGTACAAATAGGAACATTTTTATTTAGCCAAATTAAATAGTCTTTTCATTTTTTTTGTCACTATGCTGCATGAATTGTAAAAAAGATGTCCCAGAGTGCTGTTTTATGACTGCAAACAACAATAGTTTAATATTGTAATTTTGTTGTTTTGTTTTCTAAAAAAAAACTGGCTATTAGAAACTATTGATTGTCTCATTCTCTCACCTCACCTTTTGTTTTGCTGATATTACTAGAAACTTGTAAAATGAGAAGCAATGGTTTCCTTCATGTTTCAGGAAACAACATGCAAAGTCACACATTTGCACAAGAAAATGCCAACCAGTCAGTATTCCTGTGTATTATTTTCACTTTGCTGTGCTGGGAGATTTTATTCATGTTCAGACCTGCAGTAAAAAGGAAACAAAAACTGAACCAATCTCCTTTCGGCATCACAGACTTTCAGAGGGTTTGCAGAGAATCACTGTTGGCCACGTGCGCTGGCCATGGTGCTGATCCTGTCGTCGTTCTCACTGTAGAATCTGCCTTGTGGGCTCAGAGTCTGTAGCATTTATACCTTTAATAAGACAGCATGCTATAGTGCTGACATCTTTTTAGCTTTTCTAAAGAAACAATTTCTGCCATCTACACATAAATGAGATTAGTTAAGCATTGTCACCTCTTAATGCTTTTTTTTCATATATAATAAAGCTCAGTGTTCTCTAAATACTGTAATAAGCCGGGCTTTTATTTACTTTATACAATCTATTTGGTAAACCTCTTTAAAAAAAAAAAATCTCCCCTTTCTGCTGCAGCATCCATTGTAGCGCAGAAGTGGTGGTGCCAAATGGAGCCCTGTATGGACGGAGAGGAGTGCAAAGTTCTGCCTGACCTGACTGGCTGGTCATGCAGCACCGGTAACAAAGTCAAAACCACTAAGGTAAGGATGCCTGTCTGGAGTGAGATATTTGTAAGCACCTCTGTATGCATGTCACTTTTCATTTATTTTCTCTGTACTGCCTAAGTGACAGACACATATCAGCAGTGTGTACAATTTATTCATATTGTTTCATACATATGTTTTTATTTTTATATTTATATGTATGATTTGTTTGTTTCTTAGCAACTGCAGTTGTCCCAGAGCCACGAGTACCTTTTCATTTGCAGCAACAATACAGCATGTAGTTTACTGTATCTGTGTTCACATCAAAACATAAGATTAAAGGTCTAACATTCTATGATGGATTACACATTTCTTCCCTGCTTCCTTCAATACCAGATTTTAATATTAATATTTAATATTTAATATTAAGATTTTGCAATGAAGTAATGTAAATGATGTAAAAGTCAAATGTTTAAGCCAAACTAATTATTTACATTGTGTCAATGCAAAAATATCAGTTGAACCAATGTTTCATTTTTTTCAGTGTGGAAAGTGTTAACCTTTAAAGGTAATGCCAAAATTTTAGCCAAAAGATTACATTTTGTGTTAATTACAAAGCTTTAAAATACATTTTCACTCTATTAGTTAATGTTCAGACTATATGTTGGGGATCAGTCTGAATTAATACCACATAACATTTTTACCCAAATATCTGTAAAACTGAGTTATAGCCATCTTGAATAGAGTTGACTCCAAAAGTTAATCATTTGTATCTGTGCATCCAATGATTACTTTCCGGTAAGTTTCATTAAAATTCATCAACTGGTTCAGGAACTTTGCTGCCAACTCTAGAGACAAACACACTCAGGTTTGTATTTCTATCCTTATTAGGACAAGGTGTTGACTTTCATTCATTTTCGTAGCCTAACCTTGACTATTGTGCTAACTATTGCACCACACCCTGTCTCTAACTAATCCTAACACTAACCTAAACTTAATTCACACCTTAGTCGTAAACTCCAACAAAAATATGATGTTCCACCATATTACGACTGGACTTTGGTCTCCAAAAGAACTACTGGTCCTGACAGTGTAGGCGTTAATAACAAATAAAAGTCCTAAAATGTAATAAAAAACCAAATACATACAAACACACACATGCACGCACACACACAGAGACATGGGACTTTTTGCACCAAGAAGGGGGCAATAATCTGTGCCTTTACTTTCAATTTTTTATGTAAAAAGTAAAAAATGTTAGGGTTTAGTTCTATATTCGTGGTGGCATATTGTCACTTAAATAGTGACATGTAAACAAAATCGCTTTTCTTTCCATACTTACAAACGCTGCATATTAAGGCCAACCAGAGGGGAAAATAGTCCTGTAAACAAATGCTTTATTCTTTATATGTCTTGATTAATCTTCATTGAAACAAAATATCTCTAAAAGTTGCAAAGAAAAAGAGCGACTCAACTAGCAATCGTCTGAGCGAGCATCATTTGTGACGGTGCTGTAGCTGCGTGTATGTTCTGTTTAACGCCAGGTAAACTGAAGCTGTTCAGATGAGATAAATTGATTTAAACGAGGGTCCTTCATGGCTCTTTGTAAGTAGTTCAAGTGTAAACGTGTGACCTGGTTGCACGTGCGTCTCAGCCCAGAGCGTGCATTGTGGGATTGAGCAGGTGCCTTTATTTACAGGTGAAATATAAAAAGAGAAACAGTTGGAGGTACAGGCGCTGTAAGAGTAATTGCCTGAAAGATGGCACAACAGCACAACATCTGTTGCGTTCATTAGAATGCGTTATGGCCGGGGCTTTCCACAGAGGCTGTACAATTAAGAGTCATAATTAAATTGGTGAGTGGGGTAGATGGAGGAGCTGAGGCACTTCGGAGCTCAGTCGCAGGCAGAGGAATTAATGACCCTGAGCCCAACACCAACTCTGGGAGTGATAGGTGCAATCATCTTCAGGCTGTTGCACGTTCCAATCTCAGTTTTTAAATTTTTTTTTAAAGTTTTCCTCCCTGTTTTGTCCCTTAAACCTTACAGGCTGATCAGCTGGCTGCATCAGTGGACATTAATTGTGCATTAGCGAGATGTTTAGGGGCCGGGGAGCAGTTACTTGGAGACTTGGTGGCAGATGTCACTGAAAATAGCTGTGTTGAAACATCGATTCCCTGGCAACTGCTCACACAGCTGCGCTCTGTGTGTGTGTGTTTTTATGCTGCAGCTCTCTCTCCACCCGTGACCTTCTTTCACCACCTCAGCATCTTATTCATCAACATGAGCTGTGTCTGTCCATCTTTTCTTTCACTCCCACACTGCGTTGGCGTGCGGCAGAAAGATGTGCGGACCAGCTCACTGAGGCATCATAGCGCTGTTTAACAAAAATAAAACAAACAAAAAAAGAGACAGAAAAGACTGCTCAGAGTTTAAGTCTAATATTTCAAACATCTAATATTACAAACGTTTTTGCATTTTCAGGACTGGAACATGAGAACTGAAGGCTTTAATTTATGAACATATCAGTTTATTTTAAATGGATGCAGATTTTGGTCTGGAGACGGAAAACAGTCTTCTCATCTCCAGTTCCTGCTTTCAGCCCAACAGCTAACCTACATATATACATTTCAATGTAAACATAAAAACACAAAGCTAGAAACAGAGAGAACAGTTTTAGGTTTTAAACATTTTCTTCATATTTCTTTCATTCAAAAAGATTTATCCATTAAGTATAATGTGGAATGCTGAATACAACTGCATTTTAGCCTTTGGCAGTGAGCAATCATGTTTTCTTTGAGTGTGT
>JAVKLF010000110.1:16654235-16668221 GCA_034783495.1 Millerichthys robustus | reverse complement strand
ATTTCCTCCAACAAACCAAATACAAGCATGTTAGGTTAAATGGTAAACTGTCAGCAGGTGTAAATGGGAGCGTGAATTAGTTGTCTTTCTTTTTTGTTCCTAAGTCACCTGGGTGGACTCAGGACTTATCCAGGACTCACCTCTCCCCTAATGACACCAACTCAACCTTGGCTAAAGGATGAATGGTCTGCATTTTACTGATGGTTGTCTGGTGAGTTGAAGTCAGAATGGTATCCAATAATATTTGTTTTTAATATTGTGCTGGAGAAATGTTTTAAATGAACTTTTTTGACATGTCTCTTGTTTAACAGTTAACTGCTTAACAGACTGTTTGAAATTTGTTTTGCCTTTAATAAATAAATGAGTCAAATACAAATAGCTGAATAAAATGAACACATAACTTTTTTTCTGTGTTTTTGTATAGTGTAATTTGACAGTTGTGCAACAGTGGAGGGTTATTGGTATGAAAAATGCCTCCTCTTTAATGTGAAATTATGAATTCTTTGTAGAGAACAGCTCAGTGACGACACCAGAACCCTGATGGACTATGATGTGTCAGGCTTGACTCTTCTCTATTCATGTACAACATGATGAATTGCAAGTTGGTGTGTTCTGGGTTGAAACGGGAAGAGAAAAAAGGCAAAGATCTGTAAAGCAGCGGCAAAATAAATAATCATTATGGCAGCTGCTGACAATCATAAACTGGCAAGTAATTTGGCTGACAAGTGCATTGGTTGGTGTGTACCGTCTGGTGTCATGGGACTAGGACAGTGATGTATAGCATGCCCGTTGGAATATGTGCTGGTTTGTTTCAGACTACAGATTTGCAGCAGTGCCTCGGTGTGTTTCTGGGTGCAAGATGTTGTAAACTACTTTACATGCAGTGAATAAAAGGAAAAAAATCCACATTAACACAAAATTGTCAGATAGTCTACTGTTTCTTTTCACAGAAAACTGTAATAATGCCTGAAATCGCCCAATGGCTGCAGCCAAGACATTTTGTCATTAATGATTTTGGAACGCTCTTAGTTGTCCAACTTCTGTGGATGTTCTTTGTAAAGCTTATATCCACTGTGACTCATGTCCCATAATGGCTGTAATAATAGCCTGCAAAGCCCCCACAGGTAAGAAGTGTGCCCTTTTCACAAATTATAGGTTGTTATTCAGAATGATTAAGGAATATGAACGTCACAAAGCACAAAAACAGAAGTGCTGTCTTTGTGTATAGTGGATAGTAGAGGAGAGGGCAGTCCTTTAACATGCGCTAATCAATTAAATGTGAAGCAAAACTTTATATATATATGTGTATAAATACATAAATATACATGCATATATAAATGTGTATGTATAAATAAATAAATAAATATGAAACTGTGTTCCCACTCTTAGCACATGGGTTAACTGTAGGAAGAGCCTTGTCCTTGCTGTCAGCAGCTGATTAGCTCTACAGCAGCATATGGACATAGCTGTCTACCTGTCGCAGTGGGAGGTTGGCTCAACTTGACGGATGTCTCGATTTTTGAGATTGCAGCACTGCAGAGAGGGAGGAGACCCTGGCCCTTTTTATCCATTCATGCTGTGTTCTCTTTTCCTTTCAAAAAAATGGAACAGGACCTCTTTCCTTAGCATGACTCTACTATTTCTGGATAGAGTTAAGAAATGCATAATAAAGAGTACAAAAAAAGAAAAGGTCACCCCCCCCACCCCCACCCCAGTTTTTGTCCTCAAACCACTTTTTTGGTCAGAAGTCTACCTAGAACTTGCACTGCGGCACTGATTTTCCGAATAATCCTCACAGTATGACTTGGTGGGACGTCTACGTCACAGATACAGAGTAGAATCTCTAAAAAAGCACACGGGTGCAGACATATTCATCTATAGCAACAAAAAGCACTCAGAGACACAGTCCTATAGGCCCAGGAACCCATTCAATGACTTATTTTGTTCAGCGCAAGCTAAAAAAAATATCAGGACAGTGAATTATATCAGATGTAAGAAAACAAAGAAGAAAACGACCCAATGAGGAGGAAAGAAAACGCTCTTTCTCTTTCCCTTGTTTTGCATATTCCTTCATGATTCTAGTGAGACCGCTGGGAGATTGATGCGTCTGTCTTTTTCATACCTTCTGTGACTGCTCAGCGAGGCAGCGTGCTCCACAAAACTAGCCATATTCCTAAATGATGAATGTACACCAGTGCGTCCACCGGGACACAAGACGAATCTAATATGAGCCTGAGAGAGGAGGCTGATATTGAAAATCATCTGGAATTTTGCCCGCCCCGATATTGAAAATCTTCATTCTAATTGCCACGAATGAATTGAATGTTCTGTTTTGATAAATCCACTCTGCCACCGAGGGAATTGCATAAATGAAGCATTGCAGATTCGTTTGTGGCTGCTGTGTGCGCGACTTGTTCGTGTGCCCGGAAGTCATTCTCATACTCTTCTCATGCTGCTGCTGATTGCTTATTTACTCAAGCAAAAATCCTTGTTCTTATAGTGTTAACGCACAACCCAAATGAAACCCAGACAAGATCTTCCACCCACACATTAAAACGCATCATCTAGTCATAAGAGGAACACTTTTCCAACTATCATTCAACATGTTGAGAAAAGAGAGACAGCATATTAATATAGAAAACCATTTTTATTTCTCATAAGGCTGTCTTGTAAGGTACTTATACCTACTAGGGGATAGCTATTTCTCTCTTAATACTTTCTCAATGTCATTTGAAGTAACATCTCTCTCCTGTGTGTGAAGAGTAGAGATCCGCATTACGAAGACTCTTGCCTATGAACACTTGTTCTGATCATGCTCATCGTTGCTCTGCAGCTCCTGCTGTGCCCGGGTAGAAGGATCAAGAATTGTTGTCACTGCTGCGTAGAAAAGTGACACAGTTCTATACATTGTATTTTTTTTTCCTTATTTTTTTCTTTACAGAAGCAACGTCGGTCTCGACAGAAAACATTGTTATATGACAACCAGAACTTGTTGATTTTATGATTCAGTTACAGCATTTCCCTCCCACCAGTGCAAGCATACACTGTGTGAAGCTGCCCTCTATACATCAGCTGGATTATGTTCCGGGGCTGATCAATATTCCACTATTGGAGCTCCTCGTGGAATGGTAAATATATTTTTCAGCCTCCTGCATCTGTCATCTTACAGTACATGTAATGTATTTATATATGTGTTTCATATACACAAATGATTCGACATAAAAAAGGAAAAGTGCTCATGAATCTACAATGGGCATGCCCAGCAATAAACGTCAAAATGTTCCCTGTGAAGGATGAAGCTCAGGTCATGAAGGCGGACTAGATGGCGTCTTTATTATCTCATTGTTGGCTGCTGTAATTTCTTAAAAATTCCATGAGTTTTGTTTGTTTTTAGATAAAATGTCCTCCTTAGGTTCACAGCAACACAATCCTTCTCCAGCAGCAAGTCATCTACAAATATTTTCCACACAGAAATAACAGAATGGGTATCATTTTTACGCCACTGTGCCCTTAGTCTTGTGGAGCTCCATGCAAGCCTCCTAACAGGTCCACCTATGGGAAGGTCAACAGATGGTTTAACCAGCTGTAAACAATCACTGCTAAGCTGTCCCAGGTTTTCAGAAAACAACAAGATTGAAGAAACAGAAAGAGAGCAGGTTGGAAACTGGCCACAGCGAACAGCAGAGACGAGAGTCACCAAAATGGAGGCCCGTTGATCATTCCGCGGATTAGTCTGGTTTCAAATCCATGGCACAGCACAAGCAAAGCTGTTCTGTCTGGGCAGATATCCTTTCTGTGGTCCCATGTAAGCCAGTTCGCAGCTGTGGATGTAAGTTTTAGACCATTCGATGGGAAAAGAAGAAAGGTGCACAAAAAGGAAGAGCCTGGAACATGATTCTGCACTGGGAGCTCTCTGTTAGGTCCTGGGATTAATCTGCAACACAAAGGGAAGAGAAAAAAAGGAAGAAGAAAAAACAGATGTTTAGATAAGAAGGCAGGGAATTGTGCATTAAAGAAAAACTGGGAAACTGTTTTTGTGATTGTCTATTTTAAAAACCAGATGACGTTTTTGAACTCCAGAGGTTTTGGTTAAACCTGACTCACCAAAGAAATACAGCTTAACTTTGTTTTGAAAAACTATAAAAACTGCACAAAAGCCTCTACGGTATAGTGTGTTTCCATGCTGTGTATGTCGGCTTATTTTGCTCAGTAACTTACATTTAACTCTCACAGTTCAGAAACAACTTCACTGTCTGCACAACCAACCTCTGTTTGGACCTCTTTACAAAGACAGCCTATCACAGGTATGAAAATTCTTCTAACCTGATAAAATATCTTTGGCCTCTCTAAACCGAGGCCCACGCCAGTGAGTCTGATCTGCCTCTCTGTGACTTTGGTTCAGGCACTCTTATTTCATGCTCAGCTGCAGATATGGGCACATTTTATTGGCGCTTTGTGCAGCCTTGAGACTGCCATTGAATACTCTGCTTTTCAGCATCCTGTTCAATACAATGCTCAATAAAAACTATGTGCAGGATTTCTGCATCTGTTAAAACTGTAGTTTGTTTCTTCTCTACTCCATTTTTAAAAAAGCTATCTATGTGGCGAAACAACACAAGTGCTTGAGCATGTTTTCTAATTATTTTAGTGCTATGAGATAATTCAGCGAAGACGTTCTAACTTCATTGCACGCCGTGAAACTAATTAGAAATCTCATAATCCTGTTCAACAAAGAAATTTAGTCATGACATTTCCAGTGGGCTTGGCAGGTGGTAGCCAGGTGTGTGGATTTGATTATAGAGGAAGCTGTACGATGCTGCAGTATGTCGAATACACTATTGAGCAAGCCAAAAGATTTTACAATCCACATTTTCTGTATTTTGTACTTTATGCACTTGGATTTATCATGCCTGTTATTTATATTGTGGTTTCAAATAATGATGTGAGGAGCAGGCGAGTGCTGTAATGAAGACTTTATAGCTCAGGTTTAATTTTGTGTAGCTGAAAACATTTGGTAATATAATGTAGTCAACCTGCTAGTAGACCGTTTGGTTTGTTTTAATTGATGCATTCCAAAAGTCATAGCTTTGGAAAGTAATTCATTTCACTTTAAAATTTAATTTAACGTGATCTGTGAAAAAAATAGTGCTTATCCAGTTTTCACTTAAAATAGAACCATGATCGTATAGAATACATTTTCAGTTCTCTACAGCTTTTTGATAGGAGGATGTGTATTTTCAACACAATGTGTAAAAAAAATGTAAAGTTATTTTAGATAACATAAAATTAAGAAATATTTTTTATTATTTTAAACATGATGTTTGTACTTGCTGCCAAATAATAATCTAAATAAACATAATATGGATGAGTTAAAATACATAAAGTAACATATAAAAAAATATCTGCATAGAATGCAGTTGAACAAGAAAATCAGGTGTAAACCCCGAGAATCAGTTTCAGGACACATGAACACCACATGGTAATGGAGTTGATCAATTTCACTTTCATTGTTAAATTTTATTTATTTTTGTTTTACTATAAATATAAGAAAATGCCTACATTTCTGCACAGTCACTGTATGTGAGAATAAAACTGTTGGTAGAAAATAAAAAAAAATACAATAAAAAAATCTGTAAAATTATTGGAAAAATAATATGTGCTAATTGTTGTCTATTAAAGATGAGGTCTTCTAAGTTCTCTTGTTATAAGTGCAGTACTGATGTAATACTCATTTTTGTGTTTTACACCATTCCCGCTTTAAGAAGCATCTCAGAGAGAACATGCTTCCTTTAGGTCTTTTGCCAGTGCATCTCTTTCAAAAACATTTGCTGTTTTCTCCCGTCTTTCTTTAGCCCCATAATCCTCTTGGCTCCTCTGTCCGGTATTTGCATCTGTATCATCTGGACTGTCTGCCAACGTATCAAAATTACCTCTGCCAGACCGAGCGCAGTAGCAGGTTACACACTGAGGATCACTCTGCATCTCAGACACAACTCCCTGGGGGTTTGTTAGCAGGAAGAGTTAGGTTGTATGGAAATATCAGCCCACACAGATGTGTAAGAGTGACTAAATGTGTCTGCTCTTTCTTTCTCCTCCTTTTCAAATGAACGGCAGAGCAGTTTGCAGTAGATTGCTCAAGGATTTTCTGCCCGTCTGCTTATCTTTGGTAGCAAATTAGCTGTCTGCATTCTAATTTGTTGACTACATTAAACTGCAATTTACTCAAGATACAGTTAGTAGGGTCCAAGGACAATTGCCTTAGTGAAGAAATTTAGTGCAAACATACCCTAGCCTCTCCCCTTTTCTTGTTTAGTGCTCTGCAAATCAGTCATGCCAACTAGAAATCACCTTCAAGCAGCATCACCAAAGAGTAGCCTCCAAAAACAGAAGACTCCAGACAAAAGACTGATTGAATAAGACATTGACTAAATATAAATAAACTAAATTAATCAGTAGCACTTAGAGTGAACTCCTTCACTTGAAATAAATAAGAATTGTTTTTGACATAAATAAGTCAAAAAGTAAAAAAAAAGAAAAGAAAATAGAGCATAAGTGTCTGAACTGCAACTTTAGTCACATAGTGTTGAGAAAAACAATCTTAATGAACGCGAACACTTTACAATATTTTTTTCTGTTTGTAGTTATGATGACACAAGTTTGCAGGAGAAGAAACTATCAAGAAGTGGTGGAAGAGATTCTGAATGAATGTATATGAAATGGTAATTTAGAGTTCATGTTGATCACTTGTTTATGGTCTCATTATATGACATTATAGTATGAAGATGCTTTTGCAGGCAGGTCAGTTTTGCTCTCAGACTGTCTTCACAAGCAGGGTAAACCCTGTCACTGTTTATTAATTAGCTTGAAAAAGGGTTGTTGGATAGAAAAATATCCAAGTTTTAAAAAGAAAAAAAATATTGGACAGTGTGAAGAAGAAGCTATGATAATGAAAAAAAGGCTGATCCTCTTAAAAAGTCTAGATATTTTCAAATGGGGTTTGTGAAGAAGAGTATGAACAAATATTGTCGTACCTGACATAGGTAGCTCTTTAAGCAATCTTGTTTTGAAGTAATAAAGTTACATTTTTACCAGAATAATGAGCTAACAGCTAGTCTGAGCAGTGCCAAGACCAAAATATTTCAGTCACCTTAAAACAAATCCAATCTCAAAATGTATTTAGTCATTTATGAAATGTGCTACAGCTACTGCTAACACTGCTAGCAGCATAAAACAATAAAAAAAAATTAGGGGAAAAAAATTGTCATGCACAATTGGCTGTGTTGTAAAGGTTTATAAAACTGTCTTTGCATAAGTTGCTATTGGTAAGGTAACAATTGTTCATAAACGTTCTTTAGAAACCCACTTCAGCCAATCCTAAATGAAATCAGAACTCTTGATCCCCATTATATGCTTAATGCTCAGTTACCTGAACAATTTTCAAGGGCAAATCTTTCTGTTCCACATTCCTGCATCTACTGTCCTGACCATGAAAATGTGTTTATTTCACAGTGCCAAACCTTTAAAAATGACAAAGTCTATGAAAGGCTTGAAGAGGGTTGGATTACATTTATTCATGTATTCAGACAAAATACTTAACGGTTACACAAAAAGTAAAACTGTCAAACAACGTCTTTTTCTTACTCTCTTACAAAGGAGAACAAAAACAATTTAATTCCAGATGATGCTTTTATTCTTTTTATCTTTCTTATAATGTATAATTGTTTTGGGCTAAAATATATTGAATTATTTAGCCAGTGGAGTGGGTAACGCAGATTGATGGTGGGTGAGTATTTTGGAAAGGGCTCCTGAGCCTTGCTCTCACTGTGACCTCCACAAACAAAAGGGCCTGCCTTGTCTGTTGCTACAGAACAGGTTTTGAAGGACTCCCTCTCTGAAAGACATAAGAAAAGAAGAAACATGGACGTCAGCCACTAGCCTTTTTTGAGGGGGGGACTTTTATCTGAAATTTACGGTACATGCCAATTTTAATAAAAGATAGAAGTTAAATCTGTGTACGTGGCTACTCGCCTTGCGCTCACTGACAGTTTCCAGAGCAAAGTAAAAACCTGCAAGTGAAATAAAATGACTGAAAATCATAAAACATAAGGGAAGGGAAAGAAAGAAAATGCAGTGTTGTGGGTTTTTCCGTCTTTTTAGAAGGAGCACATACAAATGTGGCAATTTGGCCTGAGAGGCAGGTGAATGAGGAATGTTGATTAAAACGAGAGCAGAGTGCAGGATAAAAGGCCTTTCATGTAGCCTGTGGGCTACGGCGTGTGCTGAATGCTGCTTCAACAAGACCCTCAGAGGAGAATAAGGATATCAAGTGGCTTCTGATAAGATGCCACACAACAAAGAGGGAAGGGGCCTGCCCCCAAACCTCACTTATGTTCCCAAACAGACACAGGCACAATTCAAGCACACGGAACACATGCATGCATACACTTTTAGCAGCAGACACACAGAGGAGTGAGTAGTGTGTCACAGATTAGTCCCTAATGGGATTGGCAGACCAGTGTGAGGCACTGTAATCAAACCTACACAGTAGCCGATAGCAAAAACAGGACATGGAACAAAGGAAGCAAGGAAGAGGGACTGATCCTGCTCTTACACACTGATCACACACAGTAGGGTTCTGTTGGGAGTGGGGGTGGGGGGTGCTCCACGAATGTGCTGCTAAAATCTGCTGCACGTACAAAAACTCAGAAACTGCACTCTTAGTGATATATGTGCGATCATTTTTTTTTTTTTTGAGAATGAGAGTAGCTCACTAATTATTTATGCATGCACTGACAGTGCTGGATGATAAATATTTACCATGGATGGCGGCGCGATCAGTATATGTGTTACGCTTGCCTAATCATGCACAGCATGTAAACACACACTTGATTTTTCTGCACTGAGTATTTAGGTTAATGGGAAGTCGCTGAACATGAGTTGGTCCCACTCCTACCACCTGATAGTCAAGTGCATGCAGGAATGTCTGAGAGAAATGGGAAAAAAAAGAAAACAAAATAAGAGCTTAAGAAAAAGACTAACCTTTACAGAAGCAAGAATGCAGCTCAATTTCTGTGGATGCATCCTCTGCATTTTGCTTCCGGAAGCTAAAAAGGGGAGTATGGCTGGGTGTTCTGCAAAGAGAGGGTCAAGAAAAAAGGACATGTGTGTATTGGGTTGAAAATCAGCCTCGTCAGGCCTGATAGCATGGCCTTCTTCCCCTCAGACTTCTGAGCAAAAGCCATATTACTTTACTGCATTTTCTCTTTGAACGAGTAGAAATGTTCCTTCTTGAACAATCTCAGAAAATTCAATTCAAGTTTTGAAGGAAAATATGTAAGACATTTATTATCTGTGACAAATGGTGCAAAGGACTGAGTTAACAATTAGAGATGCCTTCTTTGAGGTGAGCTACTCTTACTTTGACAGACTTGCGAGACCATATTTTTATTTCTGAAAACCTTAATTCAGTGGTGGCTGTGAGTGACCCAAGTACAAGCTTTATGTCTATATGCTGGCATATAAATCTATAGGACAACCTTGGGAAGCCCCATGTGGTCTGACTTTCCCAGACTGCTTCCTGCCTCCCCATCCATCCCATTAGTCTCTGCTTTAATTCAGTCATTGTCTCCACGCTCTAGAAGGCGAGGGAGGGGTTCTATTTAAATCAAATCAGGCGATCAACCTATCACAAAGTGCTGGACTGACGGCTTTGAGGACTTAACTCCCTTCATTATTTTTGCACGCTACATTCGGAGTCAGTTCAGGGAGCTGAAAGGCAGCAGAAGACCAAACTGCTCGTTAACTTTATCACTGAGAGGAGTGTGGCCTGAGGCAGAAACCACCAGCTTGTTTACCACGTTTTTATTTTTCCACTCTGGGCCCTGAGACGAGTTACTTTCACCAAACCAAATCAAAGTTGTTATACAGAGAGCACAGACCCGCCTTCTGATTAAACTGTATCGGGTTAGTTTGTAAAAATCTGTTTATGGTTTTAATGTCTCACATCTCAGTAACAGCAGAAGCACGAAGGTGACAAACTGTGTGAAGTTTTCTTGACATATTTGTGTAAGGTACTTATTTTAAGTGCAATAGGTAGGTTAGATTTTAAAAGTTTGTTAAATTTGTTTTGCATCTTATTTTGTGAGACTGATTTAGGAAAAAAATTAACTTTTTCAGCAGTTTGCGTTGAGATTAAATGGTGCACACACACCTGCATGTTCTGTATGAACAAACTTGCAGATTATGAGCATAAGTGTGCGCGTTTGCACTGATGTGTGTTTGAGCTCTCACCCTTGTGGTCTTGATCTTGTTCCCAGAGGAGCACATCCATCCAGAGTTGTCAGGCAGAGTCTTACACTCTTCTCCCTCCAGACACGGCTCCATCTCACACCACCACTTCCCAATTACAATGGATGCTGCAGAAAGTTGAACACAGATCCATTGCAAAGATTAGTTCAATACACAGACAAATGGTCACATGTTTATATACATTTTATGTTCATATTAGAGAGTATCAACAAGGATCCTCAACATTTCGAGGCTCTCCGGAGAATTCACAATCTGTTTTTTTTTCTCCACTTTGGCCTTGGAGCAGTCGCACCCGTGCTGCATCCGCACTTTTACTCTAAACAATAATGTCTTAAACCAACAAGAATTAATCATTATTTTGTTTTGACAAAGTTACACTGCAAAAAAGGAAACAATCTCATTTTTAATCAAAACTAATTGCTTCTCATTAACATCCACTGAATTCCTCCTCCAGCCATTTGACAAAAACAAATATATTATCACTTTCTCATTAGCAATTCTCTCCCTCCCTATTTTTCATTTTTGTTTCTTGGGGTGTGTATTTTTATTTGCATGTATGTTTGTTCTTCAGAAAAAAAAAGAAAACTAAAACTGGTTGGTAAAAATCAACAAGTGAATGCCTTGAAATATATCATAAAAATATTTTTTAGACAGTCTTGTGTGTATTTATACATTTTGTATACAGTAAATACAGTAACAGTAGCACACTGAATGATGTAACTGCAAAAAGTTTTGTTTTCATTCATACGCTAAAAATTATTTACATATTTTTCGCCAATGTTGTCAATGCTATACAAAGTACTGCTGCTAGAAGTCAAAGCTGCAAATGGGGTTGATTGTCAAAAACTGATAGAAACAAATGAAAAAACAACAAATAGTACAGTTGCTTCAGTACATGAATGTGTTAGTTCAGGTTGTAATTCCATGCAGGAAAAAACAGGACAAGGATACATAATTTTAGATCACATTTTATTTAATCCTTTTTTTAAATTTAGATGTAAAACAATGAGAACCTTTTTCTGCCATAAATCACAACACAAATCCAAAAGCCTGCTTCTTATTCATTTATTAACCATCATGTTTGAAGAAATTTTGTTTTTCCACACGGCTCTGCTTGAGCTTTCTGACAGCCAGTGTGTCGAGTTCAAAGCAGTTTTCCCACATTATGCTTTATCTTTTCTCCCACCGGCAAACATTTTCACAGCAAGTTGTTTGTTTACTCGTATTTGCTGCTGAAATTTGGACCGATCATCTCTCCTTTTATCGCTCTGACAAAAAACAAAACAAAATATGAAGGTCAAATTACTGTGTGAACAGAGGTAGTTAAATGACTGCCGTATCATTTCATTTCCCAAAATTTTGGTTCAAACATTTAAAAGAAAAAAACAAAACAGAAACTCCAGCATGTGTTACCAAGGTTACAGAGCAATAAACAGTGGACCACATGAAGAAAGCAGGCTGTAATAGTGCTATGGCTCAGTTTGAAAAAAACACACAAAGCAAATGGAAATGGCCGGACCCCTGCTTCATCGGTTTGATGTTCAGTGAACTTGCTGTGTTTTGTCACTTTGCTTTTCCCTCCATGAGCCCCAAGGACACCGGATGACACAATTAGAGCATCCACTAACCAGCTGTAAACCCACCTTATAGCTCCCCCCGTGGCTATTTACACTACCCACAGATTACATGTTGCTCAATCACCCAGCAAGCGCTTCCTGTCTCACTTTTTTTTGTCTCAGTATCTTCACCCTTGGTCTGAATATGTGTTTCACTTTTGTAATCATGTCTGCAGTGAGCTGTGTTTTAAGTGATACCATAACAATAAAAAAAGTCCTCATTAGATGATAAAATATGACTAAAGGCGTAAGAAGTTCTTTCATCAGTTCTGCTGAGTGATGATGATGCTCCTCTGTGCTGCTGCTGTGCCTCTGCCTGTCCCCATTCTTCAACTCCAGAAAGTAGGGGGGGAATCCGAGAACTTATTTGTCAGTATACAGTAAACTGTGAAGGATTTATTACTGTGTACATCCTGAGTAAAATTAAACCAAGGTGGAGTAGTGTGTACAAACAAATTAATTTCCTTCAAGCTGAAAATAAACATGCAGGAAAATATATAAATGCGGCAGGAGATTAAAACAATGTTGCTTAATTTAAATTAGTTTGATTATTTTAAAGAATGATATATATAAAAAACCTGCTACTGTTTATAAATCTTGTGCACTAACGACTTTGCTTAAAATCTTGGCATTAAGTGATATAGCCCTGTTTGGAACAAATTCAAATAATACTCTCAAAAAGTAATGAATGTCTGTACATTTATAATTGAATATTCTTTTTGGAAATAACCCAGTTCAAGATGGCAGGCACATCAGATCAGATGTTTAACAAAAACAAATGCGTCATTTCCAAACACAAGATAGCCTTGGTCTAAAAGTGGACATGTGAATTTGAGGCCTCTTACATAAACTACTCAAGAGCAGTGCTAATAAAAGCAGTGAGTTAAAGGGTCAAATCATTTTTTTCCAAATGATTTGAACTGAAGAGCAGTAATTCATCGGACAACATCATGTTTTCACCGACATTTCTCCTCTCCTCTCACCTTTATGTACATGTTTGTTTGCATCTTTGGACAGTCTTGTGCATTTCTCTCCAAAGACTTGTGTTTCTAAAGGTGACATTAGAAGTTATTTATTAATCAATTTATTTTTCATAGAGACTCACTCAACTAGTGTTTCACATTTATGGAAAACCTGTTTGATGACCTCATTTATGTTGTGTTATTTGTTCAGAGAGCAATAATACTGAAGGCTGAACTACTGCACTAAATTTACTGTCCACTCTATACAACACTGTTCATTGTGTCCCTGAGCTGTAAGCATCCAACCGAACCACTTCAGCCTGGAAAGACTCACACAAGAATAATGTAATTATAAAAAAATTATTGACACGAATGAAATTAGTTCTTTGGTGCTCGGACCCCAGCAGAAGACTTGTACGTTGTAGATTGACATGAGTTCAGATGAGTTGTCTATAACGAGTATTAGAGTTCAGCATTTCCCCCCCCCCCCCCCCACGACTGGTGGTGGAATAGGCCTAATGACAAATGAGACTGGATGAGCTTGGGAGCGAAGAAGGAGATGGGGTGGAGGAGGGTGAAAGTTCAGCTGGCATGCAGATGAAGTTCAGACAAAGGGCTTTATGAGGGGCATCCGGTGCGCTGATTTATTTTAGAAAGTGTGTGGTTCCGGTGTTGATTGGCTGCATCATGATACGTGGCCCGGCGCAGGTGATCCAGGTGAGACTGATAAGAGTCTTCCAGTTTGAATTTTCGCTAAAACTTCATTTCTACAGGAGGTTGCGTTAGGCTTTCAAAAGCACAGTGAACATTTTAGTTCTGTATTTATCATTACTTTTATCTTTACTTGGGATGTTTATTTAGAAACACAAATGTGTTGGGTGTTAGTCACTTTAATATTGATTGATGCACATCAAAAAGGATGAGATAGTACTATAGAAATATGCTAATATTAAAACATTATTGCAGAACTGTTAAAAAACCGAGTTCTTTGTTTTTCTTATTCTGTGAAATGACTAACACAAATATCAGGGGGAGGTGGTGGTGGTAGTGGTGATGGGGGGGGGGGGGGGGGGGGGGGCAGGGTAAAAAAAAAGTTTTTT
>JAVKLF010000110.1:16631323-16651090 GCA_034783495.1 Millerichthys robustus | reverse complement strand
TGACGAATAAGAAGGAAAATTGATATGTACCTGTGTGAAGCGTGAACTTGTGTCTGCGGGCTCAGTGAATAGTTAATGTTTTTTATCATAAAAAAGGGCGACACACAGTGTGCAATGGAGCTAAATTACTTTAAAGCAAGAGCTGCCCTGTGATGTCAGCTGTTGCGGTTTATTTTTAATGGATCATTTCGATCAAAGGTTAGTCCGAATCTGGAGGAGAAAGTAACAAGTATTTAAATTCGTGTGTATGCTTTATAAGGTTAAACATAAAAGACAGCTGTTAACAACAGGTGTTTTCAGACAAAGCACTTATTGTGTATGAGCTTTCTGGGAGTTTTATTTTTTGTTTGACTATGGAGTGATTATATTTTTCTATGTGTTTGCTTTTCAATCACCAAGCTTGGTCAATAATCAGCACAACCATAAGGCTAATTCATGAACCATTCACTAAAGATGTGACGTTCACAAACGCTCCAAATCTTTTGAGCGGCTCTTAAAAACAAAGAATGGGAACCGAATTGCAAACAGTTCAGAGCTGTTCCTTCTATTTGTTTTTTTCTCTTTGTGTTTTCCTCCTCAGATGCAGACATTGCTTTTCTTGTTTGAAGAAGAACAGGCAAAAGGGAGGAGTGCAGAAATGTGTTGCATAGGAGGGATGTGCACTCAAAGTGGCAGGTTGCACACTTGACAACTCATGTGGTACGGTACGGCCCTTTTGGTGTACCCCACTACATAGGGGCTATGTCATTGTGTATGTAGTGAAATCACAAATTTTCTAAATTAAACAGCCCTTTAAAACAAACAGATCCTTTAGATCCACTCATAGAGCCATATATCCCATCTTTATTCTTTCAGTAACAATAGAAGACACTGTAGTTGGAGCCATGTGTTGTGGATTTGAATTAAATAAAAATAAAAAGTAGAAAAGTTTGAAAGAGCACAAGAAACATTTAAATGAAGGTGCTACAAGAGCCAAAACCATTATAAATCTATTTATATTGTGATGTATATCTTAAATAAAGAGTAAGCCATTTTAGACAGAAGCAACATTTAGGTAGCCTCTACTCTAGAAATGTGATTGTTTTGAATATTCTTTTGGGAAAAGCCTTTATCTTGCTCAGACATTGAACATACTGTGTTGTCCATACATAACCCCTTTTCTCACTCAAGAATCCCTAAGAAGGGGCTGTTCATATGATTTTGACATGCTTTGCAAATGTTCAAAAGTGGGAATGAAGATTCTAGCACTAATACCGTGTTTTTAAACATCCATATCTAAACATTTTGTAAGAAATGACCCAAAATAAAACAAAACAAACGAAAAAAATGATGACTCATTAAAGTTGTACGAGTGTTTATTCCTTCTCCTGTATCAGATCATTTTAAACTTGTGATTTAAAAGTTGTCTGAACATTTAGTTGTTAAAAAAGACAGATTTACTGTACAATCACACATTGAAGCCTGTATGCCCAGCCTTTAAAGTGATTCCCAGCTCACTTTACTGAAACATTTGCAGCGAGTCGGTTGATTTAAAAAGAAAACTATTACCATCGTAATGAGACATAGGTAGGAGTGCAAGAATTCAGCAAAAGCAGTGAAGTAGTGGAAGGGTCACGGGAGCACGGAGGAAATGAAGCGAGCGTATAATTACGGGAGGATTGAGACTTGTCCCCGTGAACCTGAGGTCAAACTCAGGGAGTTATTATTCTGCATAAATCTTAGCCTGTCTCAGGGAAAAAAAGAGGGGAGAGACAAAGTTTGATTAGCTATTCAGAAAATATTGTTTGGCTTCCTAATCACACAGATTTTCTGAATCACTGAATTTATAATGACTTGAAGAACAGCTCCTTGTGTGATTATTTCCAAAAGGCTTTTTTTTTTCTTCTAAATTCACATTAATTCTCAGAAATGTCATAAAAGAGCTTTTTACCATATGTGACCTCAGATTCATTCAGCTGAAACTGGAAAGCAGTTAGAACTACAAATATAAACTAATATTAGAAAGGCTGGTAAAACAGACCAATAAAAGTACAGTGTTTCATCTGCAGGTAGCTAAAATACTGAATGTAGTGTGTGTATGTCTTTTCTTTATGTGAGTTTTTTTTTTTTTTTTGTGGGTACGCTTCTCTATACTTTTGTTTGAGACAAGTAAGCACAATACAAGATCTCTTTTAATAATAGTGAGTGCTGAAAATAATCTTAAAATCTTAATTGTTGAAGGACAGTTAAACTTGATGTTCAGATGAAATCAGTGGTCAATTCCAGCTTTTATTACAACTGGCCAAGGTGAAATTATTCCTTACACGTCAGATCTGTCTTTGTTTTTAAATGTCTTCATGGTTTTGCTCCACAGGATCTGTCAGACCTGCTCCCGTGTGCCTTCCCTCACTCTCCCTCAGGTCGGCAGACTAGTTATTGTTCGTTATGTCAAACTCAAAGAGGAGGCTGAGTATTTTCAGTCCCTGCCCCTAAACAGTGGAACGAGCTGCCTTTGCATTTTTGACAGGCTGACTCACTTCCAGTTTTAAATCCTCTCTTACATTATATTATTTTCTCTTTAGCTTTTAACAGATTGAGATGCAGGATTTTATAGAATAAAACATTTTCATTCTTTAATTTGATTGTTTAATGGATTCAATTTTTAAACTTGATGTTTTTAATTTTTGTGTGTTTTTGTCAACGTACAAGCACCTTAGCAAACAGTGTTGTTTTTAAAGTACTTAATGAATAAAGTTCTGTTGGACTGTAAAGCATATCACAGTAGACTGTGTGTCCCATTCTTTCTAGGATGACCATATATTCTTCTATAGACAAGGGAGGTGGAACAACACTCGAGGTTAAAGCGGCGACCCCTTTCCCTTATTGCCCCTGCAGATATATCTCAAATGTACCATCAAAACCTGTCATGTGCTGCTCTGAACGCCTGCAGTCAAACAGAAGGGTTCATTCCCCATCAGTGATCAGCACTGATGCAGGCGCCTGCATGTGTTTCTTGCTGAAAGAGTTTACTGATACAGCAGCTACAAGACAACTCAAAGTAGAAGCGTGTGTGTACTGAGACAAAGAATGCATTTGTGTAAATGTCCGTGCTGTGACAGAGGACTTACATGCCTAATACAGAGGGATAAAGGCAGCTGTGCAGCGATGAGCGTCTAATCTGAGCGCTGTTATTGGTCTGGAGAGATATAAGCGTTTTACTTGTTGAAAGGGATGTTCTTCACTTGGAGCCTCGTCGGCCCTGACAGAACTGGGACATAATTTCCTTGTCAGGGCTAATAATCAATTCCCACTATGAGGATAATCTGACAGCAGTCCCCCACTGTGTATGACGCCCCTTAGCATAAGCTGTCGTCACATTCCAGTGTATTAATAACCAGCGAAACAGTTCCAAATAGTAAGTGAAGAAACCCCATGTGGCCTGTCTCCGTATGCCAGTAAACACTCTACAATGAGACTGATCATCAACATGCTTTGATGTGTAAGTTTGATGCTAATGACAGATAATAGAGAACATTAGAAAATCGGCTTGTATCTCTTTTTTTATGTTAAAAATTAAGCAACGCTCGTGCATCTAGGCCCTGTATGTGTCCACACCAAGCAACCTCTGAAGATTGGTGTTTGATTTCTTATGTCAGACTATTTATACCTATTTCTTTAATAGATATGTAACCTGTGTATGATTCTGTGGCAGCAGGTGTCCCCGGGGGTGGGGGAGATGAGCTGGGGTGCAGCACCGTTCCTCATCTAGACGGGACATTAATAACGCAGAGACCTGGGGAGGAAGCTCCATCTGGGCAAGGCTGGTGCACGGCTGAGGGGACAGATCACTGGCCTTTGTAATCTGTAATCCCTTACAAAGTGCAGAAGCAGCCCTTGGGACTCAGCTGACAAACAAAATGACTTTCAGGTAGCTTTTCTGGACAAAAACAAACCTACCTATATCCCCATTGCACCACGTACTTCCCAATATTATTTTAGCATGTTTAGAACTTCACATTTAACTAATCGGGTGTTCAGAATACCTGATAACTGTGCCCAGGAATATTCATGTCATGGGATTTTCTGTATCTTTCACCTCTTAGTGGGTGTTAAACAAATAGCCAAGAGCTTTATTTACTTTAAAGCACAAGGAAATGATTCAGTCAGGTCAGGACATAATAGTCCAGCTAAGAGAAGAAATAACAATCAATAGGTCAATTTCATGTCATAACACATAAAACAATTTCTTTTCCAATTTGAGGAGCTTAAAGAGGAGGCATGAGGTGGTAACTGCAGCACCTACTTTTCCATCTTTAAAACTTGCATGCGTTTGTCTAACTTTTTCAGATTTTCTTGTCTCAAAGCCAAATGAAAAGTGCATGTTCACTTTTTCATTTGGCTTTACAGCTTTCATCTCAAAATGTGAGCAAAATTTAAAAGTGAAAAAATATGTGAGTCTTGTTTTGTACTTTTCTGGTGCCTTACTTCACAGTTTACTTTTTCTGCTAAGGAATTATCTTTGCTATAAGAAAACAACCCATCCTTCCCACGCAATAAATACCGACAGTACGTGAAAATTCCTTATTTATTGAAGATCTAAACTTCTAAACAGACTGATGCCAAGTTTGTGATTAAGTCAGACAACAAACACAGGAAACATCAATCTGTTGTACTAGTTTATGAGCGAGGAACAGGCTCGAAATAAGACAGCTGGAAATGTGAGACTTGAGCTCAAGATACTTTTTATAACAATGATGTTTTTGCCTGGGTGTTTATTTGTATGTTTTAGCAAAATATCTGATGGCCCAATGAAAGGATTTTAGTGAAACACTCTGGGAAGTATTCATTGGATGCAATCAACTGATTAGGTTTTGAAGTTTTTTTCAATTCAAAATATTCACCTCAGCTGATTGCTATTAGCCAACACAAAAAGGCTCTAACTCAATAATCCAGATGTTGAGCTAAAATGTGGTGTGGTAGTAGCTGAGAGTCGTTGGGTTAAAAAGGGAACAAAACATTGTGAGTAAATTTTCTTTACAGAGGTTTCTGGTATTAGTCCTGTTGATGCTTTGGAAATAAAACACTTCATGTTGTTTTCTAAACACACTGAAAACTGATGCAATAAAATACCTTCAAGCACTTAACTGAGAGTGAATGCAAACAAACAATAAATATAAAAGGAGTCCTGAAGTTTCTTTCATATTTAGCACAATAGATTAAAAAAACATGTTATACCTTCTCCACATATCTGTTAATAAATATATTTTGCTCTCCTTTTCTTTTTTTTGAAGATGGCAGTCATGAGCGATAACTTTGATCTTTGCTGGAGGTGAAGGTGAAATGATTCAGACTGAGGAGAGATATATGAGCTCCAAGGAGTGAAGGGGCGTCACAGTTCTGTCTCAGCAGACATGTGACTTCCTGTCAATTCTCTTTTTTTCTTCCAGCTGTGGAGCGACCTCTCGCTGATTGTTTTTTTTTTTTTCAGCTGAGGTAATTCAGGTGCACTAGCCTGAAGCTTTCCTGACTGTTCATTAGTTATTCATTTCTATCAGCCTTAAATGCCTAAAGCAATATGATCTGCAATGCGCTCCCTGTTCAGGTGTTCAGCAGCTACACCGAATCAGCTTATCATCACATCTATCGGCCACGATGCCCAAAAGCACAACAGCATATCTTCATGGCTGAATGAACTCATGTAATTAGAGATATCACAGAGACAGTAGGAAATTTTTAATTAATATAAAACTTTTGAAGTATTTTCTGTTATCGCAACTGTTTTCAGATGTAAAAAGTGTAACACACAATGAAAGACTTTGGCTAATATCATGTCTTTTCAGAGAAACAGTTGGCTTTTCTATAAATACAGATGTGTGCACACATCTTACAGGTGATGGAGGCAGTGGCAGAAAATGTGGCAGAAAAAGTACCCGTTCCACCACTGACAACAGCTGCCCACACAAAGTAAACCACGAAAAAAAAGAAGAGAGCTGGCAAACTAAAACAGTTTGACAACAAACACCTAAACTTCTTTTTTTTCATTCTGTATCGCCACTGAACATGTGTCAAGGTGTGTTGCAGGGCAAAATCTGAGCTTGTGTTGGTTTTGCTCGGAAAAAAAGTTGCCAACTTATTTCAAATGTGTTTCAGCACTTGAGTTAGCCATGCTGGTTATCAATATTTTTACTAACCCTAGACATGTGTCTAGGGGAGGAAATGTGCTCTGTTTATGTATTTCCTTTAAACATTGTGAAAACTGCAGATCAATTTTCTACATGTTCATTTTCAAAACAAAACAAAACAATAAAAAAATCATTTTCATTCATCACTCTATTTTTAATATTTTAGAGTTCAGTTCTGCAAAAAAAATGAGCAGATATAAACATCGCCAGTAATTCACAAGCTAGGTCAACATACAATCAAATATATAAATAAAGTGGTGGATTCAAACTGATTGTTTTGTTTCTACTGATATTACTGAAATACTGTGCAAGTAATAAAACCAATATTTTATTGTAACAGACTCGTCAAGGACTTCATAAGAGAGCTCGGTTGTGAATTGTCAGCAGCAGTAAGTTAAAACATAGCAAATGTCCTCACCATCCACACAGGAGGGCTTGTTGCGTGTCGTCCCGGCCACTTTCCCAGGTAAACAGGAGCACTTGACTGTCTGAGAGCGCTCCTCGATGCGGTTTTTGTTACAGCATCGGTGGGCAGCGATCACCTCGCACGTTCCACCCTCTGGAGAGACAAAGAACAGGAAACTGCATGATCAGAAAAAGTAAAAGGTTGATAAAAAAAATCAAAACTTAAAACGTGGCATAAAACCCTCACAAATTACTGGAAGTTACCGTTACCCTTTTTTTTTTTTTTTGTAAAGGAGCTCTTTCAGCATGCAGCCATTTAAAGTGAATGAGAGATGAGCTCTGTGAAACTCGACTTCTGCTCATGATATTATGCAAGTCGAGCAGCAGTACAATCAGCAGCCACTTACACTGTAAGCATGTGTAACAAATTGGCCCTCAAGGAATCTCAATTATGTCATCAAATTGCATCTCATTCAGCGCTGGCTATCTTCACTTCATACCAATCAGCTCATGATTACTCTCATAAGGAGCATCACACACTCAGTAGTTAATAATGTGTCGTTATTTTGTCTGTTTTACAAGAGTTATCTGTATGGCCAAAAGCACATGAATCATTTGTCTCAGCTACTGAGATCACACAGCCACGACTGCTCTGATAGTTGACACTTTTAACTCTTGTGACTGCGCCAACACGGTCTCAGGCTACGCCACACTGAAGCATTAACCCCAAAGTCTAGGGGACATCAGTTAGAGCAAATGTAGTACAGTATGCCCCAGTTTGACAGAGGAGGATGTCAAAAAAAGAAAGGAAAAGTCAACCGAAAAGTTGATATATGCCAATGGCACGAGTGGGTCAAAAAACCAAATGTGAGAATTCCCATAGGGATGCTGATGAGGTAATGAAGCTAAGGGACACCCTGAAATGAGTAAGGCATGCAGGGAAAAGAAGCTAGAGGACAAGGTGTGTCTTCCTGCTGGGACTGGTCATGCCAGTGAGTGATGAGGTAGCCAGTGGAATTATAAAGCATGGGGCTAATGCAGCCAGCAAAGCTGCAGGAGAAAGACTCTCCATCACTGCTCTACCCGCTTCTATAGGCTTCAGGAAAAAAAACAAAAAAAACTCTTTGTCTTCTTCTGACAGTAACAACAACAGACACCAGCATCTAACAATTAAAACTGTAGCTCATCCAAGGATGGAAGGTAAGGAAGAATCGTGCTTAACATAGTATCTCCCAGTACATAGAGCAGAAAGTGAGGAGAAAAATGGTACCACACTGAGTGCTTTATTTTAGTCAGCTAGAGGACTTCCTGCTGTGAAGGAAAGGTGCATTTGCTTTTGCTAGCATGACAACAACCTGTTTGTTTGTTTGTTTGTTTTTTTGCTCTGACTGTGTTGTTCAAATATCTGAAGTGGCTTGGGTCAGGAATTACAGAACAGAGCACCCGACAGTCTAGACACATTTGGCAACAGTTTTCTTCTTCCATTCCCATCAATGTATATCTGCACAAGACCAAAGTCCAAAGAGTTCTGAATTAAAAGACAAACATTACAGTCCTGCCGGACCCAGCTGTCGTGCAGTATTAATGTCACTCTCTCTGTTCTGTTGCAAGATATTTCAGAGCAGAAGAAAGCAGAGGGTGAACTTTAAAGGGAGGGAGAAAATTCCATTTTATGTGCTAAAACCTCAAACCCCACAATGTGGTAAATATTTTACAGTCAAGGACCTGAGCTGCGGACCTGATATTTCAATTTTTTACACATTTAATGAAATTTAATTTTGAATGAAATATATTAACTATTATGTTGGCTTTTTGTAATAAATTACAAATAACTAAATAGTTCAGTTTAGTGAATAGTGTGGTGGTGATTGTACTGAAATAGGAAATAACTCTAAAACGTTTAAACTTTATTACAGTAGCTGTGAAGATGCTACTACAGAACTCCGTTCAGCCTCATTATTTTCTGCTTTTTTACTTAACACAGTCTGTTCTGCTTTACATGGTCACAGCAGCACCATCTAGTGGCAAGATGTATAAACAGCATCAAAACAAAACACAACAAACGCAACACTGGACTGGACACTTCTTTGATACATCTATTGCAACTTATAAAGACTCTAAATTTAAAGATGGTCCTAATGTTTGCATTTTTTTTCTGTATAAATATGTGATTTATACTGTAGTTTGTTGTAATAAGGGAACATTTTGTAGGTACAGCCGGATGCATCAAAAGAAAACAGTCAGACCTTACAATGCTCTGAGCAAGATTCTGCAGTATTCTAGGAAACTTGTGTCCGAAGGCATGTTACTTTGACATTGCTTTGCAGATAATAAACATCTCCTTTTAAATCAGCACTACATTTTCAGCAGTATAATGCATTTTACATTATCTCAAACATTATTCATAAACTGTTTGAGAAGCCTGACAACAACTGAGTGAAACAAATGTGTTGTAATAAAACCCCATAATATATAGAGTCTGCAAGTTGATTTTAAACACAACATGACAACAGGATACAAAACACATTTATCATTACTGTTATATTTTCATCTGACTCTAATTTGTGTGTGATATATCTTATACTAACATCTGAACAATCTAGACTAAAACTAAAATGAATTCCTAGTTCACTAAAATGAGATTTTCCAAAGAGACATCTTGAACTAATGGTAAATGGTCACTGGTATTGTTCCTTTTTTAACCTCCCCAGATTCTGCATAGCATTTTGCAGATATTTCTGCACATTAAATACAGCACTGTCATATTTCACTTATACCCCAATAGGTATATTGGTGGGGGCATTTGTGGCCTCAGCATCTTGCTTGAGGACATTTTGAAATGTTGTAGAGGCTGGGAAATGTTACTCCTGACTTTTTAATTGGAGAATAACCTTCCTGTCCACTGGGCCAGTCCATCCCCAAATAAAATAGTAAATGTTCAAAATCTTTTCACAGACCCCTATGTGCCTTTAAGGAATGTTCCTAAAACACAGCCAAACAAGACAGTGGGTATGTAATCAATTAGAGTTAGGTTTAGCCAGGAGGATGTTCTACATGAACCATCTGGTGTGAGAAAGACAGCAGAACAAATGGCTTCATAATTACTTTACTGAGTATAAATGCCACTTATACCACAAATGGGTACTTGAACTAGACATAAACACAATCAGGAAGTGGGATAAACCAGGAGGAGGTAAATAACCCTCGGTTATGAGCATTTTTAATTTATTGGTATGTGTATTTAAGCATGACATCTGGTCAATCATGACAGATTTTAATAAACAGTGTTCCATTCAAACGCACATTAGCTATTGTTTGTGCATTCTGGTGCAAAATGGGACGACAACTGTTTGAGACATGACTGCAGTTGTTATAGATGTAGTGCTTGGAGCCTGTCAAGCGGCTAAAGAAGTTAAACTAACCTGCTAAGATGGAGTAGATGGCTGTGCACTCTAGCCTTTGGTGAGTGGAGGTGAAGGACGTCGATGAGACCATCGACTGGTCATTTTTCTCTTTTCGTCCTACAGTGACAGCAGTCATTAAATGATTGGATGCGGTGATTATGCTTAAGGAAATCAATGCCTCTTTGTTCTCAGCTTAGCTCAACGGCCAATTACAAGCTGTTAATGAGGAAGGGGGTGTAAAATGCGTAGATAGATAGGTGAAGTTGCGATAAGAGTTTGTGAGAAAAAGCCATATTTAAAGTCAAAGGGATTTTTTTCAGAGATCAGGTTTTTATCAAGATTTGGGGAAAAAAGTACAAACATGTAAAACAATTTAGTATCTCAAAGCTCCATAACTGTATAAATATACTTTACACATAAGCATAAGCATACCATTATTTTAGAACAACATATAGTCTTTTACAACTATAACAGTTTCATATTTCAACCTCTCCTAGACATGCACACATGTAGACAGGTCAGCCTTGTGCATTTTTTTTTGTAAATTTGCAACAGAAATCTTATGAGGTCCAGACTTATAACAGTCTTGCATCTCTTTCAAGTACAAGCCTAAATCTTTACGACACATTCATTCTCTGACAAACAGGGATGCACATAAAAGGAAAGGTTGATTTATTAACTATTTTAAAAAAAAAATGTGACAGATCAAATAAAATATTGAATCTTCAGATGACATTCCAAATTGTTTTACTTTGTGGATTTTATTTTGAATAGTTGCAACAACATCTATGTGTTTTTATCTTAGTTCAGCTAAATTAACCAGAAAATCTCTGCCGAGCTTTCTTTGAAGCTTTCGGTTCCATCTGCAGCTGATGCCTCTCCTTTTAGTCGCGCAAAGAAAATGAACCCAGGTGAAGTAAAAGATTACATCATTTTTTTGTGTGCTGGCAACAACTACGCTCATTACTGTCAGTGCTATAAAACCCTTGTAAGATCCAAACTGTCCTTTATGACACCATCTGTTCAACAAACATAAACAAGTAGAAAATGGGATCTATTAAACTGTCTCCATCCAACATCAGTATTGTTTTTCCTACAGCATTCAGCTTAGTCTAATAGGAATGTACTGTCTAATCCTTTCCCCTACGGCTTTCTCTATTACAGCCGTAGGAGAGTTTAAAAAAAGCCGAGGGTGATCTTAACGTAAAATGACCCATCTGTGAATGACAGGACGCTGCTGGATGTTTTGCTGCACTGAGAGAAATAAATATACAGGGTGTAAAAAACAAGTGTAAAGTGTCTTTCAATACACTTCCTGCAGAAATAGACTGTGGATTGTAACATCTGTCAAACAGCCCAGAATTACTGTTATTCCCATTGATGAGGCTCTCAAACCCAGCGAGATATGCTAACTGCTGGAGAAAATAAATTTGATTCCGTCCAAGAATCTGACATGAGAGAGGGTGATTATGTGGCTGATGGACAAATTACATACTCAAGGGCTTTCAGGATTGCATGAGGTACATTGTATCTGGCAAAAGTGTTTTTTTTTTTTTGGTAAACTCTTAGCATTTGAAAGTGTGCGATAGTAGCAAGGTTATACGGGGTGATTTCATAATCAGTCAGAGCAGTCACTTTTAGATGTGCTCAACCTCTGCAGATACTGCAGGTGGATTCATATCTAGAAGTACGACACACACAGTCCTTGACTACATTACAACCATGCTTGTTTGTACTCAAGGTCACAGCAGCATGACGGATTATTCTGCAGTACGTAAAGTCTTCAAGCTCACAGAAATCAAAGTGACAGCTTCGTTTCATCCACTGACTGACAAAGAATACTTGTGACTGATTGCTTTTTAAACTCAAATGTTACTGGAAATGTTTTGGAAAAGGAAAATGCAGGTCCATGCAACAGTGTTACCACAACTTGGAAAAGAAAATTATTCTTGGCTCAGCTTTACTAATAACAGCAATTTATGCAACGTGGCATAGGGCAGTAACCTTTAGATTAACATTGGCAAGCATTACTGGCCCTCCTCACTTTTTCAATTGCTTTATCTTGCTATCTTTCCCTCTTCTTCACTTCGCACTACAGTTGTTAAATATTTTGTATACTGCTACAGCAGTTGGGACAACTTAAAGCAGGGGTGTCCAATCCTGGTGCTCAAGGATCAATGTCCTGCAGGTTTTACTTGTTTCTCTGCTCCAACACATCTGATTCAGGGATTGAATTGTGTTTATAAGGTCTGCAGAAAGCTTTTAATCAGAAATTGATTTAAATAAAGTGTGTTGGAGCAGAGAAACCTTCAAAACATGCAGGACTGTGGCCCTTGAGAACCAGGATTAGACTCCCATGACTTAAAGCCTCTCAAAGGCTCATCACAAGTCAGTCAGTGTGCTCTTGCTATTTTCAGCCTGTTGTATGGTGGTTTGAAGGTGGATGGAACCCAGAATGCAAGCTGCACACAAGCAGCTCAAAAAGACTTGTTACCTAAATATAACAAAAATGGCATTTTGGCAGTTAAAAACTTCCTAACAAAATAAACTGTATGCACATGGAAACTTATTGAGGACAAGACACACTTATTGCTTGACTGAGGAGCAAATAGAAAGGAGTGAAATACAACATAGGGACTGATTAACACAATGACAAACACCTGCAGAACAACTGGGAACAGGTGAGAGTGGACGGGGCAGGAGCAGAAATGAGGAGCAGGGATGACAGAAGGAAACTCTGGGGAACTGACTTACACTGCAAGCATAAGTGAGTAAATAAACACAGGAATCACAAAAATGTTAAATCATGAAAAGGCCCAAAAGACAATAAAACAGATGACATAGATTCTGAGATGCACACCACTGGGCCTGTTTGTTTTATCAACCAGCTATTCTCTCAGTTCATTCTTGTTTGTGGCCTCTGTGTTGCTGACAGCTATCCACTGTCTTCTAATTGTACACCTCGGGTACTACAACAGCAGAAAACATTATCAGTAAATAAATGAAAATGTGTGGGACCACAGTTAATTTGACACTTTGTTTATGCTCGAAAAGCAGAGTAACAGATGAGGTTCATATTGCTGCTGAAAATGGGACATATTTGGAAAACAAATTGAGTGAATAAAGTTACTTTGAACTTGGAGCAAGAGAGGTCTTATCAAAGTCATACAATGTATTTTTTATTTTAACTCAAGTTGTTTTCAGCAACTTTTCTTGCTGTGAACTCATACATAATACAAACTGACCCTTTTTTTGACTTCTGATGTGCAGCTTTAGTCTGATGTATCACATTTAAAAGCTGTTCAAAATTTAAAGAGCTGTGTTCCATTTGTCTTGATTAGTTTTACAGAGTTTGTTTTTATTCGAGGCAACAGGAACAGGACGATATTAATGATCATTTTCTAGAGGCAACTCCTTCAAAGTGACTGTGGGCTCGCTGTCCCTGTGCATATATGTTTAATGATGCTCATCCCAGAATTTATCTTTTCATTATTTAAACATCAAGTTGGAACTTTGCAAACACTCCCCCTGATTACTTAGGATAGCGTTTAAACATGCTACAAAGCTCTGTCAAGTGAATTCCAAATGGGAGCCTTGGAGGCAGAGCCAGGGAACAACTTTTCATGTTTGTTCTTCTGGCAGCTGATGATATGTACATATTTTGTTGGAAACTGAACAACTTATACCTCAAATTCCTCCACTTCCTCTATCCATACTAGTTCAACCAAATAATGTTGGAAAGAAACTGTAGAGAAGATGAGATTTATTTCTTCATTAGATATATGACTTCTGAGGCACTAATAAAGTTTGAATAACAAACAAAAAATGTGAAAGTCAGAGGTTGAGCGGTAATCATAAAAGAAGAGTTACTGAACTAATATTGCTTTTATTGTTTTGTTGTTACACTTCATCAAGAAGTAATTTATGAAAATCTGAAAGAACTAGAGTCAGCAAAACATGCAGGTTCTTAAATGGTTAAAATAGCCAGTCGACCCGTACAGACCACCATGTAAATATGTCCAGCTTTGTCATTAAAAAAATAAGTAGATGTTAATAATGCATTATTAGCATTAACTTGTTATTCATTGATCAAAAGGCCAAGGCATAGAAACAGTTCTTATTGCAGAAAAATGATTAATAATTAAATTTTATTTAAAACAAGGAAAGTTCAGAACGAAAATAAAAGTAGTGTTACATGTCCAAAAATTGTGCAAATGTTGCTCTTCAAATTGGCTTTCTAGCCAGAGGCTAATTTGCATGAATAATATTTAGCTATGCCTTTAAAAAAGGAAGAAGAAGAAAGAGGAAAAAAAAAAGTTTATAGAACAGGGATTTTAAACTTATTTTCACTGAGGTCCACATGAGCATTATGGATGCCCTCAAAGGGCAAGTTGTAATTATCTTTAATGTTTTGTCTTTACCATCAACTACATGTCACATTCCACATCTCATTGTTATGACTGACTGCTAACACACAACAACTGAGCTCTACGTGGTATTTAGAAACATAGAAACAGCATTTTAACACAACCTCTTATAAACATTGAAAAGTACTATGTGAACCACTGACTAAATAAAACAGAAATACCATTAAAAATAAAAGTAAATAATGTTTTTTGGATGGTTTTTCTCATTGATGAGTTATGGTTAGTAGCTGCCTGCTTGAATTCTGAACAAAATGGAGATTATACACTGTGAATTTCATTATCTGCCAACTACTTTTGAACCCTGTGCACCTCCATCTAGTGGTAGGATGCGTTCATTTTGCTTGTAAAATAATTGATGTACATTAAGGGGGTTTACATTTATGGTTGATACTGGATTTAAAACAGCATATGTTTATTTTAAGATATTAATCAATTTTTGAAGCTCTCGCAGGCCTTGTAAAATGCTGCGGCAGACCATACTTGGCCCACAGGCCTTGAGTTTGACACATACTCTAGAAGTACTAATACAAAGTACTGCATTTTTAGGACTACGTTCACATTGTACTCTGATGACGGTCACATTCACAGTATAATGTGATGGGAAGATTGAATGCATGGAAAACGTTTTAGTTTAAAATCCAAGAAAACCCAATTCATTTCAATCTTTTATGCTTTGGCTTCAGCCACTTTGTACCAACCACTGTTTAACATAAATAAACTGGTTGAGTTGACACATTTTTCAAGGATTAAAAAAGATTTTTCTTTTACATAAAATGTCTTTCCCAGTGCTTAAACAAGAGAATCATGCCAATGGTTATTAAAGGTACCCTTCAGGTAGAAGCACACTAGAACAGTTGGCACTCCTCACCACCAAACACATTTAAATCAGCAGGAGGAACGTCAGCTTTGGGGGCTTTTTGCAGCACCAGGTACAAGCGAGTAACAAACAAATTAATCTCAGTCATCGTTAACCACTTTTACACACTCAGAAAGCCCACATGTCAGTCAAGCATTGGGAGCTGCAGTGGGTTTATCAAGTGCCCATCAGAACTCTGCCGCACGGATCTGTATGGTTTCTCTGACCTCAGCCAATATGAGGGCTTCAGGCTGGTTTCTCACTTACACGTCCGCAGCCTAGATTTCACTTTCCTCCTGAGGCAGCATCACCCACAGTAATGGAAGTAGACAAACAAGTAGACACAGCAGCTACCGTAGCGCCTGGAGCTACCACAAACCTGAGGGAGGGGCTGAACGGTGGTGGTGGTGGGGGGAGACACTCCAGAGCTCAAGCTGATTGACAGGAACCACTGACCCAGCAATACTGGAGTCAGTATAAAAATGTTGTTTTCCTCCCGCTCTTCTGGTACTTCAAAATCTATCTGTACTCTCTCGGACTGCTGAAAGCTCCTCTAACACAGGTTTAGTTTAGATTGTGGATGGCAAATCATAAATCAGGGGAGGTAAAGAGAGAGGGGAGCTAAAAAGCGCTATAAAAAGAAAATCTAATGCACTTTGCCTTTAACAAGCATTCTGCATGCATGAAGATTTGACAACAAACTACCGTTTGCTGGAAAAGGAAAAGCATAGTGCAGCAATTGCTCTGTTAGTGGTAATAGTCTTGACATCTTTAACAGGTAATTCCATTAGCGTGAATAAGAGATGCCAGGGACATGTTGGCCATGGCCCTGGTCAATTCTTAATCACCTGTGTGGGTTTCCTCTCACGGGTCTATGTGACTCCAATGCTCACATCTTTATGGTTATTAAAGTTAACGATCGCTGCGTGCCTCATTTACCGAGGCTCTATCAATACCAGTTCAGCACCATGAAATTACCCCACTCCAGAGGGAGCAGCGTGACAAACTGGATTAAGAAGGCCTCTGTAATACCCTGGCATATATAACTCTCCATGTCATGGTCCACCGCTAGAAGACCCACTGCCAAGCTCCAGGGGGGGTGTGGGGATAGCTGACAACCATTAGAGCTTAAATGTCAATTTGAGTGTTTATTGTCCTCATGGTTCAGCAAAGAGATGACTTGTGATGAATACAATATAAAAAAAAGAAATTGGAAGACAAATTTGATGAAATTGCATTAAAAGTTTACCGGTGCTACCTTACAGATTGATGGAAAAAGTTGGAATGATTAAAATAAATGTATGCAGGAGGTAACCTACTTCTGTGGACTTGTAGGTGTAAGCATAACTTTGAGGGGTACTAAATTGTATTATATGTGCAAGGGAGCTTCATTTAATTTTTAATACAGTGTAGAAAAAAGGCTACAGAAAAGGCAGAGATGGATTGTGATTCTTTCAAGTTACATCCTGCTTATCTTATTTTTTATGGCAGGTAGGTTAAACTAGAAATAGTGTGCAGCCTCAGAATTTACTGCACACCATCACACTCACATAAAGAGATGCTTTAGATGAAATCGTCAAACTTCCATTTATCACTTCTTGTTTGTGAGGCTCACCCTATTGTCTGCTGTGTGTCTGAGCCAGCAGTGTCACTAGGCCTATTTTAGTGGGGCTGAGGTCCCCCTATAAAATATTCTCAAGAATATAAAATTCTCATTTTTTGTTCTTCTGGTAAGGACATTGTATTCAACAAGTACATTGAAGTTTATCTGGTTATAATTGATTTAGTTTATAGTATAGTACCTGGTTACTCAGGTTTATGAAGGTGATTTGTTTTGTGGGTTTCTCAGCCTGCTTTGTAACTACTTGTGGTCATATATAGAGCAGATGATTCTTTGTGCTAAAATATATGATACAGTCTTATGATGCTCAACGTGCAAAAATTTAGTGTAATGCTTTTCCTAAGTATGATTTTCATTTAAAAGTTCAAGTTAAAGAATAGTTTTTAGTTTTTGCCTTCATAATACACTGATTTTAGGTAGTTTTATAATCCCTATGAATTTAGCAAAATGCCCTTCAAATGACTGGAAGCGCAAAGTTTTGAATAGATAAAAAAAAAAAAAAACAAGGGAGCATGTCCCCAGACCCCTGCTTCAATCCACATCTGCCTGTTAACATGAATATGTCTGTCTTTGCTGTTATGTTGACAGATATGTTTCTGAGACATGTTTTAAATTCAACATGTAGTTTTCACCTGTATGTAAATTGGCAGTGAGATTTAGAAAATTTGCTGAGAGTTAAGCCCCCGCAAAGGTCAGATTATAGAATCGCCCCTGGACTGAGCTTGTGTCACTGTGAGCCAATGCAACCACAAAACCCTGCAGGTGTGGATGTGGTCATCACACCTCACAGCACTGTCAGTGGTGCCTGACCTCTATTCTATGTTCATATGACACAGGTCACTACCTGCTCTAAATGAGAGTCGGACGATGAATTGAGCAGCAAAATTGTTCATTCAAAATCACAAAACTGTCCGTTAAAAGAAATATGGAGCAGCTGTGTGTGTATATATATATATATATATATATATATATAAGAAAATAAATACAGAACCCAAACAAAACAATTGGCTTTGCAAACAGACTTCAGAAATCATCACATAATAAAACATCATTTGTGACACAAACAGTGGGAAGATGTAATGTAGAGACCATGGTGGCCACATTTATCAGCTGTCGCACCGTATTGAAACTTCTGCGTGAAGGTTTTTAATGGCTTCAGACGACAGGTGAGATCCACTTGAATTACACACAGTGCATTATCTAATCAGCATAACACATCTACAGGCCCTCAATGTCAAATCATGGATGCAAATCAGAAATTCCCGAGCAGCATTTGCCAGAGAAAGGGGCTCTGTTGAGCAAACAATCTGCCCACTTTTTCTAAAGCAACACTGAGGGCTTTGCATTATTCTGCATTAGTGTACTCCATTTCCAAAACATGCTAATGAGCTCACATCGTTCTCATTTATGTGTTGGCATGTAGCACATATACAGTTTTTTTTTTTTTTTTTTGGGTTTCTAACATTAAAACAGCCTCCTGAATTTGCTGCTTCAAGCACTGCACCAAATGATCCTGCACTAACAAGGAACTAGTTCAATTTATTTAAGAAATAAAATATATACAATGTCGAAAAATAATTTTCATGGATTCTTCTAAATTCATTCATAGATTATTTTTTAAATTAAAGTTGCATTTATGAGGCCTGGAACATATTATAGCATCTAGAAAAATACTGTACAATTATTTATGGGATAAAATGTGTCATAATGTGACATCAGAGATATGATGACATAACATTTTCTTTCCTAGCATAGCATACATTTCTAACATACTCCTGTGCCACTTACATGTTGAGACACATATCTGTGCTCCAGGAGAAAATCAGAATTTGCGCCCCATTTTAAGGGATGTGCTGGATGCTGAGTTCAGATCAGGCTGTAAGAGCTGTACCTTGATCCTATGGCTCATCCAAACAAATAAAGTTTGTTTCAGTGACATGACTGAATTGTTGTGTCTTGTCATGTCTGGGTCCTGCACCAGTGCACTGACAAGGAGTGGAACCACTGAGGGTTAGAACATCATGTTAGCTACTTCACAACTTTGTTTAGTTTTAAGCGGACAGATGTCCAACAAAGCACAGGGTCTTAAATAGTGTGCAAAAAACTGTTAGTGCTAAAAGTAGAATTAAAAACATGCTTTGTCATCTGAAGAAAAGGCAGCATGGAGTACAATGAGGCAATACAGACACAAGAGGAGGAGAAACAAGCAACTGTAAATGCAAGCTAAAAGAAAGATTTAACTCTACAAAGCATTGGTTTATTTACTCATTGGAAAACATGAACTAAACTATATTTAAATGCTTGCTGTAACCATGACAGCACCATGGATAGAGCTATCACCTCAGGAAGAAGACCAAAGGTTTGCCTCCTGGCCTTTCTGTGTAGAGTTTGCATGTTCTTACCATACACAAGTAGGTTTTCTCCAGATACCCATTTTCTCCCCACAGACCAAAAATATGCACATTAGGTTAACTGGTAACTCTAAAGTGTTGCTAAACGAGAGAGTGAATGATTGTTTGTCTCGTTTGTCTCTATGTAACTCTGTGAGGGAGTTGCGACCTGTCCAGGGTGTACCCCACTCATTACACAGTGACTGCTCAAGATGGACACTAGCTGCCTGCAACCCAGGAAAACAACCAACCAAACAAAACGATTAAACAAAATAGGTGGATGGATTAAGGAGCTCGGGAGAGGACATGGGGGATTTTTTCTTTTCTTTTGCACAATACTTTTGGCATTCCCACACAAATAGTACGATGAGAACTCATGATAAACTGTCCAGCAAACCGCCCACAAAACAAACCCATAAACATTCTTGATTGAACATAAATACTGAATGTTTCCCAATATTTTCTTAGACTTACTTTATAGTTCATATATATATATATATATA
>JAVKLF010000110.1:16567894-16586706 GCA_034783495.1 Millerichthys robustus | reverse complement strand
TATATATAATTGACTTTCCAGCATTTTAAGACAGGTGAATTTTGAAATGATTTGTGCAAAAGTATACTGCATTTTATACTAAAGTGGCGTTACTTTTCCATTCATTCCTCTGTTCTGTTGCAGTGCTCATAGGGAGGCAAAAAAATGATGTGGTGACTCGGATTTCATAAATATTTTCTGTTTCTCTGGCTGTGTAAAGCTATCATTGCAGAACTTGGCATTTTCCATTACGGCTTGACAGCTTTTCTCCGAGGTTTGAAAACATTGCCACATATTTTTCTCTCCTTTTTTTTTTTTTTTTTTTACTATGGTAGGAAAATTTGAAGCAACAAGCTTAATAAAAAGGCAGTTAGTTTTCTCATTAAACCCCACTCAATGAGATTACTGGACTCCATTAATGTGTAATAAAGCAAAGGTTTCAAGCTTAATAATCACCATACAAATGTAAACACATGCATAGAAAATTACAGCAGCAAATTGAATATACTGGATTTATTTTCTATTTTAGTTCTTTACTAGAGCAGGAGCCTAACATTTTTCTTCAAGTGCTCAGTTCAGGGTCACTCCACTCTCATTTCTTTGTCCCTGCACATCACTCTCTGACACAACCCTTCCGAATTTCATTTGGAAACTTCATCTAGCGCAGACCTCGGCTGCTTCTCGGTGTCCCTGGCCTCTCCTTGGCCTCCTTCTCTTTCTGTTTCCATGCATCAGCTTTATTTTTGTGTCACTGTGTCTGTGAGAGCTCAAGTCACTCTGTGGCTCTGGCTTCCAGCTGAGGAATCAATGAGAGACCGAGCCTCTTACTGTAATCACTGACCCATTCCCCAGCCACCGTTTGGCCCCCTAACCTCTCTTTTCCCAGCTTTGGGGCAAAGAGCATTATTTCTGAAGATCCAGGTCCATGAGGTTGTAATGACTTCTGTTCACTCGGGCTCTAGCATCTGAACTCACTCAGAATCCAGAAATCCTAGAAGATTATTTTCCCTCCAATAAAATCTAAAGCTTAATTTATCCAGGCTATATCCAAGGATAAAAATTTAATTTTAACACCATGCAGTTTCTCAAATGTTAAACTGATTTTGGCAACAAATTCCCAACCCAATCTTGGCAAACACTTTGTGTGGAAGTTTCAGAGAGTTTCAAGTATCTAGGCTACACACCTGAGGGTATTCTGATAAATCAGAGCGTGGTTAGTCCAGATATATGTCTCCATGGCAACCGGCAACCCTTGTCCACAGAAACTGCCACACTAGTGGTATTGCATGTTTCTGATTGTCTAAAGGCAGCAATTATGACACACTTGTTTAGTCAATAAGGAGTCTGTTTTCACACATCCACTCATGCTCCCTTTTTGTGTCACAGGACCACACTGAGCGTCAGGTTTGATAAATGATGAAGTGAAGAACCTACATGGTAATGTAGCAGTGTTTTTTTTTTTGCTTGGGTCATAAAATAAATTATTTGTACACAACACAAACTGAAATGTCGGACAAAACATTTGAAACCAATTAAGTTTTATGTGATGCGACTATGATGGTGGTTAGAGATGGCTCTACATTTGACAAAGTGACATACCTTTAGTATTATTATTATTATGCCTATAATAATAGGAATGGAGTTACTGTATAAAGTGTGAGTTTGGTCATTATTCACAATAACAGCACTCTGTTTGAGGTGCAAAACATTCAATTTATCTTTGGTTACTCAAAGTTATTTACTCTCTAGTGTTTCTTTTTTTTTTTTTGTATATTAAAAAGGATCCCCATTAGTCTTTACTAGGTGAAAACTATTCTTTTGTTCTTCCTGGGGTCCACAAGTAAAACAAAACATATCAATACAATGCAATTCAGTTAAAAAGACAATGCCTCCCGCCCCAACCACTTATCATTAGATATACCCAAAATCAAGAAAGATATATATTTTTTTCTTTAAAAAAACAATGTAAACAAATATCAAGTGACCTAAATTCAACAGGCAACAAAATCCAACCTGGAAAAGCTCTGTGCACAACTTAGTGCCTTTGTTCTTGTCAAAGAGAGTCAAAGCAACAGCAGAAGCTTGTTTTATTTCAAAACCATGTCTGCTAGAGGTGTGTAACAACTTTGAGAAAAGGCCGTAAGGTGATCAAACTTTTATGGAAAATATTAGAAAAAGACTATATTTCAGTCTATCATTGACCTTCATCCATGGCAGATGGAACAAATTAACACTGGTTCTAAATCCACACCGTAATGTTAATCTTGGGTTATTAACTGAGAAACATTACATAAAAAACTATATCACTCAGTGTTTTCTTCAAGTGACAGTTGTTAAATAACTAGTCAATTTTCATATCTGCTAGTCTGTCATTGTTTGTGTCATTTTGGATCACTGTACAAATATTATTCAAATATTCACTATTTGAGTTTGGTGGTCTACAACAATATCATATTATGTTTACAGTGTGGAAAATGTACCTGATGGCACAATGCCACTTATGCCAAGATCATTTCTCTTTTTAACTGGATTCTGACTTTGCCATCACTGTATTTATTTCTTTTAAGTCAAAAAATATTGGGACCCTCTATGGCTACTATTTCATCCTCTATGGTTTCATCCAAATGAGTCTCAGTAACAGCCATTACATGTAAATTTGTCTCTAGTAAGATAAAACTTAACTCTCCAATTTTTAGTTCTTACAGTGACAGCTGATAGTATTCCTGCTGTTTTTAGATCAGTCACAATCATGTGTTTGTTGTTCATTAAGGAAAAAATATGTGAATGGATTTACCCCCACACATGTAAATGTGTCATATCTGCAGTGATCCCATGTATTGTCTTCATATAAACTCACCAACATTGAATAAAAATTGTGGATGAGAATTTAATGAAATTAATATTTACCTACTGCTCATAAAACAAAACTCAAATCAGACATTGCACACAAATGTGAAAACTTGAGAATTTATTATTGAATAAAAGATGAACAAAAACGATTAGACTTGATTCACGGCAAAGTCAGAAAGCAAAGTTTGCTTCAAGTGTAATAAAAAACGATATAGTAGTTTTCTTGTAGCTTGTTGTGTTGATTTTTAGATTTATCTTCTCTTGTTATTTGTTTCCTAATTTTTGTGTTTATGGTATTTTCCCCTCATTTCCCCTGTGTCACCAGTTCATTTCTTCTCAGTTGGTTTCGGCTTTATTAGCTGTCCTGCCCACTCTCACCTGTCCCCAGTTGTCATCATCCCAGGTGTTTCCATTTGACTCATCAGCCCCAGACCGTATATTCCTCAGCTTTCATCCATCCGCATTCTGCCATAGTGTGTGCTTCATTTAGAGTAATAACGTCGTCTTTGCTGCATATTTATTTTTTAACTTTCTTGGACTCTTTAACCTTCTATACATGTATTTAAACATTTCTCACTTCTTTCTCATTGATATAAATAAATCAGAACTTAGAGCAGCAGATAGGAGCACCTATGAATTTTAACACTTCTGGTTTAAAGAGACACGCAGACAACCAGCACGATGTGAATTGTACATTGGTATATTGTAGAGAATACATGCAGAAACAGAGTTCTAAAACCAGCCACTGTTTACTCTCTGAGGAGCCTAGATTAGAAGTTGCATTAGGTGCTTAAAAAAGATTTTGTTTATCCTGGTGTTTAGTTGGTAGAATTAATATTGAATTAAATTATTGCTTTCTTCTGGGGTCCTTTGCTTTGAAGCTTGGTGGGCTTTAACATATTTGAAACCAAAGGGAATTTTGCCAGGTAGCTGCCTAATTACATTTTCAAAACCTGGCTGTCTAAAAAAAAATAGTTTTTAACTATTGCAAAAGCTGCAGAGTGCTGTCACACGAGTCCTGTGTTACACATAGGGATTATTTCTGTTTTTAATCTGCCAGATTATTACTTTTTTGATATTATGACAACAAAGGAAAGGCAGACTTGTTCTTTTTATACAGATTTTTTTTTAAGAAAAAGATGTAATCATGGTAATTGTTTATCTAGTATACACGATTAAGACTTAATATGAGCATCATGACTGTAAAGAGCATCACAATACAGGAGAACATGCCAACAAGTTCAGTCTCTGCAATCCTAAGTGTTTATTTCTTTACAAATTTTCACGGTTGCTCCGTCCAATAATATTTAGTCCTTTTAATTTGTTTTCATATTTCCAAAACCAAATTATTCTGAAGTTTTCTTGCCTCCAATCAGAATTATTTTAACATAATGAAATCAGAAAATTCAGTCTCCTCTCTACATAATCAAGAGCTATTTGTGCTTTTTGGAGTGGGAGGATTGTCAGTGTGACCAAGACTTTACTGTGAGATTTATGCATAGTGGCCTGCTGTCTTCACAAATTTTTATCGCAATGAGTAAACATTTGTCTGCACTTTATGAAACATCACCAATTATGAATGTTTGCATGTAGCAGGGTATTACAACCCAACTTTTCAGGAGCTAAAAAAATAGCACAACAGATATCGAAGGTCTGCATAATATGTAACAAGGAGGATGCAGTTTAAATACGACTATACTGTGACAATAATCTGGGATATTTACATGGAGTGAGTCACTGTTCCTGTTTGCCTACCTCTAATATAATGGCATTTGTCATGAAAAGGCTACTAGCACATTTAATAGAGGTGCAGAAATACTGCAGTCATCAAATGTGCAGAAACATTCACTGTACAATGTTCACATGAATATGTGTGGGCATAAAGATGCAGCCATGCAGCGTCATGCGAGAAAAAGCACAGCATGTCCACTTGTCAAGCAAATGAACCAGCAAATAACTCAGCAGGCACACATCAAGTGTCTTTTCTTCAACAGCAAAGGTTAACCAGCACCTCTGCCTTTTGTGAGTATAGAATCTCTAAACTGAGTCTGAGCAATAAAATACAAAAAGAAAAAAAACAAGCAAGTAATAAACTGCAGTATCCTATTATGGTGGTAGATAACACGGTAATATGGGGTGGCTGTGGTGCAGTGGTAGGGCAACTGACTTGGAACCAGAAAGTCACAGGTTTGATTCCCCACCATGCCCACATGTCGTTGTATCCTTGAGCAAGACACCTAATCCCCAACTTCTCCCCGGGTGCTTTAATAGCTGTCTGCTGCTCCACTTGGGTGTGTCACATGTGTGAGACACATGTCTCAGAGCACAAATCTCATCATAGTATGGGACTGTGTATTGATGACAATATAAAGTACATTTACATTTAGCAACATCGTGCTAGATAATCTATTAAGGTTAACAAGCATTCTTGGCTTTCTCTTGACATTGGCAGGGTCTCCTGTCTGAGTCATGCTAGTGTGAGGGATTGGGAGGATAGGACCGTGAGTGTGTTTAAAGTCCCGGCAGTTAGGACTAGAAGTGTAAACATGCAGCCTACCACCATCTGTTTTTTATGATCCCTGATTTGACTGTGTCAAGCTTACAATTCCCTTTTTATCTCATTTGTAATAGTAGCTCCCTAGAGACCGCTCGGAAAGAGTGCTGTTCCTTTAAAGCAACACATTCAAAGAACAATAAAAGCTTGACCTGCTTAAACTCATCTTTGTTGATTTATTTCATGCTGTGATTGGTTTGCAAGGGAACTGCATGTTATTCTGTAGCACTGTGAGTGTTAGAAGAGATTTGCATTTAAACCTGCATTATTTACATTGTGTTGTTGAATGACTTGTTTGGTTGAGTCTCAAACTGAATATCCTATTCCCACTTGTACCTCTCCTCCTCTCAGGCGTTAACTGAATCTGCTTCATATTGCACTCACGCATCTTTTGGGTCTCCCCACCACCCTCTTTACCAACAAGAGCCTCCTTGTTTAATCTATCATTTAAGAGCATTAGTTAGAGATGAACCTATTGGGATGACGGAAAAAAGGAAAACACCCAGTCTGATCTTCTTTCTTTCAAGTGTGAGTTGTTATTTTTTCCCACTGCAGATGGAAAAAAAACGTCTGATGTAACCTCTCAGCCTTTTCCGGAGGTGTTGGGCTAAAAAGGTTAGTAATGATTTAGCATTTCAGAGTAGAGAAATTGGAGACATTAAAAGCACTAGTATGCAGTACATATTAGGATTGGATTCCTTTGGAGAGAGGGAAATCGAGGAGCAGGGAAAGAAAATGAAGACATGCTGTGGATTTGAGCGAAGAGGCTGCACCTCACATTGCTGATGGTTTTCCTGTTCCTCTGTGTCAATTTCTCATAACAAATAGATTTGCTGCTTACCCACTCAAATAGCACAGTTACGCATAATATGAACGAGTAAGCAAGAGTGCATGTGTGTGCAGATTGCAGACACGTGAGCGGCTCATAGCTTGTATAGGAGATATATTTGATTTTATCTCTGAGGGGCCATAGCAGCTCAGATGTCTCCACCATGATGGACAAGGCCCAAGTGCTTTTCCCAGTATGCCGCTGATCCTGTCAGATCAACGTGAAATGTTGATAGTGCGGCAATCGGGAAGTCGAAGACTGTTTGGTTGGGTGTTCGTTACAGGCAGTTCAGCTCATTGATTTGCGCCGCGATTTTTAAGGGTTTGAATTTCCTAACGATTTACCTGCGGCTCTTTTCCTCTTTGACCAGAAAAATCATACCCTTGGGATATCACTGTATGCCACAGTGAAGTCTAGACACACTTGGACGATGCAAAATGCAGGTTTCTCTATTCAATGTACCAGCATACTATGATACCTATTTCTTTTTTTAGAAAGCAAACATCCAAATTATTGTCGAAAAAGTGGTTGCTGAGCTTATACTGAATCAGTTCTTTTGTCTCGCCCTTCTGAGTATAGATGATACAAAAAAACCCTCAAATTATCTGTTATTTTTCAACCTTTTACTTGAGTTTATCCTGCAGTTGCAATGATTTGAATAGCTTGAGCCATTAGAGCAGCTGCTTTATTTCAGTAATGATGACACGTCCTCCGAGTTGAAAGAGGAATCAGGTATCTGGGAGATGAGAGATGAGAGATGGATCGACATCAGCACAAGAGGTGTCGGATAATTGTGCATGACTTCTTCAACAAACACAAAGAAGATAAGATGTTGAGTGGGAGGGGGTGGGGGATAGGGGGGTAATAGTAGAGGACATCAAAGCATTAGTGGCAGCTCGCAAACTTTGTACACACGCTGTTGTTGTTTTGCTTCCACAAACCGCACCCACTTAAGTAATGCTCTGATGATGAGGTGCCTGCATGGATTATTGACTTCAAAGTAATCACGTTCAAGTACTTCAAAAAAAAAAAAAAAAAAACACACACACACCACACAATAGCCAAACTATTCTATTTATTTGACATGGCCTCTGAGATCAAGGGTGGGTTTTCTGTAATGCTTTTAGCAGAGCAAAAAGCAGGCTGATATAAGTCTGTCTGGTTTGGTAATGGCTTGTTGGCACAGAGGCATGAGTTTGTTCATTGGAAATCTTAAACAAAGCACAAGGTCTTTTGGCCCTGTCTGATTTGGGAGTGAGGGGAGCTGGATTGGTTATTATCTTGCCTGGGCTGCTGCAGAGGAGCTTCAGGAAGCTGCAAGCAGACCTCAGGTGCACTGTCACACACACAGGAAATTGAGCAAACAGGGCATAAGTGAGATGGAGGGCTGTCTTTCTCTGTAGGGTCACATTTTAGAACCATCCCTTACGATTGAGTCTCCACTTTTCTCTGCTCCTTATCTCTCCTTCTCTGCCTTTATCTCTTCTGCTATCAATTACCACTCCAAAATGTTTAGGCCAGATAAAATGTCTGGCCAGGTTCTTTAGGTGTCTTTCTCACAGGAACAAACTAAACTAAAGCTGGTACTTGCTGTTTTGTTCAGCAGTGCACATTCTAAATATGACATACTGACATGGCTACAGATCAAAGCAACACGATCAGCCCGATGCAGAATTATTTGCTGCAACAGGCCATATTATCCAACAAAAGGCAAGTAAGAGACCAAACAGAAACAAAAAAATGTCAGTATGGTTGTCAAGTCTCTATCCTTACATATAAAAAATAAAACTTTAATAAGAATCAGCACACAAATACAAACATACCTGATTTATGTGAGTTGCTGGTGTAGCCATGAACATGAGTCACCCAAACCAAGCCTTTCCCTCCAGTCTTTGTGAAAAGACAGAGAGATAACACACTTCTAGCAGCTGTGGCAGAGTGGTTAGGGGGGAGGTCGTCCTGTGACCGGGGTGTTACCGGTACGCTTCCCCCTCCCATCCTTCTCGATCATTGTGTCCTTGGGCAAGACACTTCACCCACCTTACCTGCTGGTGGTGGTCAGAGAGCCCGGTGGCGCCGGTGCTTGGCAGCCTCGCCTCTGTCAGCCTGCCCTAGTGCAGCTGTGGCTACAATGTAGCTTACCACCATCAGTGTGTGAATGTGTGCATGCATGGTTGAATGATTGTAGTGTAAAGCACGTTGGAGTCTGCAGGGACTTGATAAAGTGCTATCCAAGTACAAGCCATTTACCATTTAAGTCTTGTGGTGTTGTTAGATAAAAATGTCAAGTTGAATAGTGAGTTATTGAAGGACCTAAATACAAACATGTCAGAAGCAGTTGCAGGGACAAGGTGTGGCGTTTTAAAAACTATTCCAAAGTTAAATACCCAGGATGAACAAGACTATTGGACAGTCTACAGGAACCAAAGAGTATGATCAGTAAATAGCATATTGCATGCTAATTAGGGAGAGGAAACAGGTGGCAACTGGAGAGCTGCAGGAGGGGAAGCTGAAGGTATCTAGTGGTTATGACAAAAACGAACAAAATCAACAACATGCTCCTCCATCTTAGTAATTTATGTATCCATCTATCAATTTTCATTATCCGCCTGATTCTGTACAGGGTCACAGGGACTGTGGCCTGTCTTGGCAGTCATTGAGCAAAAGTAGGGGTAAACCAGTAGCCAGTCAATTACAGACCACCATCAATCAAAAATACCTCAAACCAGAGCAACTAAGAATATTAAATGGAAATAACTCAAAACACTAAATTAAAAACAAAAGACCTAAAACCATGACAAAACATATATCAGGTGGAATGGAAGCTCAATCAATCGATTTGTGATTAGATTTTGATAGGATGCAATGGAAATGCAAAACAAATAATTTTTTTGGAAACCGTAATAAAGCAGTGATATCTGAAAAAAAGAATACCATCGGTGTTTTGCACATTCATATATAAAATAAGATGACTTAAATTCCAGTGTAACATTTCTGTAAATCATCTCCTCTCTTACTTACTTACACATTTCTTTTTGATCTACCTAAATCAATGTATGGAAATAAAAAAATAAAAACAACATAACACTGCTAAAATTGAACTTTTCACAAAATTCTAAATTCATTTGGTTCTGTTTTAAAATGTTTATACTGGTGTGAGTTTTCAATTATCCAGGAAACAAAAATCCTAACAAATTGAAATAAAGGCAGCTGGACATTTTGCTTCTCATCAGGGGAGCTTTCCCCTCTCAAAGCTGTAATGTGCAGCTTTTCAAAACTAAAATATGTTGTTGGGCTATTCATCTTGTGGATCAAACAATATTCTTCTCATCTGAGACGTGAAGCATCTTCAAGGAACAAAAATTAAGTCATGTTGCTCATGGTTTATTTTATTTTATAAGCTATTCAGTTGTAAATTAAATGTCCCAACAAACTAAATATTAGGCATTCAATTTTCCTCAGTGTTAGTCATGTTATCTTGCATGAAAGTACTCGTAAAAGCTGTTTAGTTTGCGCTGGCAAAAGCAGTGAAATAAAACAGTAGTGCAAAGTTACACTCATTGTGTGCATGTTATATCCACAAGCAAAAGCCAAATCTTGTCAATATTTATTTTCCTTTGCAAAGACCCTGCACAAACTACCATCAGAATTGTAAATCAAGCATAACTCATGTCATGATGGTCTCAAGTAACTCCATGTTTTTCCAAAAGTATCAGCTTTCAATGCAGAGATTTGAATGTTAATTTCTTCTCTAAATGCGCAGGGTTTTTTTTACATTTTCTGATCATTTTTGTGATCATCTGTTTGTGCAACCAGCATCGCTGCCAAGATTTATTAACTCAGGTTAAGTTGCAGTGTCTATAAAAATCCAAATCAATCCTCATTACTTATTGTTTAGAAAGGCTTTCGGCAGGAGATAAGAATGTAGATGCCCCTGGCATAAGATATTTAGGGTCAGTAAGTTTACTATTTATTCTCAGAGAAACCAATGTTTTCTGCAATCACAGTTAGGGTTGAAGAAATGATTTCGAAGCTCTATGACCATAAGGAGAATCTTAAAGAATCTTTGAGACAAATATTTGGTTGTTTTATTCCCCAGACATTGATAAAAAATGTTGTTTCATGTGCATGTGCAAGATAGAAATATTTCAATTTTCTCAGAATAGAATGTAAACGACACAGCAAGTCAGTAAATCAGCAGAATCTTATTTCATGGAAGAAACACAAAGGAGAATTCCAGCTGGTCCTGATTATTCCTGATGAATCTTCAAGTGAAGGTGAGCGTGACGGAACATACACAATCAAAATTCCTCCAGTTGTACTGGACCTATCTCACAGGGAGCTGATCGTTGTGTGGTTCGAACAGTTTTGTCATGTTGAATTTATGCTTGCTTGATTCCTCCACCTCTCCGGCAGCAACACACTCGCAACAAAAGCCTCAGCAACCCGTCCCTCATAGCGTCTGTGTCTGTAATGAGGGAGGATTACGTTAAAGCTCGTCTAATGCACAAATGCATCCTCTCACAGTAAGTAGACATGTCACCGCACTAAAGCCAATCAGCTCTATGAATTACGCCAAGACAGGCAAATAAGTAGAGCTCTGCGGTTTATTACCTCACCTATTATTGTAAACAGACATCCAGCTGGCCCTGCAGATGAGCCTGTTATGCCCTTGTGTGTGTGTTTGTGTGTGTGTGTGTGTGTGTGTGTGCGTGAGGGAGCGAGAAGGAATATTGAAAGCCAAGAAAAAGAGCAGCCAGTTTGTACCCTATATGCTAATAGTAATGTTGCCATTTTTTAAAGTGCTATTGAATGGAAAGGAGGCACGGTGAAGAATGGGTTGGAGGGGTGGGTAGAAAATCAGCAGATAAAAGACTTCAAGTGAGAAGCTCATTTTCTTTTTATTTAGTCCCAAGCGGTGATTTTGTGGCTCCAATCGATGCTAGGTGATAAATAAATAAAACAAACATAATGCGAATCAGTTTCTCTTAGATGAGCGCGCATACGAAGCAGGCCTCTCCACCTCTCCGCGTGAGGAGGGAGAAACCGAATTCTCCAGCCTGTCTCCTGATTATAGAGGAGTTTATCACGGCAAATAAAGCAAACCCTTGCTTCCCGTCTGCTTAAGCGGATATTTTGTGAGGCATCACAAGCTTTTTTTTTTTTTTACCGCAAATTTACAATCACAGTCCAGTGTCGAAGTGGATTCTAAAAAACATTCCCTGGAAGAGCACGTGTTTATGAATACTGTTTACTGACACCGTGATGCCCTCAGACCCTGCATGCGGCGAGCTGAAATGTGTGACTAAGGGAAGGAAAACTTGATATTTTTTATCTCAGGCTCCACTCTCCACTCTTGTCTTGGACTCACTTTTTTTTTCTCTTTAACCAAGCCAAGAGGAGAAACAGAGTGCAAGTATCAGAATGCAATTTATGATTCATTAAGAGAAGGGGGACATTAATATTTCATGGCCCTTAGACCACCAACAACTGTTGGAGTGGATTTAGCAAACACACATGGGCCTTCACACACACAAGTGAGCCCGCTGCGCAGCACCATCCTCAGGTGCTTTTATGCATCACTGGGATAAAAAAAAGAGAAATCGTGCACAACCACACCCTGCCCTGCATCACAATGTAAATATACATGTGCTTAACCGCACGTTCACGATCACACACAGGCTCACAATAAGCACAGACCCTCTGGAGAAATTTTAATTGCTGTCTGCTGGAGGTGACGTGGTGAGGAATCAGAAATAAACCCTCCAGCAAAGTCGTCTTTGCTCTCTTCCTCCCGTTGGCTTCTACTCCAAAATGCTCGCTCCTCTCTCACCTCATCCCTTGAGCATAATTACTGCTCTGTCTACAGACAGGGTATTGGTTTCCTCTAACTAAAGAGCAGCAGGCTCCTGCTTCCTCCTATCACTCTAGACCTTAGCTCGGTCGCCTCTCCTAATCATCCACTAAAAGCCTGGAACTATATCAAAGGGGATTTGTGTGTGTGCATGTGTGAGAGAGAATTTGAGTGTGTTCGCTCGCTCTTTTTTTTTTGCGTCTGAGCATTTTGGGGTATGTTGTGTGCTCATTTGTGTATGGGTTCATGTATGCACACTTATTCCCTTTCCTCACACACTGGGTATTGTGCTTCAGATCAAAGCTATAAACCCCTCTGGGCTTGACACACTCTAGCAAGGCTGCTGCAGTGTTGACTCCGAGCCGCAGTAATTCTGCTGATACTGTATGCTGCTATTAAAAAAAAAAAGTTGAGAGGGGGAGTGAGCTTTTTTTACACAATGGGAATCACATAATTCTCTTATTGTTCTGCAGAGGGAGTGCAGATGTACATGTTGATGGGACAGTAAAGAAATGGTTTTACAGGGAGTGATATACCTTTAGACAGTACAAAAGCAATACCGATGACAAATTATCATCTGAAAATAAACCAACTAATATGTCTTCAGTTATTATACAGAACTGAAAGTGTGTTTCTTATTATATTCTTATACAAAATATGGTATGCAAACCAACATAAAGAGTTATTGGGTCAATGTGGAAAAGAGAAAGCAATTTAAGCTCAGTTATTGAACATCTGAACATCCATTATTAATCAATACATGATTAATGATATGGAACATTATTAGGCCAGTGGGAGCAAAAACAGCAATATATGTTATTGAACATAACTAAACATATGTTGCTTTTCACACCATAAGAGAAGCAATGCATATATCTTCCTTATTTGAGCAATTATTTCCATTGTACCATGAAAACTTTCAATAGCAGGGACAGAGGTTGGATTGAGGTAGTCACTGCTTTGTTGATGTCTATTGTTGAAGGTAGTATTTCACAAGAGTGAGATCGTTGGTAACTAGTTGGCAACTATAAAAAAAATAAGTGAACATTACAAGAAAATTGAAATTTTTCATTGCAGTCTCATCATATTGACAAATGGTTATTATATTGTATTTATATAGTGTCTTTCTATCCAACCAGGATACTTAAAGTGCTTTACACTGGAATCAGTCACCCATTCACACACTGGTAAGGGTAAGCTACATTGTAGCCACAGCTGCCCTGGGGCAGACTGACAGAGGTGAGGCCATGCACCAGACCCTCTGACTACCACCAGCAGGGAAGGTGGGTGAAGTGTCCTGCCTGAGGACACAAAGATTGAGATGGGTGGGGCAGGGGATCGAACTGGCAACCCACCGGTTACAGGACTAATTCCCTAACCACTCTCCCACAGCCACCCACATATTCTGAGTATGTATGATTAATCAACCAATGAACCGTGTTGTCAGCAACCAGTTTTTGAAAGCAGCTTGGAAAGTTGTACTCTAGAGCATGCTTATTATTATGTTGACTAAGTTTGCCCTTACACCAGCTACATCTCAATTCAATTCAGTTTATTTGTATAGTGCCAATACACAACAGATGTCGTCTCGAGGCACTTTACAGAAACAAAAAAAAAAAAGGAAAGTCATACGGACATTCCAATTGACTCTAGTTATCAAACCGTACAGTAAGCCCAATTAATTATTCAAAATATTTCAAAAGGTTTCTAAGAAACCCAGCAGATTACATTCAGTCTTCGACTTGCTGCATTAACTCCTCCTGGACAAGCCTGAAGCGACTGCATGGCGATGTGTCAAAGACTTTACAGCAATCCTTCATACCGAGCACGCATGTAGCAGCAGTGTAGAAGAAAAGCTCCCCTTTAACAGGAAGAAACCTCCAGCAGAACCTGGCTCAGTACAAGAGACGGTTTGAGAAGGCAGAGCAGAATGCACCAGAAAAAAACAGATGAATTGATGGAGGATTATTTTCCATGTTCATGAAAGTAAAAGTGAATAACAGGAGAAAGCAAATGATTAGTTGATAGCAGCATCATCTCAGCTGAAGCCCCCCTCCAGGAAAGCATCACAGAACGCCTGACCAGGTGTTGCTTCTATGGAGAGAAAAATAAATCTCCTTTTGTACTCACCTCTCCAGCAGTTTTAGTATTTTTTATTTAATCTACTGGAGCAGATGAACTTTAGGAATTTTTCAAATTGTATTATTCATTATTTGGGTGGTCTTTTAGAGCTAGACATTCAGGGCCATAACCTTGGATATTTTCTATGAGAGGAGAGTTCCTGTGCAGAATCTCTCACTGACGTTTTCAGAACTCAAGTGACAAGACTGCAAGCTTCTGCAAAGAAACTGAGAACCCCCACAAACATTTTGAGATGTTTGAGAGATTTCCTCATGAATGCCATTTGCCAACTTGTTGCACCTAAAGTTCAGTTAAACGAAAGAAAAAAAACTGCTATGTTCCGCAAGAAATATGGTTCTAAGTACTCAACAGATTGCCTAACAAGGGAGCCAGATGTGTTTATATTTCCCAAGGTGTGAATTGCTTTTCAAATCTAAAGATCAGTGAAAGATCCCACTTTTAAAGAAAAAACATCACCACTAGAGTCCTTGGCAAAGATAAACAGATATGTGCTTTACTGAAAAGTGAGACTAGCAGGAAGTGTAGTACTTCTACAGTTCAGAAAATTTTTGTTTCAATTTTGGCAATAATACACAATCCTACTTGTGGTTGAAGATCTCAGGTTCTGAAAAGATTCAAACATTAAATTAACATTTTATGCCTCGTATTTGGACAGGTTTAAATTGTTTTTTTTAATAGTCTTTTGTCTCAAAGGGTAGAATGATGAACAGATGGTCAAACCAGTTGACAGAGCTTTTTGAGGCAGTGGGTCAGGCCACACAGGTGCTCTCATTTCTCATTCAGCTGGTCCTCTATCTCTTTGTTCGCTTCAGCTTTTGTTTAGAATCCACTGGAGGGACTTCTGACATTTCTACAGGGTTGCACATAAAGCAAATAAAAAATAAACACCCCTCTCTAAATCAATCTCTCAATCTCTTCCTGTCTTCTTTTAACACTCCTAGTTTTAGCATGGGAGCCTGTTGAATAATGGAGTGGACTGTGACCTTTGCGGTTCTGGTTCGTGGCTGAATCACTGACCCTGCAGATCTTTCGTTGACATTGCCACACGGGAGCACCAAGAGAGTTGAAGAAGTACAGAGCTTTTCATCGAAAATACTATACACAAACTGCTACTCTGATTCCAGAAATTATAGTATTTATTGTGAATTGTATCCAACAAAAAGTATAAGCTACGGTAGCAGGGTAAAAAAGGAGAAAAGCAAACACAAAGAAAGAAGTTTTAGCCTGAGCTGTCAACACCAGCTCCTCATATTATGACTTAGAATGGATTTTGTTTGTTTGCTGCGCCTCTGAATATTTGGTGAAAAACTGATTTGACAGCCTTGCACCTGTAAGTGAGGTGTGATAGAAGCACAGTGCGAACATAAACTAAAAAAATCACACTTGTGTCTTTTCCTTCAACATCATGAGCCATATGTTGTTTGTAAGTGACAAAGTCTCCTCTGAAGAACTGACTGTAAAGTAAAAGCAGTGGCTTAAAATATGACCATATAGCTATGGTTAGACAATGATTAATATCTTGTTAAATATGTACTTAGCCTTTTTTAATTTGCACGGACTTGGCCTGACCCTTGCATAAAAGCCTTTCTGTCAAAATGTTCTTTTTTGAAAAACTGTACACTTTCTCTCTTCTTTTTGGTAGGAGGGCATCTCTCAGGGGAAAGCCTTAAATAACACTCAAACACTTAAAGGAAAGGGCGATTTAAAGGGGAAAAAAGAGCAAGACAAGAGGTGGAAAAAGAAGAGCGAAAAGAAGAAGGTACACCTGCCTCGGTAACTCCAGCGGGGAGATGATATACTGATTAAAACGTGATGTAGAGCTCGAAAAACATTGATCCCACAAAACACTCTTAACCCTCGGCCAAAGAATCCCAAATGTGGGAGATATTAAAAAAATCATGAGGACTCATTTCCCCTCCGTTAGGTCTGGGCTGGAAGAACTGGAGGTGTGAGAGGAGGGGGAGATGGTATGCCGATGGATGGAAAGAAGACTAAGTGCTCCTGCCAAACCAAGCGTGACGTAAGGTCAGCAGCGCTGCACTGGGAGTGCTGAGAAATGGCAAGGTGAGAAAAGGAATCCCTCCCTTTCCGTCATTTTAGGAGAAGAACACACAGATCATAAACTGATTCTCGTAACACAATTTTCCAAACTCACATAAAAAACACAATCAGACCCAATAACAAGGATATCCATTGTAATGAGCAAAAGTTCAATTTGCCACGTTTGTGTGTGAAAGCTTTTGGTGCATACTGTTTCATAACAGGTGACACCATAGCAGTAGTAAAATGACTCACGGTTTGTGGTCCCAAATTGTTGGGAACAAACTAGTGAGTCATTTTAGAGCAGATGGATTCATTTTCTCCCACTCTCTTTCCATTTAAAATGCCCACATGGAAGCAGTGCAGACAGTCGACCACCTGTGTCACCCTTCTTGGTAAATTGCACTAAGTGATCAGTTGCAGAGAAGGTCCCGTAATTTGACAGCGAGAGGGAACTGCATGCAAACAAAAACAAAGACGCTCCGAATGAGCTAAAATGTGGTTAAAATAAAATGAAAATTCTACAGCAAATATCCTGTTTTAGAGGTTCCAATATGATGCATCTGTTCAGGAGAATCTTGGATTCTGTGAGAAGTCAAATCTGCGTGTTGCCGACTATCACGTCACGGAAAACACACTCCTTTTACAAATGGGATCATAGTTCTAATAGGGTTGACAGAGCTCCCAGAGAGTGCTGCTGCCCCTGAGTAAATGACGGACAATTTAGCAAAGTTGTTGTTGTTGCTGCTGTTGAGCCCGGTGATCTTTGTGATCACGTTAAAATGTAGGGGACAGGACAGAGCAAATGGATCTTAGGAGAAAGGATAACTCTTAGATTCCCACTCTCAGCTGAGGCCACAGGCCACTGAACCTGGGCCTGTGACAGATGCTCATCGCTATCAAAACATGCCATCTCGAATACAGCTGCAGCTCTGTGTGAGCTCAGACTGGCTGTTCTCCTCCACCACCAGCAGCGCTGCACCTACACACAGAGCTGGAGAGCTCTTCTGGATTATTAGAAAGCAACGTGCGAGGGTTTGAGAGCTTCAAATATGGAGCATAATGAAGATCTGCCTTTCGTTAAAGTGTTTTAGCACATTATAAAAAATGTCACACTGCCATGTGGTATAGTTGTTACTTGTTAAATTTAGCTTTCTCACATTACTTTTAATTGAATATTTGTCATTTTTAGCCAGTTTTAGTCATGAAATAGTTTGTACCCTCTTCTTTATAAGAAAATACTGTAAATGTTTAAGCATTAGTTATTTTTTTTTCAAAGAAGAGTGTTACGGAAATGTGGAAAAAAAACTTATATCTCCTTTGTTATAGTTAGCTTGTTGATGGACGAACACAGTTCACACTTACGTATCTTTTTTAACCTCTGCGGTTCCTATTATGTGCTTTACACAATGTTTCATTCATGCACTCTTAATCGATGTAGTCAGAATTAATATCATTTCTCCAGAGGTTATTCAAAAGTCTATTTACATGTAAGATACTTATTGTTCATAATCTTTCCAAAGAACTCCCGCTTTAAAAAGTATGAACTATCCCTTAAAAGTGACCAATGAGATCCTTACTTTTGTCCTAAGTTAATGACCAGCCCTGCAGGTCTTGTCTTTTGATTCTGTGCTCCATATGTCGCCACTTTGTTTCTGCTTAGTCCATCCACTCCCTGAGTTAAGATCCTGGAGAGACAATTTGTGCAGTCCATTAAGGGCTGATGAATTGGATTTAGATCAGCAAACTAAAGTGTGAATGGAAGGTCTAAACAACCCAGCTGACATCTACCTCCCTGCGCGTGCCCATGTCACCCCACCCCAAACTCCTCAGTATTGTCTCCTGCTTTAAAAATGAGCCACTTCAGAGCGCAAGGCTGTGTTTTCAACGCAAACCCAACAGAACCTAGGCTGACTGACATCTGTGCTATGTTGTAAAGAGGGTTGTGCTGGGAGCGTTCTGTTTGTTTGAGACAAGACACGCTTTAATCTCATCAGCGTGTTACTGAATGATGAGGTCTCAAAGAAACACAGACGACAAAACTGGAGTTATGTTGCTAATGTAATCTTGTACATCCAGCGAGTAGCTTTTAATGTAATATCAGGGATGAGGAACAGCTTGACACTTAACATGCTTTTTATCTGCCAGTGTTGTGTGCTGCTTTGAGCTTTAACATAGTAGGTGAATAGACATGTAAAGATAGTGTAAGTGGAAAAAAAAGTATGTTTAATAAGAACTGAACAATTAAGGATTTGGTGCATGCATTGCTACAAAAGCATGTCCTAATTCAGAAACAAAAATGCAACGTTTCTAATACTTCACAGATCACAAAGTGGTCATATGATAAATGAGCTAATGCCTGTTAAAATCCATATTTTAAATACAACCATGATCTTCTTGTGCTAGATAATAATGAATTAGCCTAATGTGATATTCTGATGTAATTCCTTAACTGATGTCTTTAAACAGAGCAAACTGCACCCATTTACAGTAAATACACAGGGCATCTTTGAGACAATTGCCACTATTAGAGTTGTAAAGTAAATCTTACATTGGAAAACTGC
>JAVKLF010000110.1:16535116-16558999 GCA_034783495.1 Millerichthys robustus | reverse complement strand
ATATATACACACATATGAAGATACAATGAAAGATAAGGTAATGGATGTTGATGTGCATCAGTAAGGTTCCAGCACACCTGCTTTGCATTCTTTGCCTTTAGGAAGTCTGATATCTACATAGATGAGGCAAAACTCTAAGACATCAAGTAAAAAATGGTTTTTCGTTCTATTAGCCCAATTCCAATAACACTCTCATTTTATACACATGTATGGCAAGCTCTTCTAGCTGTTGATATCGTGTAAAAAAAGAAAAGAAGAAATCCTTAGAGATGCCTTTAATCCACATTTACACCCAGCCCACTAAACTTAGAGAAAGCAGGTCAAAAGGTCTTTTTGTTGGAAAAGCTTAGTATTTCATAGCACTTAAACCTCTGGGATGTTAGATGAGGGAGAGAAAATCCCTGCTCTGCCTGGCTGCCTCAGGAACAAAATGATATTTCCTTGAAAAGAAAGACTGCAAACTTAAGGGAATGCCACAAAGAAAAGTGAAATGTAGGGCAATTTGTGAAGACGATCAGAATGAGAGCTAAAGAGTGGGAGCTAATGGGATATCAAGTTGTCCAGAGTATGACAAGCACAAAGATTGTATGGTAAAGAAAAATCAAGAAAGGAAGGAGAGACTGTGTGAAAGACAAAGTCCTTCTGGGTCATTAGGCTACAGACAGACACATGCAGGTGCCACCTCATCCTTCATTTTCTCTCTTTTCTGCCCAACAGGCACCAGGGCATCGAGCCACACTCACTGAACCTGACATGTGCTGAAGATACTGTGGCAAATGAAGACACACAGCCGAGCCCGTGGATACTAATTGTCTCCCTACATTTTCAGCAGTCCGTCAACGTTCACTGTTAACACGAGACATACAGTGGATGGAAAACTTTCCAACATGGTGGTCGAAGCAGATTAAAATAAGATTTCCTGTCTGTTTATCAAGGCATTTGGCTGCGTCCATATCATGTGTCGCACTCTGTACAACTGCACTGACAAACCGTTAGCTGTGACATCTCAACCTAACTTCCATTATTAGAGCGCCAGCTGTCAGATAACACTGTGATAAGACAATACGCTGCAGCCGAGGCACAGGCTCCGTATGGATTCATCCAGACACATCAGACAAGACAAATAGACCTCGCCTAATGCTGACAGAGCACCATGGGTGGAAAATTTAGACAGACATTCAATCATTTATTTGACAAGCTGGGACATATTCAAGCAAGAGGATTTCTGTTTCCATAATTCCAAACCCCATAATCCATTTCTGTCCCCTGTCAGGGTCTGACTGAGTAATACCCTGGACCAAAGTGAAAAAGCAAGTTACCTTGGCCACAGACTTAATATATGCATTTCAAATCTCATGTTATTAGGTGCTACAATAAGATGTTTTTCAGCGTTTGGAGTAATAGAACATTTTATTTTTTTAGCTACCAACTCCTACATGATGTTGGTCTGCTTTTTGGTGATTTGCTCACAGCACACAATACAAAAAAAATAATAAAATAAAACTGCTGCTTTTGACTGATGAAACAACACTGTAAAAGCCCCGAGACCTGGTCTGAGAAGCAAAGTTGCAAGCTAAAAAACCAGAAAACATAATACATCATAAAGCTTTCTTGAGCAAAGTGATACTGCGCAGTTGATAATTCTCCTTTATGGTTTTCGTTAAAGCAGAATTACAGAATTGTTAAAATAAAAATGTAGGGACTTTAACTGTCAATGAAAGAAAATAGATAAATTTATTTAGAGCTGACATTGAGACTCACTGATTTTATGTTGTATTTATAACAACATATTGGTTTTAAACCAAGCAAAAAAGCAAACATGAATCAATAGTTTCCTTCTTCTGTATATCAGTGACTACAGGTAGGGGGGGGGTATGTTTTTGCTGCTTTCATTCATAAAACCAAATTTCTAATAATAAATGTCACTGGGAGGGCTTAAAAGCAAGTTGTGACAAGACAACCTAATTTGGCTACCATTTGGGAAGCTGAATCACTCAAACAAATTAAGCCCTCTGCAAACAAAATACAGAGTGGATAACATTTGTCCCCCCGCAGTGGTCTTAAATGATGCCACAGAGCAGCTCTTTTGCATCACAATCACCCGGCAGCGCGTCTCTCTGCCCCATTAATGTAAGCAAGCCATTTAACTTCAGTGAGATGTTACTGAGGGGCTTCAGGGGCCCAGAGGTGCTAAACAAGCTGCACAAGGTACTGTATAAATAAAAATGCCTATAATGTATGCAGTAACTTCTCATTTGGAGGAAGTGAAATGTATTCATGCATCCGTAATACATCAAATCTGTCGTGAAATAGAGATTGTTTTTAAAAAGCGGCACATAAATGAGCAATATAAACACACCCTGCAACCCTCTGTGACTTCTTTGTTTTAGCATTCTTCAAATTATTGAAAAATAACATGATGAATCTATGATCAGTGGCACCTTTACACCCAATCTGAGCAATTATCAGACATCATCAAAGAAGCATAAAAAAGATTGGAATTGAATGAAAATATGAGAATCATACAACAACATCATTACTTGTGACTTTGAATCTAGACAGGCGATGATAAGGTGAAGATTTATTGACCAATTTAAGCTGTCAGCGGCATTTAAACTACACTCAGCGCGTAAAAAAAAAGTCAGTATAATGATTTGGAAGATCGTCTTTAACCACTGTTCAGTGCCTGTGCTGCACAGACAGACTGTGCCTGACAAGCATGGTGAAAATAACACAAGCCGTCAATTAATTGGATCGACAAAAGTGATGAATTAGGAACAAATACACAGAGGTGTTGTCCACTCTCCCTGTTTAGACGTGTCACTAGAGCTCACTTTTAAAGTGAATATATGATTACGTGTGAAGAGAAAAAAAACCAAGGAGTAGCGCTCGGGCCATAGAAGGCACCGATCCAACCTCCACTGCCGTTTCTCGTATTGCCGGCCATAAAAGGCGGTGTAATAGGATTCCAAAGCTTTTCCAGTGACTGCTTCCACTATCACACAGACATTTAAGTGCACTAATCCATGACAAATTGTCTCATCTGATCCATGACAAATCGTCGGAGGGGCCGGTGGAGTCAAGGGGATAGGGGGAGGGGTTTGGCGGGTTGTGGGGCAGGGTGAGAGTCTGGTGTGTGAGCAGAGTGCCGCTCAGCACCTGGATGATCAGCCACTTATTGGCTGCTTTTTAAGAGGGCTGCTTTCATTACCTTGAAGGGCATGCCGCGTGCTAAAGACACGTCGCTGATAAGCTTTCCACTTAAACCAGCAGTTTTCAGGGCAATCGTAAGTCCATGTGAGGGTAGATTATAGGATTGTGGTTTCTTTGTTAGCAAACAGCAAGATTTGTGGACGCCAGGTTTGTAAAGTGAATGTTTCAAATCAAATGTGTACAATACTATTACCCCTGTCTCATTTTTGTGTGTTTGCCTTGCATTTCTGTCACAACAAGATTTGTCAGGAATGATATGAATCTATTCTTTATTTGTATATATGTGATAAAATGTACACGTCTGCTTGGACTTTTTACTGTTCAGGGCAGGGTTTTCACATGAGCCAATGCTTTTTTGTTCCCCATCTACTTTGAGAAAACACAGTGAAGGCGACACTTATTCAAGTAACTGTTTTTTAATTGAATTTTCTTTCACCATCAATTCTCACACTAATTAGTCCCCACAGTTTAATGAGGACGTAAATAAAGTGAATTTAATTGCAAAGCCAAAACAAAAAAGGAGAGCCTGTGTGCAAAGATTTTTTATGTTGGCTGAAGTGGACAGAGCTAGAAATCATCCTTTAAACCTTCAACAGGAAAGATTACTACTTTGAAGATGATGGTGAAGAAGACGAGAAAAAAACAAACATATTTTCCCCACCTTGTTTCTGCTGCTAACACTGAGCTACAGTAATGAGAAGTCTGACAACTATGGAAATGAGTTCCAAGTTGAAAAGTGTGGGCGCTCTTAGTTTGTAAGTGAGTGAAGTTAATTTCTTAGCTTTCCCAAATACTGCTAGAAATAAAATCCTACATTTCCTGAAGCAGCCATCCGTTCAGCAAAGGAAAGAAAGAAACATTTCAATTCATGCTGAGTTTGTATGACTTCCAAACTTCTACTCTGTCCTCAAAGAAACAGCTTTGTAAAATCGAGTGCAGTTTAACTTCTTTTTATTCGATCCTAGCTCACAGAAAAGCTTGAAAGATACAAAAGTTTAGTACTGCATGAATGTGTTTTGACAGGATCTGCTTTAAAATCGGTGTTTTTTTTTCCTAATTTACCGAATGCATCCAAGCTTATGATCACACTGTTGCTCTTATTTGACCATATGATGAATCTTAACTTATTAAAGTAATTACATGTTTTCTTCCAGCTCAAAGAGTTTTTAACGCTCAGGGAGCATTATGGCACATTGAACAATGAACTCATTAAGATGCATTCCAATCATCTGAGATTAGACTTTACGATGCATTTCAAATCGTTGCAGAACAACACAACAGCTACTGGATATGATACTGTTTTCAGCTTTATCGCACCCAGTTTCATAATATTTCCCCCTTCTATATATAGTACATACTGTATTTGTCAAAATAGTGTTTAGGATTTTGTCTTTTAAAGCATTTGTATTTCAGTCTTTTGAAAGTGAACTACTTTTCAAGATAAAATTACTTTTTCAGCCGCCCCTCTTCCAATAAATTAGATCTAAAACTTGCTTAAACTACCCTGTCGGAGATATAATAAACAAAGCAGCAGCCTAAATGTTGTTAGATTCACACTGCACCCCTAGGCTTTATACGGTGGACTATATTCACTAAATGAAAGGTAAATAAAAGCTGTAATTTCTAAGTATAACTTAACGGGATAACACAGACAAAACACATTCGGGAACACTTGAACTTTATTACTAGTAGAAGCCCAGTTTACATACATTTCTTACAGTAAGCTGGACATTATGGAGTGGTCATGCCATTACTGGATTTTGACAGAGTCCAGTGTGTTCAGTGAAGAGTGGCCCGGTTTGTGCAGCAGCAGCAGCAGAGTTGGCAGTGAGCACTTCAGCTCAGCGCTGGCAGGTGGAGGGAGTGCATTGCCCAGCTTGTTTATGTCATGTCACATTCAGCTCATCTGTCAATGTAGTGGATTATTTCTTGAGAGACCAGAATTGGCTGCCCGGAATCAGGACACCATCAATCTTCAGCCGCACAAGCAGGACGCAGGGGAGACTCTGTGAAGCAGAGGCTCATGGGAAAGAGAGCGGAGCCGCTTTTGTGCGCCGGTGACGACGCAGCCATGAAAATTGTTACTCAATCTCCTCATCTACAATAGTTGTTTGCTGGCTGTGGGGGGAAAAATGTCTTTTGGAAACTTTGCTTCTACATTCAGTGTTTTATTATTACCTTCCACTGCAGTTGTAGGAGGAAGAAAAGCTGATTTTTCACCACTGTTTGATGCTTAAACACAACCTCCCTTTTATAGATACCCACATATCCCTTTCTGTGTTTATTTTAGTCGATCTTGGTTAGGTGTTAGCTTTCGAACCACTTTGTCTCTCAGACAGCCCTCCTGGCTGCATTCGGAGTTCTACAAAAGCTCATTTTCTGGGAAGATGTCCAAGCCTCAATGTCCCTTTGAAAGTTGGAGCATGACTGTTCAGAAAACAATATGGTAACATAACGTAATACAAGGCACATAAAAAGAGGCTTTCCTTAATATCAATCAGGTTTTAGGACTGTAAATGACTAACATTTACTGATGAATGGTGTACATGTAGAAATTAGATCAAGCACATAAAAAAAATGCACTACGGCAAAATATGTAAATCTTGAAACTTTACATTTCTTTTCATTTTGCTATGTCCTACATACACATAGCTATTTATAGCTGATGCCTTTAGACTCAATGAAACCAGAGAGCTTCTCCTGTTATAAAATCAATCCTAATTCAAATATTTATCATAGCATTTCAATTCTGAGAGAGAAGTTCTGGTTATATCGGTCAAAGCCTCTCCATGCCTGAGTAAGATTGATGTCAACTTAATCCTCTTAAAAATACATGATATACAGTAAATTGCAAAGCAGCAGGACTAAAATGTGTTCCTTCTGAGTAGACAGTTGTAATAGACCATCGTCCCATGGACGAATCCTAACTTCAGATCCTAATTGTCAAAACTAGTTATGACTGTAGTCCATCACAGTTAGCTTAAAGTTGTTTAAGAAGCTAAACTTTAAAACCAGATCTTGTTTTGAAATAGGACAGAATGGTTCCAACAAGAAGGCAAACATGTAATATGTTTTTAGATCAAACAGGTATAAGGATTTTCTGAGAATTATAGGATCGATTTGTCTTACAAGCAGTTAAGAGGAATTCTTGTTTGTTTTTTAGATGTGATTGTTGACATCTGTCCACACGGCCACATCCCTTATGACCTTCACCAGCAACGATGATAGATGACTTTGTAGTTGTAGCTGTGTTGGTTTATGTTTTACAGGTTGAAAGAATGCTACAAACATTCAGAAGAAGATATAAGAGCTTTGACTCATGTTGCATATTCAAAATTCTGTCTTAGCAGACATCAACAGTTTACTGGCTTCTACTATAGCAACGTAAAAGTGGCTTTAAAAGCTTAGGTGCTGAAAACGGTTTAACTTGTCTGACCAATCAATCTGCATTAACGTTTGAACCAATCACAACTCCTTGTGCCACTAAAGTGTCCCTATTGAGCCTAAAAGAGCCTCTGAAACAAAAGCTGAAAAAGATCCAATAAATGTAGTTATTGATGACTGACTTTCACAGCACATCAGTATGCAAAACAACAAAAAGCTCAACTACTTAAATGGTTCGAAGTACTGTGAAGTGGTTCTCTGTGATCTAGAATAATGTATTGTCAAACATAAATTTTTAAGACACGTTGATGATGTAATTAAAACTACATTAGCTTAGACTACAGCATGCCAATAATGAAAACATCTGAATCTTGGCACAAACCATTTCATAGCACATGCTTTCCTTGTCGATCAGCACAAAGCAAGGAAGGCATCTTTTCAGACCTGATGTGTCGGTAACACAGCTCTTGTTTCCCCAGAGGACTCATGAAAATGCCACACCATAATGGCCAGAGTAATGGAAGATCTTGTAAATATGCAACTGTGTTCTAGTCTTAGCCGACTAACGCTCAGGCTTTGATTGTGTGAGTTGATTTGTCTGATAAACTGTAGACCAACACAGTTTTTTATAGCTGCAAGACTTTAAAAGATATACAGAAAAGGGTCAAAGTGGGGAGGTGGGGGGAGGGGGTACTCTCCCCCCATTTTCTTTCCCTTCTGGTTCACTGCATTATTCAAAAAAGACACTTACTGAGTCTTGCACTTCCTTGTACATGTTTGGCACTAAGCTTGACTTCCCAACCAGACAAAAATGAAAAAGAAAGAAGAAAAGATGGAAGTCATCCTTTAAAAATTTATTCCAAACTCTCTGTTGCTCATCCCTTACTTCTTGCTCCAATTAACGAAGCTGGAATGCTTTGAGAACTTTCTATCTATCATAGCTAGGATTTTCATGTGTCAGCTGTTCCAGAGCTAAAGTAAGCCAATTCTTTGACATGCTGCTTAAAGTCACCATTGTTCACAAGGAAAGAGAATCCAGGGCTGCATTTTTTCCCTCCTCTTACTGTGCTTCAATTACTGTCTTTTTACTTGGCAATGCAACACACACAAATGGAACCAAGCGCAAGACAGCATCAATGTTTAACAGCCACTTGGCACCCAGAGAAAGCCCCACTCTGCGCAAGGGTTCAGCGTGGAAGTAACAATCATTGTTAGAAGCTTAAGCATAGCATTTGCTTTGCTCTAAAAAAACATATCCTTTCCTTGTAGCACTCCCACATACAGCATACACTATTCGAGTGAGCTTTGCCATAATCAGAGAATTAGATCCGCCTCTGTGTCTACCCTCCCCTTTAGCCCTTTACAGTGCAGAAGGCGTCAGGCCTAATTGCCAAGCACTTCCAGGGCAAAAGAGGGAAACATAATTGTCATTTCAATCTGAACCACAGTGATCAAAGGCCCCCTTAGCTTCTAGAACAGCAATATGGATTGTTGCCCACAGCTTGTCCTACTTGCAGGATTCAGGGTACACTAGTGAGAATTCCTCACCATAGAGTTGAGTCATCTCTCAGTCTTAGAAGATGCGCTAACAGGAAGTCAAGAGGTGTGCAAGTTTGTTTACGACTTCCCTTCCACTAAAAGTCAGTCGTGTAATGTGAAATAGGAGGTACAATTAGCAGTTTTCACCTTTGTTTATCTTGCATGAATACAAGCACTGTGAATCATTAGAGAACAGCACCATAGGAAGTCACTCTGACATGCTGCAGCATTTTCTTTTTCAAACAGTCAAAGCTGGTGAGTAGTGAGAGGTCAACATATTATCACTGTGCTGTGAAGCTGAAATTGAACAAAAAAGAGATACATACCCAGGGTGAGGATGTTGGTGCGCCCTGGCCGGGCCATGTGGTGCTGCTGGATGGTCTGATAGAGTGTGGCCTGGCACAGCAGCAGGAAGCCGAGGCTAATCCACACAACCAACAACCAGGACATGGTAAGGCTGAGTCTGCAGGTCGGCACACAGCGGGGGGGAACGGAACCGGGTTATAAACGTTTTCATTCATGTTTACAGCAAACTTTATCATTATTCAACATAAAAAAACTACACAAGAGACAGTACTCATATGAAACACATACATTTCTACTCGTGTTTCTAGTGTTTTTTTCAGATATGCTGTACTTGTAGGGTCTTTTATTTAACATTAACCCTAGAAATGAAAAGTAAAGGAAGAAGCATCAAGAAGGACGCCTGTAGAAAAGTAAATTTTAATGAAAACAGTAACCAGCCAGTTATGTTTTTCAAACTCGTATAGGATTTCTTGAAATTCAAAGACAGAAACATTAGATATGCCATAGACATGCCATAAAAACTAAGATATTAGGAATGCCCTTTATTGAAAAATAGGGAGGATGGCTACAGGGACTAACGTCAATGGTAAAATAACTCTAAAATATTTATATTCAATTCTAAAGACAGACAAACTTTTTCTAAGTATGATATGGCCTTGTTTAACTCCTGGTGAGGTCCATGTTCTATAGAAACAAGTCTTTTTCCTAACTAAACAAACGAACCGCTCCTCCTGATCAGAACTAATGGAAAAGTCACTCTTCTAAAGCAAACTCAACACAATGTGTCTTCTTGTGCTATTAAAACTACACACTGCCTCTGGTCCATGAGAATATTGCTTGTTCTTTTAAGACAAATTGAAAACACTCGTCTTTAGTTTTCTAAAGCAAACATCATGTATTTTATCTGGAAAGGACTCAGTTATCACACAGGCGATTCGCTGACTCTGATCTAATGAGTTCTGATGTAACTGAATTTATTATTTATGCCAAATCCTAAAGCATAAAACAAAGGTCTCTGCAGTCGTAAACCTTTTAACTTTTTTTAAAGAAGTGATTCAATTAAATTCAGTTTAAGCTGCTTTTAAAAAGATAACATGTCAAAGCCAACACTTTTCTGTGTGTTGATATGCATGAGATTGGGGCCATTAGGGCTGCTAAATGTTACCCAGCTGTTCTGCACCCTCATTGACATTGGGATGGCTACTTATTAAACGGTGAAAATTAAGCATATCATTACCCAAATTAAACTGGGCACTCCCACTCCTACTCTAAACCTACTGGAATGGTGTTTCTTTTTTTAATTAATACTTTTATTATCAGCATTTCAGGAACATGTCCCAAAAGCTCTTGTTTGTTTCCCTTTAACACACAATATGTTCTCACCAGGCAGAATCTGCAGTGTGTATTCAGAAAGAAGCGCTGCACTCGCACAGTTCATTGTAGCTCTATATTTCACAGCGAGCCGGGGATCTTCAGTAATCTAAAGATGCTCTTATGGAAAATAAAATGAGCTTGATAGCAGCAGATTATATGCGGAGCCAAAAGCTCATAGGGGACTTTAATGAAATGACTGTGAGCGTCAATCCACAGAAACTTCACATCAAAACAAAGTGCTTTACAGGCAGCGGTCTAATTCTTCAACAGCATCCCTTCTCTTTTTGATACTAAAACAAACAAAGGAGCGTTTGCAGCGACAGACAGAAGACTGCCGGGTCCGGCGGGAGAAAGTAAACACGATCGGAGCGGAGAACATCAAGAACACCTGCAGGCGTGTAACCCACTGATGCACCTGCACGCCACAAATCTCTAACAAATTCAGAGCAGCTCCACTCGGCATGTCACCTGCTGCGGGAGACAACTTCAGCAGTGACTCGCAGCATCAGGCACTGATTGTTTAACAAGGGGAGAAAAATCTATCAGAATGAACGTCTGTCCTGCATCTTAATGGGGGATGCTGCTCAATAGGCTGAGCATCTTTTCTTTCTTGATACACTCACAACATACATATATAATAGAATATCGGTGGGATGAAATAAGGGATGGATTTTCAGGGGTTTTCTTTATTAATTGCTTGCCAGCACTTTTGATCAGCTTCACTCAACTCGGACACATCAAACTCTGCACTTCATCCCAAACACCCGAGGAATTTCTCTGATGTCCCACATCCTTACCGTACCTGAGCTGTGTGTTCAGGAGGAAAAGAAGCTCAGTCAGAATCTGCCCGTCTCCTCAGCAGACTCACTCCTCTCGCTTAATTCCATCCATTCTGTGAAAGCCAGGGATTTCAGCTTGAAATTCCACCACCAGGAAAACACCTCCTCAAGACCTCTTTTGCTCAGATTCTCTAAAAGAAAAAAAAAATCCTTCCCAAGTCAAGCAGTCACCATGAACGCAAAACACTCAGGGTGTGAGTCTTTGTCACAAACTGGACAGGGATGGAAGGCTGGTCATGTCACGGCTGTTTCAGCCACATTTGTGCAGATCTCCTCTCTCTGTACTCAGTCTCTACAGCCGTCAGTAAAACTCCTATGCTGGGGATGAAAAGAGGTGGGTTGGGGTGGGAGGGGGCTAGTTTACCCTCCTCACTTGTCGTCTCCCTCTCCCGCATGCAGCGGAAGGCTCCAGTGGAATGACCGCTCTGTCTGCTCTTGGCTGCATCCCCCCATTGAGAAGCTGTGCTGATAGTGTGAGCCTCAGTCCTCTTTTCAACGCTGTAAGTAGAGAGTCTGTGTCAGGCAGGCAGAGTGAGTGTGAGCGAGCGCGTGCTTGTGTGTCTGTGTGTGTGTGTGAGAAAGAGAGTGTGTGTGAGTTACAATGTAGCCCAGCTGGAAAAGCGAGGGAGAGACAGAGCTGAGAGGGAGTCAGATCACATGATTTAAAGCAAGACTACCCACTCCTGCATTGAGACTTCATCAGCAAATGGAGCGTGCTTTATTAACCCGAGACTCTTTACAGCATCAGGAGACACAGGAACACTCGCTGTGGAACGTGTCTTGCCTTGTAGGCAGGTAGAAAGTTGAAAAAAAAAAAAGAAAGAAAACTGTGAGGAGCGTCACTTCCAGCATTTTACAGTGTCTTATTACATCGATGCATTCATTTTTCTATTCTTTCTTTGTGGTGACGAATGACAGTTTGTTTTCATTGCAAGCCTCGGAGGATGTTTCCCACCACTGAAACAATCCTGGCAGCCTGGAAGAGTGTCTGAGCAGCTTTCTGTCACCTTCCCCCAAAAAACTGAATCTGCTGACTCCTGGTGTGTGTGAACGTGTCAGTGTGTGTGTGTGTGTTTGGGGCCATGCAGACAGGTGAAGGCCACCAAACTTGTTTATGTGGAGGTTTTTTTTTTTTCCCCTTCTTCCAAACAAATTTGCTCCTGCATAGAGGAGCTCGCCTTTAACTCTGTGTGCTGTTAAGCAGAGGTTTACAGTATGTGTCAATCCCACGCACCTGCCATGGCTGACTCACTACACAGTCTGACATTTTACAGAAAATGAGCCATATGCCATTCAGAACAACACCGACAGGAGACCAAGTAAACCTGCAGTTTGTGTTTATAAGGAACGCAGATGGATTTGACTATGATTAGATATTGTGTGGTTGAACACGATAATCTCCCAGCCCCCTGATTGACACTCATCATTCAAGTTAAAGTTGGCACTATTGGACACGGTTAACAAGCTCCTCAATTACTGGTCCCTGTCCCAAAATACAAGCTGTCCCGGGCCATCACCTGTGCTTGTTTTCTTCTTACCATGGAGAGATTTGACTGCCAGATGCACACATCCCTCACTGCTGAATGTAAAAAAATAAAAGACAAGAAATACGAGTGTGTATGGGGAGCCTTTGTGGTTTGGAGGGATGTTACTGATATGAGCAGACAAAAAAAGGTAACACTGTAGCTTGTAAAGCTTGTATTGACAATGGAAAGTTGGCAAAAAAAAGCATTATGTGAAAGTTACTTAATGCCATATGTAGATGTGTTTTGGCTTTGTACTACAACTCTTGTATTTACATAATTTTGCTGTAATCCACGTGGAAGGCTGTTGACGGAATAGTTAAACCGCCATCTGGATCTCCGCTGGGTAAAGCCCACCATGTTGGGATAGAGATTTACATTGAGCAGAGACTTCCGAGTAATTATCACATTGATTATTGTTTCAATGCACAAGAGCCACTCGCACAAAACAAGTTGATTACCAATAAATAGGCTGATTTGAATTGGTGTGAATTAGTTTCTTTTCACGGGGAGCGTTAATAACGGGCATGCTTCAATTTCATTTCGTCTTTAGTGCTTAATGTCTTTATGATACGTCCCACCGGACTAAGATGAGGGCGTGAAATGAAACAAGCCCACCAACAGGCCTTGGAGGAGAACTTAAGACTGAAAGCGTCAAAATATTACATGTTCATTTAGCAATATGCAGCACCAAAAGCAGCCCTCCCCTGTCTCACTCTGCGTTATTTCCTTCTGCCGATTTGTTGCAGTCTCTCTTTTTTTTCAGTCAGCATCGTTCCGAGCTGTGTTGGGAAAATGGACGGGGACAACAGAATTTCACAGTAATTCTGGATTGTTGTCACGCTCTCCCTTCTCAGGGGCTTCCATCATTTCCAAGCAGCTGTCGCTGCAGCCTGTGCCAAGACCTAACTGCGACCGACCAATCAATGGCCAACTTTGTGTTTGGATCTGAGCAGCCCAGTTAAACAGTAGTGTTTGCCAATACTTCGCTTTCACTCTCCATCTTTCTTTCTCATGCTGTCATTCTCGGTCTCCTTTTTGTTTCTCCTTCTGGCTAATAAAAATCTTCCTTCCAGTGCCACCAACAAGCTTCACTGTGCCTATATCAAATCTGTACCAATTAAAACTGATCCTTCCCACCCTCTGCCCCCCATGAAACTCGTCTGCCTCTCCTGAATATTGTTTTTAACCTGAGCAAACAATTTTTGTAATTTGCCTTTTTGCCAGAGTTCACATCGCTTGCAGCTGAAGCAGAAGCGACATATGCTTATGCCGAGGTCTGTGTGTGTGTGTGTGTTTGTTTGTAATGTTAGCAAGATATCTCATACATTACTAAATGGGTTATATTGAAATGTTCAGAAGTAATCATTGGGTTGGCAACTAGAGCCAATACTTGTGGAGTTAACCCTATTTAACTTGGCTGCCACATTAAAGCAACCTCAGCAAATTTAAAATAGCTACAATCCAACTGTTTTTACTGATATTAGGCTCAAGTTCAGTGTGGTAGTTGCTGAGGGTCATCCCAATCTTATAAGGTACATGATGTGTTTTTAACTCTTTAACTATTGAAATCAACTTTATCTGTTTGTTAGCAAAACAACTCATGAACTAAAGGATTTTAATTATTTTCAGAAGGTAATAATGGAACTACATCTACAAACAACAAACCTTTTGATTCAACCCAATTTAAGATGGCCACAACAGCCTACTGACTATGAAACAATAAAATGTATATAATTCAACCAACGTTATTGTCACAGTGTGGTTTTTTGGATGTTTTAAAGTCCGGGGGAGCAGGCACAGAGATGCAGGTTGTGGGGTGAAAAAACATGGTTTATTATAACAAAACAAAAAATGCTGACGTGGCAGCTCACAAAAACTCAGGAACCAAAAATCACTCACTAGGAGGCAAAAACTGGAATATAAAAAACGATCAAAAAAGACTACAAAAACTTACGGGTGTAAGGGGAACAGGCAGGTACGAGGAACAGGAGACGAACATTTGACGACGAACCGACAAAGGAGTCACACAGGGGACAAACATTTAAAGGGAAGGGCTGATTGGGAACACAGGACACACCTGGGGCAGTACAACAGGTGACAAGCAGGCACAATCAGACACAGACACTCAGACTAGGGACACAGGAAAGACAGATCACAACAGTTATAGAGATTGAGTTAACATTTGGTGTGGTAGTAGCTGAACATTGTCCCCAACATATGCTTTGAGCACAATACCTTGTGCCAAATCTTTATCTAAATCATTGACATTTAATGCTGGAGTTAACTCTGTTTGTCTGTTAGCACAATATCATATGCATTTCTGGTTTCAGTAAAACTCCTATGAAATAAATATTGGCTGCACATTTAAGACAGAATATTTTTTGGAGTCAACACAGTCTAAGATGGCCGCCCCACGTAACTGACCACAGACAACACAAAAAATGGTGATTCCTGAGTGCATTTCACTGATTTTGAGCTCAAATTTGGCGTGGTCAAAGCTGAGAGTTAGTTGCTACAAATTCCAAGCATAGCCAAATCAAGTGAGATATCATGTGACATTATAAGTATTTTATTATTATTTTTTTATGTAAAATATTAATCTAAAACTTGTATACAATGAATGGGGTGATATCCATTCCTTTAAGAACTGCAAGGTCTTCGATTCTAAAATGCAACAGAGAAATAAAACTAAAGCAAAACACAAGAAAAAAACAGCAATATTCATTTTGATGGGAGTATTCAGTTTTGTTAACTGGTGGATGATGAATGGAAGAAACTCTTTAATGTAAAGAAATAAGTTGATCTTTGATAAACATTAATTTCATTCTTTCTACACATTCTTTTTTTTTCTTCTTTTGCTCACCAGCAATCATTGGCTTTAAAGTGGAAGGTTATTCAGCTTGCAAATCTCATGCTAAAGTTTCAATTACAAATTACAGCTTTTCTCTTTTGACAAAGGATGCTGTTAAAAAAGACTATTACACGTTAAATTGAACTCTCAAATAAATTGAGACATAGCGCCACTGAAATATCCTTTTTTTGTTTGTTTTTTATTTTCATGGCAAAAAAGGTAAATGCAATTTTGCTTACTTTCTGCATCACCTTCTCATTTTCATCAAGAGGCAAATTCAAGTGAGTTAATCATTGACAATTTTTATGAAGCAATGACTAAACTGTTTTACATTTATCAGCATTTGTGTTTCGGATAAGTGGAATGAGCAAAATAGTTGTCATATTCAATAAACTAATAATCATTCAGTGCTTTCCCTAAAAAATATATTTAAAAGATAACAGTTTTGTGATTTGTAGCTAACTACAAGTTCTTGCAGACATATATAGATACAGATACAGCAAACAACAGTTTTATTATTTTCAGTAAAAGGTAATCTTGAGCACAAAAGTTTCCATAAAAAAATCTACATTTTCTTTCTGTGGAGAAAGTAACCATATCTTTTTAGAAAGTTTGTATGTAGTCTCAAACGCTGAGGATTCACAGATCTGTATTTTCCTCAGCTCAGAATCTTGCTGCTGAGAGAATTACTGTTAATAATAATATTTTATATGCTGTGGTTTGGTGGTTAGTATTGGCTGCTGATATTATTTTTAACCTCTTTGTTTAGCTCATACTGAAAAGCTATCTTACTGACTCAGTTCCCATACCCACGACTTTTAAACTGGCTCATGACTAATGTTTCACCAACTCAGCCTTTAAATACGAAAGCCGAGAGCGGACGTGGTACGTATAAACTTTTCCAACGGTTTTCTCGAGATAACGAGGTAACTATGCCGTAATCACGAGATAACGATTATCGTTTTCTCTAGATAATGATACAATTTTATCTCAATTCCGTAAATAAGTGATAGGTAAACCGTAATGCGCCACATCGCAGGTCTGATGATTTGCTTTGTGCATTGGAACAAGCAGAATCGTTACACAAACGCTCCACATTCCATGTTTGATTAATAGGCTATTTTATTTTATTGTTTACACAAAATGAATTCAGTTTTTCTCTCCTGTGTTGTGCAGCAGACAGTCGCTGTCAATAAATAAATCATAAAAATGAACTTTGTTCAGTTTTCAATGAAAATGGAGACACTTTTGCCAGACATTCCACACATATAAGAGTTTAGTAAGTAAGTTAGATGTTAGATTTCACACTTAAGATGAAGATTGGGAAGTTATAAGTAAACATGTCTCCCCGTTAAAAGAGACTGTGATCTCGAAAATCATCGGTAAATTATCTCGTTATCTCAGGAAAACCATCAGAAAAAAGTTTATACGTACCATCTCCGCTAACAGCTTACCTATTTAAAAAGAATCTAAATATGCATTTGTTTGTTTTTTTGGGGGGGACACTTGGCCAACGTTAATGAAACACAGTAACTCCTTAAACCATTTGGACATTATTTTCTCTTTGGACCCTGGCAGCTCCCACCTGATTTGTTTGTGTATGAACTATTTTGCCTGTCCCTGTAAGTTTACAAAACATCTTCCTCAAAAGAAGTTTTAAAAACATTTTAATAAAGACAAAAATCTTCTGTCAATAGTGCTTTTAAACCTTTGCATTAGGCTTCAGTTTAGAAAGTGATTATGGTGGCAGCTATCAGAGTTGTTACAAGGAGCTCGAAAAGATAACAAACAAGCAAAAAGTGAGGGAAATATTCTCTCAGAAAGTCATCGTGGCACTGAGGTGACTAGACATAGCATCTACAATGCATAATGCTCCAGTGAGGAAGAAGTAAAATTGGCTATGACTCATCCAGTTTTACAAAAAGGAGCTAACTTTTGGTGGGGTAGTGACTGAGAGACATCCCCAGCACAAATTCTGAGTGTAAACAGTAAATGTTCTGTAAATCCCATTTGTTTTTGAGAAACTACATTGTTCTTTAGTTTCCTAGACTGACACGATAAACAAAACCCAAATTTTTAAATGTCAGTGCAGCTTAGTATCTCAGTTTAGGAAATGTGTTGTTCTTTTTTTCCCCCCTGAATTACAACAGCAGCAGATTTGTTTTTGGCCATATCCCATAGTTCAATACAATATATCAGCCTTGCATTGATTGATTGATTGTCAAACTTATTTAAACTGAGGGCTACATGAGTGTGATGGTGGCCCTCAAAGGGCCAGTTGTAATAAACTGTGATGTTTCATGTTTAACTTCGACTAAACATGAAATGTCACATTTTATTATTATTATTATTATTATTATTATTATTATTATTATTATTATTATTATACTATTAAAAATAAAAGTAAGAGTTTTACTCACTGTTGAGTTGTGATGAGTAGCTATGTGGTTTTACAATTTCCAACTTGTCAATGGAAAATTCCCACTTTAAGACGTTCATTTGTTTATACTTTAAAATGTTTTATCACATGAATTAAAACTGAATCAAACTTATTGAAAAAAATCTTTACATCCTCATTTGATAATTTGTGTAGAAAACTCTGGCATTACGTTCCAAGCTAGTCTCTTTCCCCAACACATCTGGGGAATACTAACCAGCACATATTCAATCATACACAACGGTGGAAAGTTGCAAGAGTTTTGTGTTTGAAGTCAGTCAGACATTGTGGGCTGGAAGTGTGCTGGGACTCATCAGGTCTCAGCAGGTGACATTTTTTTTGTCTCCAGTGCATTCAGGGTGGAGGAGTAATTGAGCACTCGATGACTCTCTTCTTGGAGACTTTGGCGGCCATGAAAATGTGCCCTTGCAGACCAATAAAAATGTCCTCTCCTTCTTGCTGTAATTGGACCAGGGACAGAGGGGTTGGGTTGTGGCCTGAGGAGACCACCTTTGGAAATGCTTTGCTCAATACTCTCCTATTAGACTGATGAAACAGGGGACTTACTGGAAGAGAGACATGCCATAAAAACTAAGAATGATGCCGATGAGAGCAGAAAGACAAAAAAAAAAAATAAATAAATAATAATAACCTGCTGCCACATTGTAGAGGCAACAATTTGTAATCACTTGGTCCTTTTAAAAATGGATGGCTGTTTTCCACTTTTCCTCAAAGTGGGTTTCTGGCAAAGTATTTGTGATTAGTCATGGTCTTACCAGCAGTACATAAATCTCATTGGGAAATGCTGATGTCCCCCGTCACTGGGGGTTTACTGAATGTTTGTAGTTTTCAAGATGAGTGTTATTCTGGACTGGAATCAAGTAGTGAATGCAAATAAAGCTTAATTGTTTTATGGTAAGGTGTTTAAGTGAGTAGGAGTTAAACTCTATGTAAGAACAGAATTATTGCTAAGCGTAAGTATTTATTTATTTACAGTTTTATCCACCACTGGGTGAAATGACAGAAACAGGGGTTGAGCAATAGAGGCCATGCCCACCATAAATAAATCTTTGGTTACCTCACTGGCCACCCCAATCATTTTAGGAAATAATACTTTTAAGCATTATAAAAACTAGAAAGCATAGTTTTTTTCAAATTATTACCATGGTCAGTCTACATATACTGTAGTCACATCAAACTGAGGATTAGGTCAAATTTGGTCAAAATGACCTAAACACATTTTCAGATTCCTGGCTTTGTAAAAATACATTTTGATACGTGGATTGTCCTGACTTGAGAAATATGCCTTGATTTGTCTACTTCAGGATATCAGGATAACTCATTGATATTTGGTCTAAATCATATTAGGTTATTTATTATCAGGTTATTCTAATGAGGCATTTTTGATGTCATTACAAAGAAGAAACCTTAAACAATATTTGGATATTAAAAAAAATATTTTTATGTGGCAACCCAAGATTTGATAGGGACCTTTCTTTCCCATAGATGCAGTCACACACCCAAATGGAAGTCAGCCTGTTGCATACATTAAATAAGAATAAGAATTTTCTGAGATGCTACTTGTCCATTTACCTCAATAAAGCCATAACAGGGCAAAAACAGCTGACTTAGTCACGAACCAGCAGACATGGAGCATCAGAACCATGTACTTTATGACAATATTGTTTCCATTTAGGTGTGCCACTGGGATCCCCATTTAGTTGCAATCTTTAGTTTCTTTTTGTTTTTTCTGCTGTTTCATTCAGGACTTTGTAAGCTGTCAGTCCTAAAGAAGGCTGAATGCAGAAACCACGAGAGAGGATGTGAACAAGGACCTCTACTGAAACTTACAGGAGTAATATAAAAGCTGACTAAGAGCTGGAGAATAGAAAAGTGCAGCCTCACAGTTCAGCAAGGTGATTCCAGGTATAGTTTGACAAAAATAATAAAAAAAAGACAACCAGTATAAAAGGTTAAAAAAGAGATATGCAAGAGAACAAAACAAAGGTTCTAGGACTGGCTTTGCACCAGAAGAGACATGGCCTTTAAAACAAAGCAAGCACCAAAATAAACCAAAAAACAGAAAGACCTTTGTTTTGACTCTTGCTTTGTGTGAACCCCTTGGTGTGAGATAAAAGCACTAAAAATGGGTTTTCTTTTATTGCAAAATTATTCAGATACGCAAACAGAGAATAGAACCACTGTTAACAGAAAAAAAAAATCTACAATAGTTGTTCAAACATGTTTAATACACAACCTGTGATGTTCTCAAACTTACTTTTTGTTTTCTGTTTGACTAATTTTGTTAATGATGTGTTTAAGAAATTCCAGGAGCTTGTCTCTGCACTGAACTAATTTACAGGTGCTTAAATTTGGTGCACACTGTTCCACTTTACAGTCTATGCTCATATTTTGCATATAGTTGATGGAAAGAAACACAACAACTAAAAAGTACTTAGACTCTGACTTTAAATGAAGAGACGACTAACACAAAAGTGCAAAATGTAGGCCCGGGTTAGGTGTTGGTATGAATGTATGCAAAACTTTATTGCAAAGTAACTATTTAGCCTAAAAAATCTTCTATTGTGTGTATTATTCATTTATTGTAATACTTTTAACAAAACAGTTCTAAAAGTATTTGGGATTATACAACCTGGAAAGGTTTTTTTTAGGATTTTTACTCAACTTTTGCTTAAAGGACCAATTTTTAGAACTTCATAACTGTGGCCAACTGGGTTTTATTTTATTTTGTCAGTTATTCAGCACACTGATGCCAGAGACAGGAAGTACAGAAAACAAGCAGATACGTAGTTTGTTCTAACTTCATACCCAAACCTTAATTCTACAATTCTTTGTGACGTTTTGATTTTAATCTTGGTGTGTTTATTGTATCTTATTGTTTTGCTTTCCACACTAATCTGTTTTAATTTGGTCATTTTCACACTGTCTGCTTATAATGAATTTGTTTCCTCTCTATGTCTGTTTTTCATTTATTCCACACCTGATTATTGTGGATTTATGGCAAGTCAAGCTGTGAGTTTTTTTTTATTTATTCCCACAGTAGCTGCATCTTTTTTTGTTTGTTTTTTGGAAATTTGTTTGGTTTATTATTTCACCACCTGCCTTTCTGTTACCTCCTGTGTGCCTGTATTTGGATCCTTTTAACTTCTTCCCATCACAGGTTTTTACTTGCGTAACAGCTTGAAAACCTTTCACTTCATAATATTGTGCAAGTAAGAACAGTTAAAAAAAGAAGAATCGGAGTATTTTGGGGTTTTCACGAGCTTGATGAGCTTACCCGTAGGAAGCCCAAACTTTTGGTCCTAAAGCAAACACGTGAAGACAGTAATCCCCATCCAAAATCCTCAGAAATTATCTCATCATCCCAGATTGTTGATTCAAAGGAGGAGCAGGTCTTTTTGAAAAAAACTAAAATCATTTGGATGAATCATCTCTTTGTCAAAGCAATGACCGCTTACAGTGAATGTTAGGAAACAGATAGATCAAATGTAACATGTTAAACTGGTAATTCACTCAGCATTGCCACTGATAATACTCAAAACATGCTTATAGCTATTAAACCGTGAATGGTCTGAATGTGTGTGGCCACAAAAGTCGCACAGAAGCCACAAATTCTGGCAAAATGGAAAAGATTCTACCAGGGTTGTGACCTCTTAAATTTTCCACAAATCTGCTTCACGAAGTAACTAATCACTAAAACCTCACAGACTTAATTGATGTCACACAACAATCAGGTGTGTGCGTTCTTACAATATAATGTTGTGGCAGTGCATTTTTTTTAAATAGCACAATGCTAAATGATCAGCACTATATTTTGACTAATTCTGACTATGTAAACATATTTGTGTTGCTCTTTGGATGCTCGATGCTCCATCAGATTATATTTGTCAGCTGGTTGATTGATGAAAACATATGCCATGTTAGGACTTTATGTAGAAACAGAACTGAAGCTTTTTCTGAGTAGTGGACCAATGACAGCGTGTGGAAATTTGGTCAGTGCCGTTAATGTTTTCATTTGTACGCAACAGCAAAGCAGAAACAGTTTAGACAAAAGGTCATCTGAAATGCACCCATTGAGGCAGGTGATGTGGATTTGGTCAAATGTGCGAAAGAACAGAGTGAAATAAAAGTAACAGGAACTGAGAGAAACAAGACATAGAGAACAGAGAGAAACTCAAAGATAAAGGAAAGGAAGGCATTAATTCTCAGACCTCATTTAAACTTTCATTTGGCTTTTCTTCACCGTTGAATTCCTACATTCTTACCAGTTGTAAGGAGATAAGCCAGCAGTATGTCTCTATGGGGGAAAAGGAGTGAAAAGAGGAGAATAAGCTTTGGCTGATGCTTAGGGAGGGTAGAGCCTACATGCTGACCTTCCTTGCACCAGCTTTACTTCAGCAGAAGAGCAGTCTTTCATAAATGGTTCATTCCACCTAGTCATCTTTAACCTGTCTTGGCTGCCCTCAACAGTAGCTCCAGCAATCCTGTCCATCACTTCTAGAGAAGCAGAAGAGGGAAGAGGCGGGGTGTTTTCCACCTGTGGTAAGGGATTAAACCCTCTGCTGCTTTGCTGGGTGAGAAACAAATAAGTTGTCTCAAACCAAAGCCACTATCTGTGCTTGTGACATAGTAGATGGGGGTGATATGAATGAACTCAAGGGACCTCATTTCTAGACTACAACACAGTCCTTCTGTGTTTTATTTCAGATGACTATTATAATACAACTAAAGTGGTGGTGAAGTTGCATAACAAGCCAATGAATGCCAAACGCTCAGCACTCAACCCACAAAGGACGGAATCTGGAAATGAAAACAAAACGAAAAAGGACCTTCCAGGATCTTATTGAAAGGTGGATTTTCACAGCCGTATCTAAGAGCATCATTACTGTGCACACATCTGTCAGATGACTCACAGAATCTCAATAGTTGCAATTAAATATGGGGACTGAGCATAGCCTTGAGGAGCACGCGGAATCATGTTTCTACATTATTCAATTCAGCTCTATTCAGACTGGATGTATACATTAGAAGTGATCTCAGAGCAATAATTTAATGTAAAGAGTAAGGTCAAAGAAACACAAAATAAGAAATATAATTTATCATGTTAAACCACAGGTGTACATTCTGGAGGATGATACAACCTTTTTTTGTTGTTGTCCTAAATATTTCACATTCTTAAGGCTCATACCTGTGGCTAGCCATGACTGACAGCTGATGTTCTGGATGACGGCGAGCCAGTGAGCTGTAACAACTCACTCCAGCAAAACACAATCTCCTACAAGTCTCAAAGGAAAGCTGTGCAAAGGAGGCATCCAATTCTGCCCTCCTTTCAGCTATCATCCGTGAGCCATGCAGGAATGAAAGAAGCAGGATTGAGAGGAGGAGAAAGCAAAAGAAATTGAGATATATAGTGGAACGATGGCGGGGCGCGAAAAGTTAGCAGGAGAGGATGAATACATGAGGTATTGTAAGGAGTCGGGGAAGAAAAGGAGAAAGGGACAGAAAAAAAGGAGGATTTTCTTCTCTTTAATTCTCTCCATTCTTTTTCTGTTTCCCTCTGGCATCATGGTTCTTATTTACTGCGGCCTCTCCCCTCCCAGTGGAACGGCAGGAAAATGGGCTCTTTACTGGGTTTCCATACATCACCCACTGACACTGATGCTCGTAGTTTTGGAATGGCCACGTCTGATGTTGCTTTTTTAAAATCAATTATTTACAAGGTGTCCTTAGGTTCTTGCAGTTCATCTCAGCAAATTCATCTCAGAGCATGTTCTAAATTTCAACAACAGAAAGGTGGTGGATGTTGCTGCAATATGGTCAAATATAAGTGAGCTGAGGAATTTGCCTTTCATAAGATCAAACTCTTTATGCAACATAACAAGGTGAAACTTATTTTTATATTTTTATACTTGTTTTATATTATTTCCTGTGCAGATGTGATCTATCACACCTGCACATGACACGTTTCATGTCACACTTCAGCAGAACATAGCAGATGTATGTAGCCTTATATAAAGATAACTATGGCAGAAATATATATGTATGCCTAAAACAAGCAGCTTAGTGTGAACATCCCAAATGTTTTAACATTAACATTTTAATGTAACTTTATAGTCGTTAGGGCCTTAAGAAAAATGTTGTTGTGGGTAGGTGGAAATGTGCACTATAGGCTGTTGTGCTTAATGGCTTTTTTTAACCAGTACTTTTCTACTTTTACTTGAGTAAAAAGCTTGAGTTCATAATTCAACTTCTAAAAGTTATTTTTAAACACTAGAGTCTATACTTCTGCTCATGTAAAGACTTACTAAAATAAAAATATTTTACTAAAATAAAAATATTTCGATACTTCTGCATTTAATATATTAAATATATACAGTATATATATACAGTATA
>JAVKLF010000110.1:16521015-16531278 GCA_034783495.1 Millerichthys robustus | reverse complement strand
TCACACCCAAGCACAGCGGTAGAAGGCTGATGGTTTGTTCTTGCTTTGCAACCACCAAAACATGGCCACTTTGCAGTCACTAAATTGACCATGACTGTCATTGCTATACCAACTGTCAAATGTTTTGAATTATTTTTTCGTACTTTTAAGACAATTTTAAAAGAATCAATTGCTGGTTTTGAGATCAACACAACTCAAACTAATTATGTTTTTTGTAAAAGAAAAAAAAAACAAATATGTCTTGTCACGGACACTTCTAAGTAAGTAAAACAATGAAATGTGTCTAATAACATTGAGGCAGCTAAAGTAATATACTAGATCCTAAAACTGTACCATCAGCTCAGTAACAGGTTGAAGTACCTGCAGCATCAGACACTAGATATGTGTCAATGTATTGTCATGAGGTTGTTAAAAATAAAGTGTACCCTGTAAAAAGAAAATACATAACAATTAGCTTTGTGATCACAGGTTTGATATTTATTAAGTAGTTGATAATAGGCCTGCAAGGAATTCATAGTAAAGTTCATAAAATCTACACATTTCATAACAATTAAATTCTTAGATAATTTAAGACTATTTCACTCAGAAAAAAACTCTGGTTAGCTACCTCATTGAAACTATGTAAAAGTCATAACTGGATTTATATGTACAGTATACTGTATAGCTAATATGGTTATAAAGACTGTAAATGTACATTTTATTGTATATGTCTAACAATACATTTGTTCTTTTTTGAGTTTCTGTTTTATCTCTCTTTGTATTTCTCTCTCAGCTTGTCCTTTGGCCACACCCTCTCCTTGTCTCTGAAGTTTAAAATAGGCACAACGGGATCAGGTTCGAGTTATGAATGACCCAATTAGCAGAAAGTGGGTGGAGAGAATTTTGTAAGTACTACTCAAGTGACTAGTGCAAAAACATTGCCCATGCTGTAGTTTTTTATTTAGGAAGGCCTAATGCAAGGTATTGACTTCTGAGTGGTGATGCAGGATTAGGTCAAATATACTTCACTCGCTAATGCATGCCTAATGGCTCTGCTATAGATTAGCCATAAAAGTGGATGATCGTAAATATTGCTGGATTTTAAAACATTTATGAGTGAAAGTCAATGCCATTGCTTCCAAAATTGTGAGTCTCCAAGCAGCACCAGTGGCTGCAGATATATGCCTCCTGGTAAAAATGAATGGATAATATCTGAACTCAGCACAGATATATTGATTCCCGGTACAATAAATGTGGTGTTGTTGATTTGGTTGTCTCCTCACTGTGCTTTCACCTGCTAGAATATCCACAGCAAAGTAATAAAGGAGGAGCAGCAGTGTGTTGCCTGGCTTCTCGAGTTGACATGTTCATATCTGGTAGTCAGTGCTGCATCTGTAGCGCAGCTTTTGACAGGTGCCTGTATTATTTGTCACCGGCTCATCCGTCCCCTTTGACCCCTGACTAAATTTTAAACAGGGAGGGCTGCTGAAATCCTTCTGTAATATCAGGAAAAAAAAAAAAAACTCAACCATGTCTGTGCTGAGAGAAATGACTTCTCAGTGAGAGCAAAAGTGAAAATCAGGTCATATGGCATGGCATAGTTGCAGTCTGCACAAACTTTTTACAGCTAGAGCTTTGACAAAGATTGCTGTGGGACTAAAGGAAAAAATAGAGTACACTGTTACATCTAACTCCTTCTCTCACTTATTTGCCTTCTATTTCTTGAACAAATAAACACACTCGTGTATATACTGTATATATATATACACATAATAGCTTATGTTACTGAACCAATCAGTGACAGCGAAGCAGCAGAGCTCTTCTGACCACTGACCACATTCACATTGTGAACTCAGCCATAACATGTAGTGCATTTATTCCTTGTTAAAAGCTTATTAAAAGTCAATGAAAGCCATAGGAATAATCTTAATATAGCTCTGTTACAGGCCTCTGAGCTATTAACTTCATGTGCTGTGCAGGTGCAGAGTTGTTTTGCGAGCTGAGTTGGTACCTGTTAACTACACAGAACCGATTTCTGCACTCGTGCTGTATCAAAAAATGGACTGCATAAGTTGTTGTGATTTGTTCCTCTCTAAATATTTTTTTTAATTATTTTACCAGTCAGAATGTTTTTGTCAGTGATGATTTTTAGTGACGGAAAAAACAACCTTATCTTAAGATCACATAAAATACACACTAGTCTTTAACCACGGTTACATCTTCACTTGTTAGGCCAGGTTTTTTCTTTTACATCAGAAAGTAGGTGTCTGTGTGTTTTGTGTTCCATACACTGAAGGAGCAGATTTCTCCTCCACTAATAAGGCACTTAATGAGTCACTTTTCACATGCTTGTGAGTCCGTTTTCCACAGATGATGCACACTCACAGCTGGAAAAACTGTCCAATCAGTGAGTCACCTTTTAAAATCTATGGTTTTTTGCCTTGTGAACTACCAGTGGGATAGAGCAGGGCCACAACAGAATTATTGCAATCATTTCCATGAATAGACTGTTGATTAGTAACGTGGACAAGTTTTTAAATTAATTTAATTTTATTTTATTATAGGAATAAACAACATAGTCCTTGTAAATACTAGTAAATTACTATGGAAAATGAACTGTTCAGAATGAATTAAATAAACACAATAATAATAATAATAATAATAATAATAATAATAATAATAATAATAATAATAATAATAAGGATGTGTGTACATTTGAACAGTATATAATCTGACTTCCACAATTTTTGCATCTCTAACACAAGAGATACTGATCAAAATTATCTCATGGCCATGAGATAACTTGTGGCCACGCATTACCGAAAACGTGGCCACATAATATGATCTTTTGGTCACATAGATTTTTTTAACCAATGTCACCATATTTTTCAACTTAAAAAAACATTTAGAACGGAGCTTGTGGCAAAATGAAAAACAAATGCAATTACCTCCTGCAAGTTTTCTGAAAAAAGACTTTCAAGTTGAACTCACTTTGAAGGTTGAAGGCAGCTTTTTGTGTAAAATGACTTCTACAATAAAGTAAACAATATTTTATTAAAAAGTGTTCAACACAGAATCAGTTGCTAATTGTACTAAGCCCATTTTTTAAACAGCTTCAGTCTCTGCTTCTCGCATCTTCCTGATGCATACTATTGCAGCAGGGAAAATATATTTACCTGTCCCCCTCCTCCTTCTGCCTGCCTCTGTTTTACACAGTAAATCCACAAAACAAACAGCTTACTTAAACAAGTGTTGCTCTGGAGTCCCCCTGCCGTGAGCAGGGTCAGAATGATTCTGGCAGCAGATAGTGTGTGTCCGATGCATCGCTGCTCAGGAGTCAATTAACAGGGTTTGTGCAAATGAATAGAACAAGGGCGTAATCAGCTCCAATATCCAGCCAAGTCCTGCCTCCCTGACTCATCTATTAAAGCATGCTGGTAAATTGACTGCTCTGGACTTTAATGGGATGAATCTTAAGTGGGGAAGGTCAGGAACTGTTTAGAAATGTGGTCCAGAGTTGTTGTTTCTTTTTTTTTTGAAGTAGGAAAGGCAGATTATAAAGAAAAGATACATAAGCAACCATTATTCTGTTTTAATATATAAGCTTACAGACACTGTCTTTGAAGATAACCTCACAAACCTACATCAGTAAACATTAGGAGATGAAGAATGTTGGAAATATTTTCATAGCCACAAACTCAGCTTCATGGATCTTCAGGTGTGACTTCTGAAGTGGTCCGAGACAATTGTGCCAGGGTTGGGTGTAACTTTGTAAAGGTGCAAAAGGAAAACATTACAGAATTAAATTGAAATGTACCTAAGGCAAAGCAGCATCAGAATTGCTTTCAGACTGAAATATGTTTTTCAAAATTGCTGTAATCCTTCCATGGCGAGAGTAGTGTGGTCATCATCAAATGTAAAGGTGTCCTAACTACAAATAGATGCTGTTTGCCTGTTCCCTGCAAACTGAGGAGGATAAAAAATGATTGCAACACAAGTATATGTTTAAGTTTTGTTTATGCTGCACAGTTTCCTAAATATTATTTTACACTGACAGCAAACAGGCTTAAATCGGAGGCAACCGGACGTTTGGATCAGTTCTTTTTAAAAGACGTTTCAACATTATCCAGGAGATTTTGTCAATTGTGGTAGCTTGAACTGTGCCATCTAAATATCTGGTTGCCTCCGATTTAAACCTGTTTGCTGTTGCGATGACCCGGATAACTGAGATTTTGCACAGGCCTTTTCTACTGAATTAGAACATTTTGTAATTCATTTGGATTGAACTGTAGCCCTAAATATAACTTGTTGGTCTTGTGCTGTGAGTTAAAGCTAAATGAAACGTAACAGAGCCCATTCCCCTTAAATAAGTTCACCTTGGATAGTTCTTTTGTTTTTAAGACACAATGTATGATTTAAGTTTATAAATGCTTAAGAGGGGAAAAAAACGAAAGTGAGCAAAGCGTTACTTAATTTTAATCGATCTCATCAACCTAAAGGTACACCTCAACAGCTTTAGCATAAAGCTTCAAAACAAAAAAAAAATCATACAGTGTGCATCGCTTATGCCATTAAAAGTGAATAAAACCTCCCAACAAGATACACATGCCTGGTTCCTTCAATATTTCATTTTCAGTGGGGTTCTGCCCAGTGAGCAATGCAATAAAAGTTTGAAGCATTTTAAAAGGCCTGTAAATCGAATCTATGTGATTGGACACAATGGGGAAAAGGTGAAGAAAGGGCAGTCATCAGCAGGCTGTAAGGTAATACAAGCTCCTCTTATAAGAAAGCTTTGGGGCTTTTGTCAATGTCAGCCTTCACAATGGAGCTGGATTTGGCCCGGAGAAATCGTCAGTTATTTCATTGTTGTTAGGCTCAGCCGATGTTCTCATTTTTCTCTGGCCAATATCCCAAAGGAAATGGAAGGTGCTGCTTTGTTGCCGCTGTCTGTTATGTGGTGACATGCTTAGAAATGCAATATTTGGTCAAACTATATGAGCTTCCAGGTATTTTTACACTTGGGGTTTGCTGAGTAAAATACAAAATAACTGTTACAGATGACCCTTGTTGGTCTAAAATAAGAATTTATATTTTGAGATTATGTTCAGTTTATAAAAATGTATAAAAATTTGGTTATTTGATTATTGCAAATTTAAAGAATTAAGTCATTAACTGGAATTAAAATGTCTTTGTGATTTTTTATGAGAGGTGTGCATTTCTAAATTAATTGATCATTTTGTAGAGTCTTATGCAACCTGCAAACAGTTTTATGCCTTAAAGAAAACTTTAAGATGAACACTGTTGTGTTTAATAGTTGAAGATGTTGATGCTAGAAGATGTTATCAAAAAAAAGTTTTTAAGTGTCTAAATCTGAGTGTCTACCATTCTGGATAGAGTGTGCAGATGTGTGCGTGGGTTTTCTCCAGGTACTCTGGTTTCCTCCTGCAGACCAAAAACATGACTGTTACTTAGTAACTCTAAATTGTCCCTAGGTGTGAGTGAGAGAGAAATGGTTGTCCTGCTGTTGTCTCCTGGTGAACTGGCTTGTCTTCTGGTACCTATTCCATATTTTGGACACTGTGCTGACAGACACAGCAAATATTCTTGCCACCGCTCGCATTGATGTTCCATCTTGGATTAGCTGCACTACTTGAGCAACTTCATTGGGCTGTAAAAAGTGCCTCATGATGCCTCTATGTGTGACAGCACTCATAAAATGAAAAAGTGTCTAAAAGTTCAGCCAGAAAGGATAAATGATCTGTGGTCACCACCTGCAGAATCACTCTCTTATATAGGGTTGTCTTGCTGATTACCTCTCATTTCCACTTGTTGTATGTTCCATTTGCACAGCAGCATGTGAAGTTGATTCACAATAAGTGTTACTATCCAACTGGTGACTGGCATGGCAAGTGGTTTGTCAACTGGTTCAGGTCTGGCAATGACGACACTGTTTGTATGATGGCATTCCACAACTGGCTTGATGGTAGTTTGGTATATGTGTTCCAAATCTGTCAATACCACAAACGGCCCAGTTGTTGTTTGGTATTTGTGGGTCCTGCCCCATGCATGGACCATTTCTGGCAAGCTGCATCTGGGCCACCTAAAGCCTGTCATTATTTGCACTATCTGGGCCAAGCATATTGGGTACACACACACACACAGACTGACAGTTCAGTATATTTAGTCCTATATCTGGGAGTTGGCAACATAGTTACATCACATAACTCAACTACAGTAAAGTTAAGGGTTCAGGGTATAAACCTCGGTGCCAACCTCTGAGAGCAACCTCGCTTACATAATGAGCAAGAGACATGGAAATGAATCCATGCTGGCTCAGATGTCGCCTGGAATAATAACATTTGTGTCAGATGTGGGGGAACCAGGACATTCTAATGAGCTATTCAATACTAGGAAGAAAAAAAAGTTAATCGGCCAGCAGAGCACAGTCCTAAAAAACAGCTAAAATTCTGTGCAGAACCCTCATCTCCCAGACCTCAGGTAGACAGCCAGAGCTTGAACTTTTGGGGATTACACACACAGTCAAGCTTCCCATTTTCTGTTTTTGCCAGGAAAGTCATGGAAACTGCAGTTAAATCATGGTTAACCAAATGAAACTAGGCCAAAAAATGTTTGAAATATTATTGTTCATGGTTATTTTATAAAACATGTTTAATAATGTGATACTTGATTCTAAGAAAAGTAGTAAAATGCGTATATTTGCTGTGTCAGAGGTGCGGAGTTTCCAGCTTTTAGACATAAAACATGTTGTTTTTTCAACATTTTATGCTGTGTAGTATACGCACTTCAAAAGTTCTGGGAACAGGTTTAGCATGCATTGATCACACAAAGAGCAGACTTTGTCAAGCAGTACCTAAAGCAACACAGCGGTAACATACAGACCTACAGAGCTTGTCAGTGTTGGACCGATGTATGCGAATCCCCCAGCATCCATCTCTCTGTTACGCCTGCTCCCTGATGAGCCGTGCATCTCTGAGCCAATAAAAAACTCACGCAAGTCTGTTGACAGCTCTGCGCTGCAGAGAGTTCTGATCACAAAGAGCTACAGCCATTCTAATAGCCAAATCTCATTGCATTATATTTCACACAGTAAATACGACATCAACCTGTCATGGCCCAGTGAAATTTAGGACACAGAGTTGGCAGCTTTCTTATTCTGTTTTTTTTCTTTTATCAGGCAGAAGTTTTTCTATGTAGAGAGTTGTATAATAAATCCAGTCACGTCTTTGTAAATCTTACTAACATTTACTTGAGCTCAGATATAATTATATTATGTTGGAGCTTGTTGTGAATAATCTAAGGTATCTAATTACTGCATATAGTTTACAAATATTGTCGACAGTGCATATAACAGTTTTATGTTACTGCCTTTGAGCAACTGTAAGAATACGTGTTCTGATCCCTGCGTGGGAAGCCAATTACTGGAGACAGGTTCACGATAAGACTGAACATTTATCTACTCCACTGCAAAGTTCTAACGCACTCCAGCTGGGACCAAATCACCCGACTCGGGTCGGCTCAGCTTTTGGCTCTGGAACAAAAGCAAACACACCCATTTATACCATGTCCGGGTCGACCACGCCTCCAGGGGCCGTTAGCAGGAAATGACCAGAAACACAGCTTAATCAAAACACATAGGAGATTTGCAATTAAAACATTTTATTTTAAAACAACTATAATAAAACGTGCTGCAAATATATTGTGTCATGTAAATAATTAGTGCAAACAACTTAAATTTTTTTCACAACTATTTGTTCTTGTTTTAGTTCCAGCAGCGAGGATTTAGCTAAACTTGTCTCTAAGCATCATAACCCTTTCTCTCTTTAGTTTATTTATTTTTTCTTCCAGTGGCAGGATTAAAATCTCTTGCAGTTTGTGTACCATCATCGGTTCACTTTTTGTGCACTTCTTGAGGCAGCAGACATCGGGGGCAAGAGCAGAAAGCGAGATAATCCTACTTTAAGGTTCATTCTGGTGAGGCAGCACACAAAGTGTTCAATTGTCTTCAAGAAATTCGACCCCCGAGGATTTTCCGCTGATCTCACGACAGCTGGGCTGTCATAGCTCGCGTGTCTGAGGCTGGTGATAGGAAATATGTATCGGTGGGAAAATGTTACACTTTAAGTATCTGCTTGTTTTATAAAAACCTACAGTTTGTAAGATTGGATTGTTTTATTTGGAATTTGTTTGTTTATTTGACTCAAATGCCATTGTTATAAAAAGAGTTTGATCAATTGTGCAAAAATTTACCACATAGACGCTGTTTGGGTGTTAAAATATATTAAAGAAAATATGCTAAACATATGCAAACCATGTTTAGATTTTAACACCTTGATTTTGAACATTTCGGAAGAAAACATTTGTATATTTGGTCCTGGTGTAGTAAAATGTTTGTGCTGTTAGACGTTCTTTGTTTACTGAGGTCTTGATTGTAGGAGCTGCCAACTGTTTCCACATGAGTGTAGCTAAAAGTAGCTAAACAACACTAGTTAACTTCACACACTGATCATCATATTCATGATGCCGTCACGTGCTATTTGCATTCTGCTTCGTGCCAGCTCTTTACATCTGTTTGACTTTCTCCCACTCTCTGTGTTCGCACATATTGTAGCTTATAATACAGCCAAATTCCCAATAAAGCAACTCTCATTTCCATTTTCCTTTTTCTGTTGTCAAACAATAAGATAAATCTGAGAGTTAAACTGAAAACATTATGTTTTCAGTGGCAGTTAGTTTCACAGCACTGCGAGGCTGCTGGTCTTTCCTAATAAATTCACAGCTCCATCTGACAAAACCACAACTTGCCTAAATCAAACAGATTGCTCTTGCTGTAACAAGGGTGTCAGTGCATAACACTAAAGTGTCTTTTTTTAACTATTTGGACAATATTGTTTTTTAATATGTTGTAACTTTTCGTTTGTTACTCCTTATAATGCTTTGAAAACGCTGGTATAAATTAAAGGCCTAGCATTTTTAAAGAAATTCCAATATCAATAATAATAATAATAATAATAATAATAATAATAATAATAATAAATAAGAAGAAGAATAATTAATAATAGTCTGTAATCCTGGTGGAGGAATAGCCATTTTTATAAAACCACAGCATGAAAATACTTTTAGTATGTCGCTTGATTGGAACTTTTGCTGGTTGTACATGGTACAGTGTAGATGAAATTTGCCAACAAACAAAACTAAAATGAAAAGGTTTCCTGTTAACCCCCACCCACCCACCCCCCAAAAAAAGAAGTGTTGCAAAGTATTTTTCCTCTTCCAAACATTTACTAATCTAGTTCTAAAGTCAACTCTTACTGGTCTTATGGTTTTTATTTTCTTAGAAGACAAACTTAGAGGATCTCATTAACCTGTCATCCTACATAATGTACTGCAAATCAATACAATTGTTATATACGGCCTCCAGATATTTTTACTGCTCAAAGATAAGAGTTTATTTTTAAATATATTCTAAAATCTTTGCTCATCAACAGTATTTTTGAAGTTCAGTTCCTAGTCTGTATTACTGTCTGCCTGTCTGAAGAAGAGTAGTGCTGTGTGCCTCATCTTGTTCACAGACTATGCATGACTCACCGTGGCAAACCAGTGATTCAGCAGATTCTGAATGTATTAGACCAGTGGTTCTTAACCTTGTTTGAGGTGCCGAACCCACCAGTTTCATATGCACATTCACCGAACCCTTCTTTAGTGATAAATCAAATATGATTTTTTTCCAAATTAAATACATGTTTATTTACTGGTACACAAAATGAACCGTGCATGAACACCTTGATCAAAGAACAAAACCAACACAGTGCATGAACTCACAACAAATTACATACCAGCAAATCAGTGTGACTTCTGCTGTTGTTTTTGAGAGACCAGTTCAGATATGCGTGGCTTCACCTTGGCAAGTGCTACTCTCATGTCATTTTCACAGCAAAGTCTGTTCCTTTTCTTTGTTTTTATGTCCAGCATCCTCGAAAAGGATTGTTCGCAGAGATATGTTGTAACAAATGGTATAAAAAAATTCCAGGGCTTTCTTAGCAATAATTGGGTACTTTTCCAACTGTCGACACCAAAACGTTGAGAGTGTTGTTGTTCTGAAGAGTTGCTGTTCAACCTGGCTCTGCTGAATTTCAATGATTTCGTCGAGGTATTCATAATTGACATCTGCTGTCTCAACAGCAAACGCGAACGGCTGTCTCACCCATGCTGGATATGACTCTCTTGTAGGGAAATATCCGTCGAGAGACTTTGCAAGCTCATCTA
>JAVKLF010000110.1:16452737-16463192 GCA_034783495.1 Millerichthys robustus | reverse complement strand
ACATTCCTTTTGGCGTCTGCTCATTTTCTGTACATTGATTAAATGATCAAAATGAACAATGTTAGTGTTAATTCAAATCTACAGAAAAATATAAAAACATACTAGTTTTGGGAAATAGAGAAGCATTTTAAAATTGATGGTTGGCTATCAAGCCAAAGGTTTTTATGAAAATATGGCTGGAAATTTTCTACTCGCTATGTTTTTTTTTTTCTTCAAGTTGATGAATAAACATTCACAGTATCCATTTTCAAACTGTGATATTACATTACAATTTGATATTACATTACAATTTCATGTTGATGACTAAACTACATCTGTCTCTGAACAGGAGTCCACAACTGTTTGTGTGTGTGTGTGTGTGTGTGTGAGTGTGTGTGTGTGTGTGTGTATTTAATGTCTGTTTTGGTTCTCCTTAAACCTCAGTTTCAAAGTGATTTGTTCATCTGAGGACTTGGCTGAAGGCTGGACTGACTCTCTTTGTTGGATTGTTAACAGTCATAAGATGACACTAATGTTATATTCTCCTGAACAAAATCTAGCTTTATGTCTCTTAATGTTTGTTACTTGTGTTCTTCCAAAGGTTCCTCTATGTGCTCCTGGGACTACCTTCTGCAAACACCTGTTGAAGATCCTCCGGCAATCCCTAGTTTTGTGCTGTTTTATCATTACGTCAAATACAATTTCTTGTTTTAATTTATATTAAATAAAGAAATTTATTGTTGGTAAAACGCTGGAGAAACATGTTTGTTTCTGAATTTCACATAGCTGACATTTAGTTGTTGTATCACATCATTATTTTAACAATGAATTTGAAATTGTGCATGTACATGAGTTAAAGTGCTATATGTGTTTAGAACATAGAAAGCATGTCATACTGTATTTACAATTTTGCTTTTTTCCCCTTAAACACATGAAAAAAAAAAGAAAAATTAAATACTAAATTTTCACTGGTTGCCCAGCATGGGGCTTTCTTTAAAAGACTAACAAATACCATCATGACTTTTAAATTCTGTTGGATAAAATTTACAGCTTTTAGAATCATTTAAGGAACATAAGCGTATGCTGGCTGATTATTATTAGAGTGCTAATTACAGCCTAATTCACATTTTTAATGAGACAGGTGTAAATGTGCTCTTGTATGACAGTGTGGGAGTGTGTGTGCGTGTTTTCTTTTGATAATGAAGACAGGAATTTCTCCTCAGTGTCTAATACTTTTGGTTTTGCAGCTGTTACTGACTGAAAATGTGAATACCTTTTTAAGTGGAAATAAAAATGTATAACATCATCTTAAATTAAAAGTGCACACTGATGTTTGGAAAACCATTATGGTCCAGTTTCTTGAAAAACTAAACTCAGTTGTGTTTAAGTGAATGGGGGCTGGATGATGACTAAAATAAGTCATTCAGTAAAGTAGTAGAACCAACTTTATTTTTGTGGAGCCAATAACCACAAAAGTTTACTATTCATACAAGTAACACTCTACTAGCCTAAATCCAAATAACCCCCAGCACACACTTTTTATTCTTACAGTTGTACAAACAGATCAGCAATCAAAAACAGAGAGAGAGAAAAAAAACAGGCACCCTTGCAAACCACTTCTAGAAGGTTACTAGAGGTTTTTTTAGAACAACTTATATGTAGGTTGATAAATCCTATATACCTAGATAGAAAGAACAAACTACACGTCTACAATAATATAAGCAGCATCGTAACGCGTAAAACATTAGGCCTATATCATTACCTCTGCAAGAAGCAATTGTTTTCTTGAAAATTATTATATATTATATCTCAGTGGAGAATAAATCCCATGTACAGTTTCAACATATATTAAACGACCTATATAGTTACGATATTTTTATATTATAAGCATATTTAATTTATTATAAACCTGCCAATATTAGTTATTTTAAATCTAATTTGATCTCTAAACCACGTGACTCCATAACGCACAGTGTGGGATTCTCCGTCGGAAGCACCGCCCTCTTCCTGCTTTTCACCTATGAACGGCCGTTAACGTATCACGTCATTTCATATTAATCTTGCGTGTAAACATGGCGGCATCCATGGCATCCCAGGCTGCAGCAAGAGGACTAAGGACAGCAACTTCAAAACACGTTCTTCTCGACAAACTAAAGGTAGCAGAGCATTTATGTTTCTGACATTATGGTCTTATAGTCAGGCGTGGTTTGATGGTGTGACTCCGTTTGTCACAGTATTTGTTTGTATTTGTAGGGCTAGCCTGTTAGCATCATCAGTCAGAGCAGAGAGCTGTTAGTGTGATAGCCACAGTTTACCATTGTGTCAGCACATATTTACACCGGCACAGCCGTCATTTGTAATTATACATGTCACATAACAAGTGTTGTTCAAAATGATAGTCATTCGATAGTAACTATTGGAAGGAAAAGCTTCCCTAATCGCCCCTGTCATTTTTCTGAAAGGTAGAAAAAGGTTAAGCGCAGCTAGTCTTTTTCTGACCTCTTCTCTTGACAAACTGTTTTTGCACGCGGTCTAAAATATTAAATGAGAAATTTGTAAAGTTTTTATATTTCATAAGGTTAGATTTAATTCCAAATATACATTAATAACTTGATCCAGTTTGAGATAAGGTGTACCCAACACCCTATCATTGGGACAAACTGACTGTCCAAACTGACTTTTGGACTACAGCCTCTCTTCAGATAGGCTTGTATTACAAAGGTTAACTCTTGCACTCTGATCTTCAAATATCTGTGAGCTGTGAACAGCAGCTAACAGACACTACCAGAGTAAGCTTTGTTCTGTACTCAGTGCCAAATGTTACACACAAACATGTAGCCCACTAATTTAGAAAGGAATCAAGCACATGCTGTCAAAGTTTCTCAGTTTCATTGTGCTATGTTCAGTTAGTTTCAGATCTGGCTTTTGTTGTGTTTTTAGCATCTACAGTGTTTGCAGCAGTTGTTTGGAGGTCCATATCTGAAGAGCACAGCAGTGATCTGTTGACACTATAAATAATGGTCCACCCAAGGCCAGTGCAAACAGGGGTTCTTGAAAGTTCTGAATCTGTTAACTTATTTTTTTTATTTATGCAACAGTCTGACCTAAATCATTCCGTTTCTTGGAAGGGAAGAATCTTGTGACACAAAAATGTGACCAACATTACTGTATATTCTGCTGCCTAGTGAGAAAATAGTTTCAGAATTGAGTTGCTAAAGTGTGGGAATTTTTGGCTTGTTCAGTCCTGATTGTGTAAAGCTTTCTCAAATAAAAAGCACTGATCAGAGGTTTTGTTGTTGAATAATGCACAGCTTCTGCTTTCTGTTTCTTTTTTACATCAGTCTTCTGTCATAACATTAGGGGTGAGAGAAATTTGTATATCCCATTGAGGTTGTAGGAGGTTGTGAATCTATTTTCAAATGTCAAAAATTAATTTTATAAACATTAAGTTGTGTAATTGTAATAGAGTCAGCAGAACTGTTGCTGCACAATTCTGTTTGACCAAATAAACGTACTGTAGTTGCAGTAAAATATGATACTGTAAAAATTAGTTAAGGGTATTAAAACATGACTTGCTAATAAGGACTTTGAAACTTTGCTTTGTGTATAAATTTCCCGTGATAAACACAATGCTAATCATGCTAGCTTGTTAGCTAAGTTAACATCATTTTAGTTTTTAGTAGGCAGTCTGTGAATAAAAAAGTTTTGACATATTTTGTGCATGCATAAAAAACACAAATTTGTGCTTATGTAAAGTAAACCATAGTTGTTTAGGTTTCAGTGTAGCTGAAAAGCATTGAGAATTATTTTAAATTCTTATTCAAGCATCTGAATCAGAAATGAATTGTGAAGTTCCCACCTCAAAATAAGAAGGGGTAAAATAAACTGAATTTCAAAGAGAGTCTTTCTGACTCAGTTTAATGACTGACGGGGAAATATAAAGCTGAAAACTACAGCCAGTTGTACACACTCTATTAATCAATCAAATTTTAATTTTATGTTTTGACATTGTGTGTTAGTGTCACCATATTAACGTTGGTATGTTTGAATCAATAATTTGATAAAGTGGTTTAATAAATTGCATAGTTGTTTTAAAAGGCAACAGACTAATGACAGACGTATGTGAAGCATTTCATTTTCAAAGATGTCAGTTATTTCAGTCAGAGTTTGAGCTAAACTTAATGAATTGTCATAATTTTCTGTGCTTCGGAAAAAAAAATTTCCCATGTGCATTTTATACTTCTAAAGGCAATCAGATTCAGGGTTTGTAGCATTTTACTTTAAAAAGCATTTTTACCAGAAAAATCCCAATTTTCTTGAAATTAAAGGAATGGAAATAAACATTGTATTCTACACATGTTTTGTTATTGCTAATGGGGCTTCAAATATAAATGAAAAATGAGTGAACCTTTTTCTTTTGACTTGTTGTGAAACAACAACGGAAATCACAATGAATCAGACTGAACCTCAACACTTGAAGATTTGTCATTTTTAAGAGGTGCTTGTGAGAAGTCAGTGCATTTTGCAGTGGTCTTCAAAAGAAATAACTTTTTAATCTCACTTTTACTGACTTTTGAACTGTCTTGCCTTTTTTTTTCACTCGTCTCCTCTTTTTCTTACCTCTGTCTGTTGCTGTCTCTCGAGCAAAGTGATAAGAGTAATAATCATGGATTCTCTCTGGTCCATAGCACAGTATCAGAGCTAGAAATGATTGACAGCCAGGTATCATCACAATAGAATCAAATCAGCTCTGGCAGTGTGTCAACTCAGCTGAGAAATTTAATTTGGGCTGATTTGTAAACGGCAATACAGAGGACATCACAATTCGTACATAGTTAGGCTCCAGAATGCTTTTAAAGGAGTAGGGGCAGGTTGTTGTTTTCTCTCTCACTCATAAATCAAATCTGGTGAATTCTTGTGTGCAAAGTGAGATAAACCTCAGGCTGTTTTTCACTGTCGCCGCAGCGATTTGTAAACATTTATTAAGTTTTTATTTTTTGTAGGCTGCTTGTGTTTGGTATTAATCCAGCCGTGCGGAAGTCCAGCATTGTTTAGTGAGGTATACTGGGAAGAGAAGGTGGCTCAGGAGACTCTGTCCTGAATATTTAATCGAGGGGGTGGAGAGCCCTCTGCTTGCGACGACTTCTTTTGCTGGAACTTCAAACGACGGAAGGTTTTCCCATCTGTTTCAGCTAGAACACATTTACATTTCCTCCCCGCAAGGGACACTGGAGGACGTAGTTGGCTCTTACTGGATTTAAATATCACTCTCCAAGGTTAATAGCCGTTTCTGTAGCTGATGTGGTGCTTTGGCTTTTTCAATAATTTAGAATGGCTGCAGTCATTAGGAAAGGTTCCCAGCCTCTAAAATGAAGAATGCAGTGAGCTTTATGGAGTGAGACTTTACTATCAGCAAAACAACTTATTTTGTTCTGGTTTAGAAAACAAAGGAAAACTAACATTGATTCCAAGTTGTAGCTAAAAAACAATATGATCAACCTTTCCATTATTTTTGTTGTTAGACTCAGTCATAACACCTTGCTGTTCCAGTGACATGATTATTATTATTATTATTATCATCATCATCAGGCTATATTCACCTCAAGTAGTGAAATCAGTGCAACAACTTCCATGATGTGTACATAAGCTCTACAAAATCCCCAAAATTGTATCCCGTTTTCAAAGACATGAAATTGATCTTTTTAGTTCATGTTCTTTTGGTGATACTTATGTTAAAATTGTAAAGATATTATATATTTCAAATATATTTAAAGCAGTAAAAAACTACTTCTGGGAAAATATGCTGGTGAAGATTCTCAGTCATCCAGGTAGTTATCAATCCCCCCAAAAATCAGAAACATACAAAAAAACCCAAAAGGACTTCTATTTTAAAGATGGAGATGTTTCTCCATCCGTTCATTGATCTTTCTTAATTCAAAATGTCTAGTGTAGTGGGGGGTAAGCAGGTCCAGGTAAATCTTTGTGTGAATCTAAGCACTAACGAAGCCTCTCATTCAGGTGTATCAAGTTTGGAACTCCAGACACTTTGCAAAGAAAGCTTTCTGGACAGGAAGTGAAAAATCTTCAGCTTTAGATTAGAACTCGTTAAGATATACTGGTGTATTGTTTTTGCTTTAATGTATGGCATTTATTAATATTTTCCAGCTGTTTAAATTTACAGGACTAAACTCTGACACAGTTGTGCATCCTTGACTACCTTCTCTTTATGCCTGCATTATCTCTACTATGCACCTAACATTGTTTATTATGGCTGTTTACACCCTTTTCTGATTAATGCTAATTACAAAAATCCCTATCTGTGGAGACACAACTGTCAGGTTTCTCTTTTTAAGCCTGTCTTTAAGAGATTAGCCCTGCACTGCCTAAAGACCCCTGCCAATAATGCAAATCTCCCAGATCTAAATCCTGTAGCCATGCTCTGCTGCTCTTGCCTTCTATTGCAGCTCCATAACAGGCAGCCGTCATATCTCTCTCTGCACTCAGATGGTCTGGGCATGAACTTTAGCTCTAAAGGCAGAGGAATTGAAAAGTACAAGGGCATATTAGCGGTAATGAGGGCATCATCTGGGCCATACAAAATACTGTATACACACTTTTTCTTAATGTATTACTGAAGTGTTTGAAGGTGGTTTTGTAAATAAGGGATTGTATTACTTGTTGCAGAAAACACGTAGAAATTATTTTGCCATTCACACAACTTTTATGAATAAAAGATTTAAAAGGCCAATTTTGGGATGGAACACACCAAAGTTTTACCCAGTTTAGTCTGACTATGCAGTGAACCTAACAGTTGAAATGTAATTGGTTTATCTTTGGTCTATTTTAGCTAATTAACAATCTTTTAATTTATTTATTAGAGAAAAGTGGCACCTGATGAGTTGCATCAATGTATTTATTGGCATGTTTATCCTGAAACTCTGCTTCTTTACCCCCTCCTTGTATGTCACCTCTTTCAAACCTTATTCTGTACTTATTTATGTCTGTGCTTGTTTAATTGCAAAACTGCTTCTATTTACGAGATGTCATGAAGTGCAACCTCATTAACAGAGAACCATTCAACTGCAGTCAGTAATTCAGCTTGTAGCTCTGTGGACTGCTTTGTGTGCTTCAGCTCGTGCTTGTAGACGTGGACACGGCAGAGTTTAAATTCTTCCTGGATGCTTTGTTAAATAGATGGGGGAAAAGAGATTAGTTCATAACCTGAAAGGGAACAAATCAATTACACAGAATTGGTGAACTGGCAATCTGTTCATTTCTTAGACATTTGATATTGTCCCTTAAGAAGCGTTCTGAGTAATTAATTCTGCAGTCATTTGTCGTCACTAATTAGGCAGTGTCATTTCAAAGGGTTATGGTCTGGTCATGACGAGTAATTAGGATTTTAACCTCACCAGGCAGATTCCTGCCTTACAGTATGTGAATGTTGACTTGGATTATCAGTTTAAATCAACTGCTCTGTTCAGGTGAAAATTGTGGGTTTTGTTGAAGCAGGGCTTGAATTCTGCTTTGCTTCTCTTCTAAGAAACAAATGTGTTTTGCTTTTTTTGGTGTCAACATCTTGAATTTCTGAGCGATAAACTGACATGCAGGCCAGCACTGACTGGCTTCTGTTTATGGACCTGATCAGAGGTGATTGCCTTCTTTGTGACCTTCCCACAAACATTACAGCTCCTATAAATTTCTAAGACAGGCAGACTTACCCTGTCAGACAGCCACTTTTTGACATTGTTCCACTCTCACCGTGATAAAGACAACAGCTTTAAATTAGCCCCAGGATATTGACTCTTTAAGTTTAAGAGAAGGGCAAGCAATAAAGTAGTGGAATGTCATGAAATGACTTTGCAAAGTGCCAAGATCGGACATCGCCCCACTGTGATGACACTTCTCGCAGCAAGTGTAGTTTGACATTGTGCATCCTGCTCTCAACCAAACATGAGACTGCACAATTTCAAACCTCTTAGGAGTAAGAGAAGTCCTGATGTTGAATGATGCTGTGCTGAATACCATATGGTCCAGAAGTGTTTTGAGAGTAGCAGTATACACCATGAGTTTGTCCTTCAGTGGCACTTGTACATCAGTGCAAATGGGACAAGGACTTGGCAATCTGATGCATCTGCTGCTTTCTGAGTTCTCTGAGAATAAAGCAGCTGCATATTTTTTTATCTGTAAGCTATATAATGTTTTTTACTCCCTGCCACTATCAGCATGTACGTGCTTTTCTTTTAGCAAATTATCTGATTAATCACTGTTCACATTTTAATAAAACTCTTAGAAGGAAGTGGACAGGCATTTGTCTTTTGGAGTCAGTTCAGTTTGAGATGGCCATGACAGCTAATCAACTTTAGCTAACATAAAAATAGCTAGATCTCAGTCAATTTTACAGATAGTTTGCCAAAGACACTTTCTTGCCCTCTAGGAGTGATATATGAAGGACCAGGGTAGCAAGAGTGGTTAGCCCACTGCTGTTGCGCCTCTGAGCTGCTCAGTGAAGTAATGACAGAGACAAAACATCTGATGTATTTAAGGGTAAGTCATCACCATGTGATTGCTCACCAGAGAAATAAACGTTATGCTACTATAAAAAGGTACTAAAACACTTTTTCCAGTAGGAGTATGGGTACAAGCACACTGTATGAGAAGTGATACTTAGTTGGTGCAGTCATAACACACACACATACACAGAGACATGTTATAGCTCACCTTTCTTGGTAGCGGGTGATAATAAAGTTTAGGAAAACATGGAGAAAGCTAAGGAATATACTGTTTATTCATTGCTAATGTAGTGCGGAGTATGATCACTGGATGAACTTCAGGAAAAACTTCTGTAAAATTGTTAATTGCAAATTCCTTTGTAAAATGACAGCTTCCCCGGTATAAAATGTATTTTCTTGTCATCCTCTTTTATTTATTAATGTTTTTGGGGGGGTGGGATTGCGAGGGGTTGTTTATGCTCTTTCAGCTAAAACCAGTTAGAAAGGCAGTTTCACTTTTCTAGGGGGAGGTACAGTGCCTATAAAAGGTATTCACCCCCTTGGATGTTTTAGGATATTTAACATTTTTTTACACAATTGCAAAGTTGTAAGGCATTCAGCTGGGCCAACCACACTTAATGTTTCTCTATTGCTGCTTGACAACGTGGCATAGCGAGCCACCTCCGGTCAAGCCACTCCTCCAGGGGTTCAACCAGGAAGTAATAACTTTGCTGATAAAAATAAAGTTACGCATTTCATTATAAAACAAAATTAGTCCGAGCCTAGAAAAATTGCAAAGATATTGTCATGTAAATAGTTAGTGTAACCACATTAAATTCTTCTTCAGTGCTAAATAATTAGAATTCTATGCTAATTTCAATCATAGAAATGCAGTCTCACATTTTTTGGTCCCCTCTTTTTAGAATAAGTTTGATTTATTAGTGAGCCAAAATCCTGAATAGGTGGAATAAGAAAAGAGGCAGACTTATGGCAATAAGTTTAGACAATAATAAACATTTTTTTCCATGTGCACTGAAACATTAGTGTGCCATCTTTCTTACCATATGACTTGATAGAGATGGTTATTCGTCATTGTCCCCACTTCTTGTCTCCTTTGCCAGCGTGTCCCACTTCTCTCCACTTGGATGCATTCATCAGAGAAATTCAAAGTGCTTTTTTGTGTAGAAGAGTTTACTGAGAATACTTCATCCCATCTTGGGATCTTGGCACATAACTCTGTTTGTGCTAGTGTGTACAACAGATCTCCTGTGTGTAGATCTTTTCCTTTTTATCCGTAAACGTGAGAGTAAGTATAGGAGTAGGTAGATTTATTGTGCTGGATTGTCTCTAGAGTGCCAGTGATGATAATTACTGTAGAAAGTCTCAAGAGACAGCAGGCCAGCTGCCTGCCTTGCTGCCAGTCTGTCACCCACCACTTACTGTTTTCTACCAGGGCAGACATGTAACACTTAGATTATTCCTCTTATTTCATTTCATTCAAGACCTCAGCAGAAGAAAAAAAACTTTCTTACCTAAAAGTGTTGAACTGAAGTAAAATTAAAGGAAACAACAGGCACTTTCACAAAATAGTTGTGCAAAATAGCCACAAAGGCCAGTGTGTTATTTGAGTAGTCTCTGACCTAGGACCCTGTGAAATCTGTTTTATTTTTTTCCCAAATTCTGTTTTTTCCATTTTTATTTCTCAAAATTCCTAATTTTCTGTTGTTTTTTTCCTCTAAAATTTCACATTTTTATTCTAACCAAACCAAAAAAGTGTGTATAAAGTGACTGAAAAAATAATTTAACAAATGAATAGCCACCTAATTCAAACGTTGTTTCACTTTCACAAATTGCTGTGGTTAAGCAGAACAATAAATGCTTTAGCAAGTTATTTAAAACTATGTACTTGTTGTTTTTAAGAACTAAAACATTCTTTCTATGTAAAACATAGAAGCTCATATATGGACTGTAAATGGTAAATGGA
>JAVKLF010000110.1:16385472-16403958 GCA_034783495.1 Millerichthys robustus | reverse complement strand
CTCAGACACACACACACACACACACACACACCACACAGACCTAGAGAGAAACAAGTCCCATGGTTATGTCTGATTGAGCTTTCTCCTGTCTGCCATCCCTCATCTGTGGGAAATCAATAGAGGATCTGGGATTGGAGCTCAGGCTAATTGAGCACTGCTCTCTCTGTTCTCTTATTGCTGCCAGGAGCATTTTGTCATCACAGCACCTGGTTCACGCCATGGGGGCAGGAGGAGCGTTGCGATAGAGCATTTGGATGCCACAGAGAGGGAGCAACTGAGCAAGTAGTCAAGCACTTGTAGAAAGGGGCATAGCTTAGAGCACCTTATTTTATTCTCATGTGCACCTCTAAGAGCCTCTTCATGATTCCAACTCTTCACAGAGTGACTTAAAAATACAAGTGTAATTTTGTGTGATAGTTTTGGGAATCAGAATCATTACAGCAGTGAACATTTTCTTCAAATTTCATATTACTCTTGTCTCTATTTGAGTTGCTTTTAAGGGTAAGAACTCCTAATAGTAACTATATCTCACTGCATACAGATGTTTTCTAACCAAGTAACATCAGCAGTTAAATCACAAAAATAAACCACTGTTTTGGCAGTTTTATGAACGCCAGTTCTCTCTATCCATAAATAACAGTGTTTACACATCACACGTGCTTTTAACATGTTCATGGGTTAATCAGTCATAATAATGCCTCATTAAAATGAAATATGTTGTCACAAACGAGTGTTCCAGACAAGCCTTCATTTTTCCTACTATTTGAGATTCCTTCCATCCGCTGTATCACTCCACCTTTTTCATCCTGCTTTTCCATTTTCCATGACTTGACAAATCATGATCACAAGTAGCCCCATTCTGTGTTGAGAGTCTTATCAGCAGAAGAGTCACTGTTTGATACTCCCTCATTCCGTGCCCCCTGGAGCGTATGCGTACACACTGTGTACTTATATGAGACCACTCAAACACTCAGATGATAAGATCGTCTGTGCTCCCTGAGCCGTGTACCGACGACGACATGTGCTGCCCTTTTTATGTGTTCATAGGCTCTTAATGTGGGTGATAGTCTTCTAAAGTTGCTTATTAATGATTCAAAACTAGGTTAATTGCTTTTTAATGTTGTTGTAAATTAATTAGCGCAGTAAAAAATAGTCGCTGTTAAGTGTATAACAGCATACCAAAGCCTTCCCTCTTTTGCTGAGCGTGGTCAAAGTGCATTTCACATCATTAGCTGCAGTATTAGTTACTGTAAGAACATTCACAGGAAATACGTGTGAAGCTGTGTGATTGACCACTTATAAGCACAGCTAGCAGTTGGTGAAAAAAACTGAAATGAACCAGTGTAATTTCCCTGTATAAGTATATATTCCATAGTGACTCAGGTGTCATTAAATCTTTTAACAACATCCCTCAAAACAAAAGGATTCCATGTAGTTAGCTAACTCAAGGGATCTTAAACTTCTCCAAGCCATGTCCCCCCAAACAGTATTAACTTCTGGTTGGGTACCCCCCTTGTAAACCCACAAGCAATGCTACAAAATATGTAAAGATACTTCAACTTTTAGAACATTTTTTTCTCACTTTTATTCAATAATCATTTCATTTGTTTAGTATAGGCATTTTATTTACTAACTTGTTTTAAGAGGGGTACGGTGCCTCAGTTGGTAGAGCTGTTGCCTCCCAGCAAGAAGGTCGCCAGATTGAATCCTGGCCTTGGACATTTCTGGGTAGAGTTTGCATGTTCCCTCTGTGCTTGCATGGGTTTCCTCTGGATACTCCAGTTTCCTCCCACAGTCCAAAAACATGATCGTTAGGCTAATTGGTAACTCTAAATTGTCTCTAGGTGTGAGTTAGAGAGTGAGTGGTTGTTTGTCTCCATGTGGCCCTGTGATGGACTTGTGACCTGTCCAGGGTGTATCTCATCCCTCACACTGTGTCAGCTGGATATGGGCACCAGTGACCCCCGTGACCCTTAAAGGAAGAAGTGGATAACAGATAATGAATGGATGGATTGATGAATGGAACTTGTTTTAAACATTGTATTATGTTCCCAATGAAAAACGCAACAAACTGCTGATGACCAGAACAAAAAAAATAAAAGACCTCTTAACTCCTAAATATCATTTCAATATTTTATTATAAATTTGATTTTAAAACAATGACTGAAAAACAGATTCCATTGTATGACTATAATTCACCAAGTGACTCATTGTTTCCTACATCATTCCTGCTGATTTATCAGTTTGCTTACAGGGCAAACAGATTTACAGAAAATGCAGTAATAACAGCTTGGACCGTGGGAAAAACTGACCAGGCAGTTCATTGTGTGCATTCAGGTGGGCAGCTGTGGATGAGTGGTAATGCGTGTCGTCTTCTGATCAGAGAGTTGGCGGTTCAATTCGATTCTATTCTGTCCCATGTCGAAGTGTCTCTTGGAAAGACAATGAACCCCTACTGCCCCTGATGTGTGTCCCATCAGTGTATGAATGTGATTTAAACCACTGACTAGTCTCTACAGAATGACATATCAAGATTAGCTTTGTAGAGACAGTAAAGTGCTGTGTGAATGGGTAAATGAGGACACAGATTGTAGTGTAAAGCACTTTGAGTATCCTGGTTGGATAGAAAAGTGCTATATAAGTACAGTTCATTTACCATCAGGTCAGGCATCACCCGTCCACAAAACAGAATTAAAATGTTGGATAAATTTGCCTAATAAAATAAAAAAAAATTGATCATTTATACAAAATGTAGATTTGATCATTTAATTGACACTTCAATGCAGGACACTGACTGTCTTAAGACAATTTAAGAATATTTTATTCATTACTATTTGACAGTCAATTTATTTATTTTTGTTCCAGAACCAGGCAAAGCTATGATAAAATATAAATGCTATTTCATTCTTTTTCTATCTGGGATATTATCAAAAACAGAATCAGGGAAACGAAAACCATTTTACCATATTTAAATCATACCTGCATAACAATAAAAACAATCACATTTAGTCCCAAAAATTGCACTTTTCCCCCACTTAAATTTCCAGAACATTTTGAATTTTGTAATAAGTGTTTGAAACATATCAAGTTTTTAAAATTCCAAACCTGCAAGCTGAAAAAAATGAAGATTTTCTACCAGCTGTGCAACTTAATTAGAAAGCATTTCTGCACACACTATCTGTTTAATTGTCCTGTCTCATTCAATGCCCCTCCTCCCAGCTCGTCTTGTTTCAGGTATTCGTTGCTTTGTACAGCAAGACGTGCCGGCAGCAGAACAGCAAGAGATTATTGTCACATAATTGGCTTTTCCAGGCCTGATTTGATACGAGCCTCTTGTCTGATCCACACACTCCTTTATTATCGAGTGTAATGGAAAGACAATGAAGGTGACATAAAACATTCCTCATGTCATATCTCCTGAGAAATCGACTCATGCGTTGTGTTTATGCTTTTAGTCAGAAACAGCCTTAGTTTTCATTATGCCTATCTACAGACCTCCGCTAAAAAGAAAAGTACTCTCTCAATTGGAAAGCAAACATTACATCTTTATTTAATATTCTGTGAATTTATAGTCTGAACTTGTCTAAAGAGTTGTCAGGAGGTAATTTTTTTTCATATGTGTACAACTACATGTTTTTCTTATCCAGATCTTATTAACTTCATGTTAAGTGATCGCCTTTGGGGGAAAGAAATGGTTATCAGATTGCATGATGCAGTAAAATCCGTAGTTTTTATCCAAGCTGACATGACTGTCTGCTGCTGCTGCAGTCTGCCTTGTTCACCAAGCAGAAAAGGCAATGTAGAACACAACTCTCCTACTCTATTATCTCAGCTGCTATCAGCTCCTGCCAGAGGAAGATACAGATGGACAAGAGATTTGCACTGGAGAAGCAAAGAAGTACTGAACAGGCAGAGAAAGTTGTTTTCCATTGCTAATGAAATCATACAGATTCTCAAAATTATCTGCCCATCAAAAGCCAATTCCAAAGTCAAGATTTATTTTAGACTTGCACTGGTGTAGATCTCCTTTTGAAACAACAACAATAGATTCACATTGTTTCAGGTTTCATGGTTTGTTTTCCTTTGTCCCTGACATGTTCTCTCGTTCATTCTTTTCTTGTAAGGCCATGGGTGGTAGGCCGTTCGATTTATAGAGATTTTGTTGCCAAGACAACAACCTTAGAGACCTTTTAGTCTGATTTTATTGTAATCATAGAAGCACACAATACCAGTACTCTAAAATGTCACAAAATGCTTGTTAAAGGAAACTGGCTACCAGAGATTTGTGTGGACTATAGTGTACCCAGTGTTCTTTTTCCCTAATGGGTTCCTAATGGAAGCTGGTAGATGGTTTTATTAAATAAGTTCAAGTTTCTTTTATGGTACCCCACTTCAGTTCCATTTTGCAACATCTGATGCTCTCTGTTCTTTTTGATACGGTTTGATTTAATTAAAAGGTAACAGTAACATTCATTCAACTGGTTCTCTGGAGGATCTGAAGGACATACACAGGCAAGCTGATGGGTTTTATAGACGTATCCATGGAGCCTGACCCCACGGGAGTGAGAATGCTGTAATCCGTTAATATCGGCCAACTTGTACAGTTAAACAGCGAGATAGGTCAGCTTGTAAATATTAAATCAATGTGTAAATATAGATCCATACCTGCAAGCTGTTTGTTTGTAACCTAGGATGTTTGGTTTTAGTGCTTTGTCCTCATACTGATGACTTGATTAGCGGTAGTCCACAACATGTGTAAACTTTATTAGACCAAAAGACCCACAAAGCCCAATATACAAACTGGTGGGAAGTTTTGTTCCAATGATTTTTTTACAAAATATTGTCAATGTTTGTGTGATTTATAATCAGCAGCATGCTTTTAATACAGTACACTTTTTAATGCTCTTGATCTAAAAGTTACAAAAAGTTAACTGTTGAAATCCACCCTGTCTAACTGTTAGCAAAATATCGTATAAACTTTTGAGTAGATTTTTTATGAAGCGCTCAGAAAAAAGTTGGGTGTACAGCTACACCTGTGAAGTCAACTAAAATGAAGTGGGCCACCACAGCTAATCTACCTAAGCCAAAACAAACACTGAGCTAAACTTTCATGTGGTAACTGAGTTATTCACAGCACATGCTTTGAGCACCTGAAGACTGCATTAGTGCATGCATAATGTTATTTTAGGGTTTGACCAAAACAGCTTCAACTTTGTCATTTCTCAACATAAGACGATCTTAGTTCAAAGTTTGGAATTAAAAGTAGAAGGTGATGTTTGTTCCTTTCAAAGAATTCTTTGTCATTTATTTCCCAACTTTTAACTATTCCTTTTCCATGATTTGTAGGTTTTAATTGACAAAAATAAACCTAATATATAACTTGGTTTAGAATTTAACATTGAAATTCAAAGACTGATTTTACATAATCAACTGTTCTTTTTTGTGTTTACCTTACATTGGTGTTTACGGCTTGTTTCCTTTTGCCTTTAAGGATGTACTTGCTACAACCAAAGAGATTTAACTCATAGAAAGCACCAGGATGGTTGATTTAATGTGCGGAGAAGAAAAATGAGTTGCTGAAAAGGTTAAGTGAGGGTTTTGTTGAGGAGAGTGATATGGAAAGAAAAGCTCAGAAGTTGAGAAGAAAAGGGAGGGAATGGGTGGAAGGATGCGTAAAATGGGTGGATGAGTGAAGAAGAGGGAAGTGAGGTGTGTGGGGGGGGAAGAGGGGGGTGTCCTCGCAGTGATTACATTGTCCATCAGGCCACAGGACGGCCTGCATCAACCCGCAGGATTGATGTTTGACAGAATAATTAGAAAACTGTCTCAGACTGTAATCACTGGAGCTCATCTTGCAGAAGACTACTTCCATTCGCTCTCTGCCACACATGCACGCACAAACACACTCGCGCGCGTGCACACACAAACAGCCGAGTAGGAGCCATCTGTGGTTGACTGGTATAAGTGACAGTGGGCTGATAGAGTGGTAAAATGGGAGTCTTCCTGTTTATTCTTAAGAAAGTAAAAGACTTTATCTGCAGAGGGAGGGACAGCACATGAGTGTGGCGCTACTCGTCCCATGAAAGCGAGAGTGGGGAACACACTAAAGGTTGCAGCGGTACGATTTATGGAGTGGGAGAGAAAATGAATTACATGGAGTTTTATCACAGTGGGTGGCAGACCTCGCGCACTTCTCTGTTTTAACTCTTTAAGTTCCATGCTGTATTTGAATTATCTATTATTCAAGATGCAAAACATGCTCATCAAAGTCACAGCTATAAAGAACAAAGGTTTATCATTGCAACGTTTAGCAGCCAATTTGGTTAATTGTGTTTTACTTACTGTACATTATTTTGCCAATTTTATGCTTTTCTTGTGTTTGTTGTTTATTATAACTCACTACAATACCGCTTGCCACTAAATGGCAAAAGGCGAGTGATAATATTTGTGTGAGTATGTTTGTGTCTGTCAGTTACCCAAACCTCTCATGAAGCACTTGAAGGAATCTATAGAGACTTACAGAAAGTGTTCACTGGCTGTACATCTACAACTGATAACCTCTGGAATCAATATAATTTACAATGGCTGCCACAATTAATAGACGTAACTAACCCAGTTTTACCTTTATTGAGCTATAGGTGGTAGTTGCTGAAAATCATTCACACCACATATGCTTAGATTGACGTCTTGCAATAACAGCGTAACGTCATTATTTAAGGTTTGACCAAAACAGAAAAATATCTCAACATAGATGATCTAGGGCTAAAACTCTGTCTTGACTGGGTTTTTAATTCTTCATTTGACTAAAAGAATATTGATAAATACTAATTCCAATGGGAGTAAAAAATAAATAAATCTAGTTTTATAAAAAGTTAAGAAACCTGCTTATAGAAAATATAGGTAACAGCCTGTCTGTCATGTAAAGGCATTTTATAGGCATGATTTTCATTTTACTGCAATTTTAGTTTTAACAATGCTCTGCTTTTCAAAAAATATACAAATCAAACTTATTCCTGCGTTCACTATTCACCACTTGTGAAATAAGTGTACAGATATTGTTTTGATTTTTGACATTTTCATGTTAAATGCACATTGTTGTTGTTTTTTTTCCAATTACTTTTTCTGGTGTAAATTTATTTGACAAGCAACCAAAACAGGAAAGGAAGATTTTTTTCATTAATTTTTTCTGGTAAATTTGTTACATATTGTGTGAAATCTATTAATTAAATGCATCACTCATACTTATGGAAAATAATTTACCCTAAAGTCTGACATCTTCAATGACTTAAAGGCATCAACTTGTGCTTGGAGTTCAAAGGTCACCTCATTTGTTGAACTTGCGTGACCTTCATGACGTGGAGTGAGCTCTTAGTCGAAGCCTCCATCGATCTGGAATCTAGTCAGCCTCTTCCTTTTCTCCTGAGACCTTTATTGGTTTCTCTGATCCCTCTAATACCTGAGCAAACCCTTAATGGCTAATTGATATGCTGCTCTGTGCTCCTGAGCTCCATCAAGTCAGCAGGGCAAATTGTCAGCCATAGAGCTAATGCTGCCCCTTCTTTTCGAAGACAACTAAAAAAAAATACTCTTTCTCATTTGCATGGAAGTGCAGTCCACTTTTCTATTTGATGAAACTTGAGGACACAGGAAATTTTCATGTAACAGCTCTCTCTGCAGAAAGAAATTGGGGGGTTGGAGGGCACTAACATGGCCAATCAATTCATGTATCCATGTTTGGCTTTATGGAAATTAAACCCTGATTGTGTCCATCTGTTTTTACAGGGTTTAGCTGTTTCTGGTAATTTAGCAGCCACTTCTCCAGACCTTGTATGATCCACAGGGGCTACAGTGGAAGGCAAAAAAATAAATAAAAATCACAGTTGATTGTGTCTGTTCTATCAATTTCAAAATTACTACGTAATTTAGCTATGGCTGAATGGCAACACACCATAGTCATAGCCATTCAATAACTGACCTGAATTGGTCTCTGATGAAAATGAAAAGCAAATCAGTGGGTTTGTACAGATGAGGTTTATACATGAAGGTTTGTCTTTGAGTAGCTTCTCTCCCTCAGTTTGTGATATTGATAAAAACAACAGCTGTCCACCTTTTACTTTAGTGCATTTGTCTATGTGTTTTTGAGAAAATCTACTGAGTCACTGTAGGACTGAAAATGTGACATGTGTACCTCTGAAAGGGAGGAGAGCCGAAGGGATCAAATTAAAAGAGACATTAAAACAAATTTAATTAAAGATCTGGAATGGTTTTCTGTATGACCTGCCACTTTACTAGAAACCTTTCAGAAGGAAGCTATAGGCCTTTTCAAAAGTATGTTTTTTTTTCCTGTTTCCGTTTCCTGCAAAAATAAGCACACCCACTCATAATTCTGAAGTTTTACATGATCTGAAAACCTTTTTTCACATCAGGATGTTGTTTTTAAGAAAGTTGTTTTGAAAGCACGAAAAAAATGGGCCCTCATTTGGCTAGTTGATAGCATAGTGAAATATATTTGTATTTATACTTATCTGCACTACACATATGCATTCATATTTTGATACTTTTACATTGAAATTTTTTTATGATCAACTTGAAATCATTTGTCTATATTACTGTGATTGTTTACTGTATCAGCAAGTTTAGTTAATACACACTTTGCAGTAAACATCAAACACTCTCCTAATGTTTTTTTTCATTAGCATTGCAAGACCTGATGTCAGAGAGTCAAGTCACCTGATAGGACTTCCCTATGATATCATTTCCTGGAGCGTGACTAGACTCGATTTAAGAGACTAGACTTTGATATAAAACTCATTGTGATGTGCCGCTCGGGGGCCATTTGCTCAGACTCTGAAGCCATAGGAAAGATCTGAATAAATAGTCCATTGCGTTGTGAGGTGGCTACTTTACATGTGTGCAAGTACATATTAAAGTTTGAGAACTAAATCAGTTTCCTGCATTTGATTAATTTACTTAAACATTTGTTTTGTCTTTAAAAAAAGACTATTGTCCTCCTAATCTCAGGTGACATGGACATCTACTTATTTTCTGCCATCTTATCCTTGATCCAACTGTTTGACTTTAAATTGGTTTGATTTCAATACATAAAAACTAAGAAATGAAAAAAGTGTTGTTTTTTTTATTTGTATATAACAAATTGATATGATTGGAATGCACTGAACTAAAAGTGAGCACCCATCTGAATATTTGGACATGTAAATGGTAACGGGGTGACAAAAAAGAGGGTAGGGGTGATGATTTGCCTTGCAAAGCACACCCATCTGCCCTTTCTATGGCTCATTGGCTCCCAAGATCAGGTGTAATCTGAACTGGAATCATTTGGATAATTGACCTTCTGTGTGAATACATTAAAATAAATTAATTTTGATTGGCCGCGCAGCATTAGAAACAAAGTGGGAAATGTTGGCTCTTTCATATTCAGCTGCTGGTTTGTTGTACCCAGTCTCTGAGGTGATTAGGTATGCCATTTCCCAAGTATTATGCATTTCTTTAGTCTAATAAAATGATTTTTGCTTTGGGAAGAGGAGTGCTCAACACAGACACCTCTTAAGAAGCGCTTAACTTATTGAGAATATCTTATAAGGATCCTAATCTTTATGTATCAGTTAGATTCATTGATGAAAAGCAACCCTGTTTAGATAAATATGGCAAACTTGTGTTGAACTTGCGTTTTGTACCTTCCTACCATTCTTTTTTTCCAGTACAATGAACCCTCATTTATTGCGGGGGTTACAGTCCAAAAAGAATCCGCGATTGGCAAAATCCGCGAAGTAGTTGCTGTATTTTTTTACAATTGTTTACAATTGAAATATTGTAAAATAATAATTTCAATAATCAAACTACGTGGTTGGACTCATTATGACTTGCGCGTACTTCACAGTTCCCCTGACTGTGCATTTTCAATGTGACTCAGCTCTGCTGTAGCGTCTTTTTCTACTTAAGGCCGTGGTGCAGGTGTCTTTTTCCGAGAGAAGAACATAGTTATGGGTAGTTGTTGGTGTTCTTTTTTCTTCTGGGCAAGAATTTTCTTATGAACAGACACGCCACCTTCGATTATATTGGTGAACTGTTTTGTAATGTGGTTTTAGTTCAGGACGCAGAACACAATGTGCGTTCATACACTGTAAAAAAAGCATAAAAAACAGCACTAAAAAAATCTGCGAAACAGCGTGGCCGCGAAAGGTGAAGCGCGTTAAACTGAGGGTTTACTGTATACAGTATGTAAATGACCTTGATACATCATTGAAAGTCCCACATACTGTGTGTGTACACCAGGCACATGCAGCCATGTATGTGTCATTTGTGTCTGATGGACAGCCATTAACCCTTGGTGTAGAGGTGGAGGAATATTTATGTCTGCCTGTCAGTAGTGACATGCCACCCTCCAGGAATGAATAATATGCCTGCCCTGTGCTGGCTCCAATTCTTGAGTTCAGTTCACAGCAAGATTGTTTTGTTTTTTTGAGTGGATGTTGGTGCAGATAGTGCCTGCAGATAGTGTCTCTTTGTGTATTTTGGTTAGTGTAAGAGTGTAAAGTAGGTTGAGGGGCATTGTGATACCCTGAGGTGAGCAGCAGGGGACAAGCTGTACATCCTTCACTGACACCCCCCCCCCCCCGATATATATACACACACAACCAATTTTCTCACCACACTGATGGTTCTATTCTCTTTGCTCTGCAGCACGCACAATTTGTCTCTCTTATCCTTAATTGTACTTTTACCTTTTTCACTTAATATCACAAGTTTAAACAGGAAAAGGTTAAAGTGTAGACAGATTTATCTGGATGTTTTTGTATTACGTTTGGTCACTGTAGGGAAAATAATTGTAGTAGAAACATAAAATGGATTTGTCATTGTCATCTATTGTTTAATTGGTCTACATTATTAGGATATCATATCCAGTTCCTGCTTTGTGCTGCTCTTACTATATCCCATGCCTGATATGATCTCTAAATTGATAATTGATTAATAATATAAATAAAAACTTTAGGTTTTATGGTTATATGGTTGAAATTATGAACCTAATATGAAAGACAATAATCAAATATCATGATGATGTATTATTTAAGTGTTTCTCAAGAACACAAAATAAAGATGACTCATAACAAAGATGGCTTTACTGCCTCCACATATTTACAGGCCACCAGTACTGAAATTGATGAAAAATCGTATCTGTGTATTTTGATCAGCACTGCTTAGACAATGATGGAAAATCCTCCCAAGTGTATTCTTGAAATTTCCAAGTGAGAGTCCAAGGTATCCTGGTTGTGTTTTCAATACCTGCTTCAGTGATTATCAAACTAGCCAAGTATGTTAGCTTTCCTTTGACATCTTTTAACAACAAATTGATCTTGCTGCTCTAAAGCAACATCATGCACACCTACTTTCTATTTCTATGATACATAAGATGTGTTGTTTTGCACATAAGATATTTAAATCTAAACTTCAGATGGCACTTTTGAGAACTTGAGGGAATTTGAAGTATGTAAAACAGACAAATATAGACACTGTACAGTACACAATGAAGCAGGAAAAAAATGTATTATTAGTGTCATAGTTCAAACAATCCAATAGTCTTTAGATGGTAAGTATAACTTTCACCACTTCATTTTGCACAATTTTAATTAGAAAATTCTTTAGTTTAGACTCTTTTTCAGCAGTAAAAAGATTTACTTCTTCACTAAACACATAATCTTTTTGACCGAAGTAACTAAATGTCTGATCTTAAATCCGAACTGTGTCAGGATAAAAACTTGTTTTCGTGTGAGAACCACAATAATAAAAAGGATGACTAAATATCTTCACGGTAAATAGCAGGAAACCGTTTAACTTGGAACTTCTTTGATGTCCTTAACTCGAAGTCTCACTTTAGTGGGGAATTTGACACAATGTGAGACGTACCAACAAAACTGTCCTGCCTATCAGACACCTGGGGGCAAGTCAAGAGGACATTTAATCTCAGATAGCATCTAGCTAGACCATTCAAGAATGGCATGACAACTCTGATTTTGAATTAGGACATGGCTGCTTTTGGGGAAAAAAATAAAACAAAGGAGAATGTAAGGGTGATATTGGAACTAAACAGTCCCTAGCTTTTTTTTATGTCAAGTCTAACAGCATCCTTCTTGGTTTCTCAGAATCTGCTTGCTCTAGTAGATATTACAATCTAGTGTATTTTTCAGAGTATAAGTCGCTGCAGAGTATTAGTCGCTGGATTGGAGAACCATAAGCCAAATAGGGTTATGGTATGCTGAGGTAACACATTCAACTACATGACGCATAGACAATGAACTGAGCGTGTGTCTGGTGTGTTAACATAACATATTAACAGTTATTCAGATAACTATAGCATAAAGTACATGTTTACCAAAGCATCAATCTCACTCCAAATCACTAAATCCGTTGAATTCTTCATCCTCGTTGTCACTTCTAAACAACTTCGTAGACGAAGCGCTGCTTCCTTTTCAGTACACAAGCCTAGCGTGCCCTCCTGCGTGTGAAAATAACAAACATGTGAAATTATGTAATAATGTGTTAATAATTTCACATATAAGTCGCATCCCCCGGCCAAAGTCCCCAACCCTGATCCTTGTGGCCCAGTGTCATGCATGTTTGTTTCCCTACTTTAACACACCTGAATGCGTGTTTTACAGGCTTCTGCTAAACTTGATGACATTCTTTGTAGTTAATACAATTATTTGAATCAAGCACAAATTTTAGTGCAAAAATGGTCACAGTCATAACTCCAAACATGAACATTTATTTCAATAAAATCACATTTCTATTGGTTTTGATGTGATATAATAAGAAATGTAGGTAATACACCTATGCGTGCAGGCATATTATTCATTCCTGGAGGGTGGCATGTCACTACTGACAGGCAGACATAAATATTCCTCCACCTCTACACCAAGGGTTAATGGCTGTCCATCAGACACAAATGACACATACATGGCTGCATGTGCCTGGTGTACACACACAGTATGTGGGACTTTCAATGATGTATCAACCTAAAGGTTGTGTAAAAATATTTTGGATGTTGCATAGACCAATGTGAATCAAATAAATTCCAGTGTCACTGCAGGGAATTTTCTAGAGGGTCTTTTAAGGGTAATTTATTTGTCATCTCATACCTAAATGAAAAACTGTTTTTAGCAACAAAAACAAATATTTTTTATTATTACTTTGGAAAAAGGGTTACATATCAAATTGCAGTAAACACACTGGTAAACATTGTCACAAGGCAAGCTCCCAAGTCTCAAATGGTTATAAACTTGTATAAAATAAAAAAGTATCAACAAAAAGCTTCTTGCATTTGTCATGCATTTTCATGAAAATAATGAAAAATTAGACTAAAAAGAGAAAAAAATGTAAAAAGATGAAACTGTAGCTTTTTGGTAGGAGTCGTTTTAACCCAAGCACATGGCAATGTTTGTGTTTGCTTGCAGTATTAGACTTTTTTAGTTTAATTAGTTGTATTTGTGACTATCACACCTGTCAAACATGTTTAAAGTAATTTTAATTGGGAGACCTGGCAGTGACTGAATCAGAAGGCAAATGGTTACAAAACAATAAACACCACAAGCTGTGTGATTTTTATCTCTTGACTGTCAACACCAACTGGCACAGACTGGAAAAGCCCTGATCCCATTTGGTCCAAACCAATCATTATACCAAAATCATAATCATTAGTGGCTCTGAAATTACACTGTGTATTCAGCTCCTATTTTTTTAAATAATTCAGTTGTGCATCATAGACTTTACCACTCCCTGGCTCTGTGTGTGTGAATTTCATGAGCTCTTGAATTTTAAAATGTATTATGCTAATCAATTTCAAACATTGTGTATAAGTTGTCATGTATGTTTGGTTTTAACTTAACTTCCACTGAACCTGACCAGTAGCTGATTGAAAAGATGTGCAAAAATGATTTTTTTTTTTTTTTTACTCGTTGGGTATACACAGTCATGAGGAAAATGTCACAGCCAATGACCTTACGTTTTAGTCACTAGACATTTCAAAGTAAAGACCATCGCCAGGATCTACTCCCTGGTGTCATAGGTTTTTTTTTTTTTTTACCAGACCTTATCCTTTGTCAGTCCTCTCCCCCTTTCTTCACCCACCTATACATTCCCATAAACCTCTTTTTGGCTGGAATAAAAGCTCTTGTTGCCTTGATTGGTTTCTGTTGGTGGAAGTGAAGAGAAAAATGGAATCTCAGTGGAGTGAAAGTTGCAGGTGGATGAGTGCTCGTAAAAAAAAAAATTTGATGGCAGAAAGATGTGAGAAGACTGAACGATGGGGATGTATGAGAGCTTGCCTTGGATTATTGATTCTTATTGATGTAAAATGGTGCTGCTGAAGAGTCTGCAATAGCTTCTGTTAACTTACAAGAAATTCTACATGTGGCTTTGGCTGGTTGACTTAAAGTGTACAAAGTAGATGTTTGGAGAATCCATTCTCTGTCCCTCCATACAAACCCATAAAGCCTTCATTATTGTGTGTGGCAGAAAAAAGGTTGCGTGTAATAAATACAAAATGATGGATTTATGAATGAATGAAACAAGGGCGTTTTAAACACAGAAAATCTGATCTTGCTTCCATCCCAACTTGCTAACTCCTATTATATATTCTTGATCCTACAGTGAAAAGCCTTTCATGGAGTTGTCATAGAGTTGAAACTGAAAAATGCATTTTTTTTTTGTTGTTGTTGAACATAGAAGTCTGTCATTAGGTGTGAAATAAACACCAAAGTACCTGTATGTGAAAGTGAGGTGTAAAGTTACCTAAATAAACCTGTAGCACACACTTAAAGCTTAATGCACCATATAAATTGTCGGTCTTACTGAATTTGACTAAACAGAAACTCTTCTGTTCCAAGTAGGTTTTTAATAGCAGACTGAACTAATTCAAAGCATACTCTGAATTGATGAATCAAATGTAACTTTGCCAAATTAAAATATGCTGCTCTAGTATATACATAATTTAGTTCAGGAACATTTTTTTTAAAGAGATTGATGATTTTATTAAACTACTCAGAGTGTTTATATTGGCATTTATCTCAAGAATATATACCTCTTTTCTTTTTCTTTCCTCAGAGGAAGACACCATTGTAAGGCAGTATAAAACTGTTTTTGGTACTAAAATATTTATGCTATGACAAGACATTGTCTACTCCCCTGGAATGAAATGCTAATAAATTGTTTGTTTAGTAGAGAAATATGTGAATCTGTAGTTACAGCTTACCCAATTACCAGATTTCATTCCAGACAGGCACCGATGGGAAACTTTGGGACTTGATGTGAAGAAATACCTTTTTAAATTCAGATCAGCTCGGATCAGTTTATCCTTCCAGTAAATTTGTACTATTTGGGTGCATTCTCATGACTGGCAATATTTCAAATTTTGGCAGAGAGTGGTTGTAAAGCCGTGTTCATACGTGTTAAATGATCAATTCCAATTGTATGGTGGCTCACATTATAATTTAAATGCCACTGACCTCAAACTCCAGTGTGAACGGTCTATGGCCCTAAAGAGCAGGGACCAAACCCACATGCTCAGATAAAGACGTGACGTTATGCAGTGTTTACAGAAGTGAATATGGATGCTGCATTTATTGGCACGCATGGATCGATTATGAAGTTGTGCAATCAGTACAACAAAATTATTATCTGCCATGCTTGTCTCATCCAGTGTTTCCATTTGATCGTGCTTCTTCACACTTTCTTAAGAAAACAGATTTGAACTTTTGGAATGGGAGCAATGTGCTTAAAGTAGAAAGAAACTCAAGTATCAAGCCACTCATGCTATTATCAATCCAAGACATAAGTATAACAGTATTTGTATCATATGTTGGTGTAAATTCTGTCATCTAGGATATGACAAGGAACTAGACTTTTGTTTTGTAATTGAAGACACGTGGGCAAAGAAATTGTATTTGAGTCACTTTTGCTTGCAGTGTGAATGTAGCCTAAATTAGGTGTTCTTTAACAAGGTTATAATTAAGGCACAAAGAATCTAACAGCTTTTCTTTCAGACATTTCCACATCTAAATGGAAGATTTATTGTTGTTTAAGATTTTTGGTTTTGTTTCTAACCTAATGTTAAATTTCCCCCAGTCTTCTTGTTTTTCAAGAAAAGCAGAGAGCAAAGTATGTAGAAAATTTGTTTTAGACATGGATGTTCTCAGGTAAAGCACTTTTGGGACAGAAATGTCTTGCTCTCAGTGCATTTGTGAAAAAGACTAATTTATTTTTTCCATGTAACTTGTCACATGCCTGTGTACACAGACGGTAGACCAAATTTAGATTACTGCAGTGTCCTCTACACAAAATCTTGTGTCCATTTTCGATTGATCAGACAGGTATCCAGCTACCAGTTAAAGTAGTTTTCTTATTGTCAAATAAAACTTCAGAGCCAGCTGTCTGTCAAAAGTAGTTCATCAGTGACATGGCCAATCTTTGACATAGTGCTCAGTCTGTCTCTGCTGTCCCAGGAAGGGGCTGTCATGCTTCAGCAAGCCAGATAATTATTTCCTTCTTATCCCTCCTTGCCAGGGCAATTCTATAGCCTTCAATAGAAGACAGGGCCTGCACCACTTCCCATCACTTTTCTTTCTTCCTTTTCGTCTCCAATTCTCTTCCTTCATCTGCTTCTCTTCAGCCTCTGATTTCAAGATCCTCTGTCCCATCAGCCTTTCTTATACATCTCTCTCTCTCTCATATATATTATATACATACTCTTAAGTGTTAAATCTATGAAATGTGTGTTTGGATAATTGTGATTGAGTGGCATTTATTCTTTGCAGTAAGGCAGGTTGTTGTAGTCAGTGGCCTAATTAAAGTAAGTTGATACCACAAAAACTTTTGCATAGTGTTGGGGAAGATCTTTAAAAGTAAGTCCGTGGGTTTTTGTTGGTCCCAGTGTAGCAATTTCCCTCTTACCGCCATCCCATCATGGTGTTATTTTTGCATAGCTGAATTTAGTCCTTTCTGCTTTACACACTTCACCCAATGGTTTATTTGTCCTGCCTTACTTTAAACATAAAAGTAAACAACATATTCAGTCCACATCAGCTTCAGTCTTGTCACACCATGATGTCCAATTACTTCTTGTCTTGATTTTTGGAATCCATGCATGGTAACCTATGGCTTGGGGGCCGAGCACTGGTCCCCCAACAGATCGAAGACAAACAAACAAGGTCTGCCAAAGCAGGCGACAACTGTAGAAGCTGTCTCCACAAGATAAGACAAAACAATAACCCTTAATAGGCCACAGAAAGACACACACCCATCTTCAGCCTTGCCTTTTTATTTTTATACTCCTATCTGCTTTCTAGTAAAAAAGAAAACAAAATTCTTCCCCTGCTTTTTTTTCCCCTGTAGAGAGATTAACAATGCTTAAAAGGAACATGAGCATGAAAATGTGTATTTTTGTGTGAATTCAACAACACACAGACACATCTCAAAAGAAGGAGCCTTGCAGAATGAGGAGGAACAAGATGCATTTATTTTCCTTAGGGTTGAAATTTGAAGGAGAAAAGTACAATGTGTTTGTTTGCTTGCTTCCTGCGGCATCAGCTTCACAGAAGTGAAAGTGGAGACTGTCTCTAACACGCAGTTTTGCTTTCCAGTGTTGTCTCAATATTTTGAAGCATTTGCATTAGGCTGTGGATGTATAATTAAGAGACACGCCTCTGCCTTGTGCGTTTCATCAAATGTATCCAAGGCACGTCTTAAAAAAGGACACAGACGGGTTCACATGAGCATGTCAAATTGTTAGGGTTGCATTTCTTACTTGTCTTAAATGCAGGTAGTGGGGCATAAAAGCAGACAGAAAAGCTTGTTTCTGCTCTGAAGGCCCCTTTTTCTTTTTTTGACTTAGCATGGCATCGGAATGCCGTAAGCAATTATCCTATCTTACAAAATTAATATCATTTCACTGAAACCCAGGTAGAAAGTACAAGTTCCCTCTAACTCTGCCTGAAAAGGCCTCTAAGATCCTGTAAAAAGAGAGCGCTGGCACATTATACTGTACCTGATGCCTTTATGTTGAGCCCTGATGAAAGAAATCTACCCTGCTGCCAACTTAGCTCACCCCGACTGAATGCCTTAAAGGAAAGAGACTGTGCTTCTGTAACGGGAAGGAAAATGCTTCTTTGTTATGTTGAAGATTTCAGGTGATTGAAGTGTGCAGTGCTGTTTCATACCTTAAAGTTGGATTTCTGTGACTCTGAGAGCTCTTGTGGTGCCAAGAAATAGGTTTTGATTGGAGAAGGCATGAAACCAAGAAGATTGTCCCTAATTTAGGCTCTCATTCTTTTGGTTGGCTCATTATCAAAGCATTTTAACCCCCCAAAAAGCACTACCCTGCTTTAAACACGTACATTCAAGAGCCGCTGTCCTGCATGTTTTCTATGTTTCCCTGTTCCAACACAGCTGATTCAGTGACTGAATCACCTCCTGCCT
>JAVKLF010000110.1:16367643-16377813 GCA_034783495.1 Millerichthys robustus | reverse complement strand
GTGTGTGTGTGTGTGTGTGTGTGTGTGTGTGTGTGTGTGTGTGTGTGTGTGTGTGTGTGCGTGTGCGTGTGCGTGTGTGCGTGCGCCCACCCTCATGCATGTTGTACACTTCGCTGGACTCTCCTTTCCAGGCTGTGAGTAGGTCTCTGGCAGCACCTAGTGGCTGCAGGTGAGCGTACATGTACATGGCCTGCTCTACTCTTTCTCTCTCTCACACACACACACTCTCACAAACACACACCCTTCCGGCCAGGCTCAGTCGTTGTGGCCACTGCTGCTGTGAGCCATCAGTGCTCCCTACCGCTCACAGTGGAACTGCAATCAGCCGCCAAGCACACACGTAAGGGAAAAAGCAGCCAAGAAATGCATGACTTTTCCCTCCTCGCTGCCACAGATGTGTCATTCCCTCCCTTCACACTTTGCCTGAATAACACAGGTACCACAGATGCATCATCCACACCACCCGGCGCGCACCTCTGCTGGGCGTGAATATTTATGAAGGGAAAATACAGCAAAAAAAATTGCATTTGTACTTTCTTTCGCTCCGGTGTACACTTCCCACAGGCAGATTTGTCTTTTTGGAAAATCGGTTATGGATTTGCTGCAGCTCTACATGGCTGCGTCCCCCGTCCTGTGATGCTTTTTTTTTCTTCTTTTTTCTTGTTTAAAAGTTTGTTGTTTTAATCAGCTGACAGATAAACGTGTCAGCGTGCACGCACTGATCCATCCATCTCAGTCTCAGTTCATGGGTCAGTCTGCTGAATGTGGAGCACACAACACTGCCCCACTCAGCACCAGCAATCCAGACACAAGTGCACCCAGAACACCCTCTGCCGTTTGACGAGAAAATGACTACAGACACCCTATCCCCTGTTTATGTGGCAGAGCGAGGGTCTCTTCCTGCTCCTATTCTAATTAATTACATCGCCGAATTGATTGTTTGGAGTGCAAGCCTGCAGAAAATGTGTTTGGAATGACTTATTATACGGCTGGACAAAAGAGCTGAAATATTAGGCGTTAAGTGGCGCTCGTAATAGAATTCCCCATGAAAGGTCTATTGATCCGGGTGGCCGAGCCTTCGGAGCGTTCACGTATCGTGCAGTTTTTAATTACACGCCAGTTAAGGGAGCTGAGGTCAACCAGGAAGCGTCAGAGCTTTGCACACACAGCCACGGTCTCACAAAGCTTCAGCACGTCAGGAAGGATCCTTAACGATGTAAAGTAGTAGCAACAATAACACTTTTTGTAAAGTTCTGTAAATCAAACAGCATCAGGTGCTGAACTGGTGGGTAAGGTGTTCAACCATGAAAGGTGGTCAGTTTTCCTTCTTTTGACTCGGCTTTTGAAAAGGTGACTAGAATTTAAAGAGCAAAGAATGAGTTTAAAATAAGGAAGGTTTTAAAGTTTTTCTGAGATTAAATATATAAAGTGCAATTTTGCAAGTAGGAGCTGATTTAACAGAGTTTAAATACAACTCAAAAAAATGATTAAGCTTTTATAATATATATATATAGTTTTACAAATGTATGATTGAAATTGGTAGTAGAAAACCGTTAGGCAGGAGTTCCTAATAACCTGAACAAATAATAATTTAAATATTTGTTCTGTGATTACAAAATGTCCTAAATTATACAAAATGTTGATAAAATCAAGATTAAATGAAAAGACCAGAGACTAAAAACAAAAATGTTTCTCAGACTTTAATTTTCTATTTTTAAATTTGAATACGATTTTAATCTTAGCATTTATTAAAAGAAACTATTCTGCTAATCATTTGTTTTAGTCATTTTAAGATGGAAATCCTGTTCAGTGGTTTGAAATGATGAATTTAAGTGTTGCAGCAGAGAAACACTGAAGCCTTTAAACTAAACAAACTCAAATGTTATAGTGTGACCTTTTTATGATTTTATAAAACACTTTATAGGACAGTTCATATTTTCTGTGCAGCACTTTTTGTATATATATTTTTACCATAAATCATATAGTGATGAATGTATTAGAGTTCAGCTTCAGACGGGCCTCCAAAAGTGCAAGAAAATATGCAAAATAATAAACATTAAGAATCTGAAAATGAAATAGGACAAAACAAAACAATGTGATACAGATAAATATGTTGATACCAGACTAAAATTTGTAAATGTCCTCTTTTCTTTTTGTTGTTTTTTAGTCATTCACATGTGAAATCTGTAAATGCCAAACAAACAGCTGGATTCAGTTGTTTTTAGCAGCAGTGTGAAATCGCTGCTTCCTTTGACCTTTCGCTCTGTTGTTCACACTTTACCACTCATCCCCCCACTTTTCTCCGCTCCCGTTCTGCCCCCCCGCCCGCCCCATGTTGTGACAGAGCTGTCAGGCTCGCGTTCGGCGGTACAGCTCCCAGCGTCGAGAGGCGGTCAGGTTCAGACTCTCCAGCAGATTTTCTCCGGGAGCTCATGTTTGTGTTTAGCTTCTGGTCTACCAGAGCGGCGGTCACCAGTGAGTCACCCACCTGCTACCCCCCCCCGACCTCACAGTCGCCCGGGAAGCGTCGACACGCGCAAATTGCCCTTGTGCTGATTGTTCGCAGTCAAAACCGCCATCGGATCAGCAGCCGAATGTGCCGCCGTTGACCCGTAGCTCCATCCATCTGTCTGTGTGGAATGATTCCTCCGGAGAACCTTTTCTTCCTTCTCACAGCCTGGTTTTGAACAAGGCTGTGTACATTTTTTCTGTAGTTTTTGTTGTTTTTAACCTGTTCTAATTATGTTTTTTTTTTTTTTTGCTGCTTTGTTTATTTTCTGTTAGGGACCAACGTTCTTGAAGCCAAAAGGATTCTGTCAGAGAGCGGCCTGCCCATCACAGCAGCAGACGACCTGGATGATGCTGCTAAGAAAGCGGTGTCCGCCATCAAGAAATAGAAAACATTTGCAAACTCTGTTCACCCGTCAAACAAAAACATCATCACCATCGGCCTTTCACACACAGACCTCAACATCCAGCGTTTGCTCTCATAAGCCTTTTCTTTATCGTTTTCATTATTTTTATTACAATTTTAAAACAGTGCAGAGTTCAATCCATTGCAAATGTGTTTATTTAATTTTTTACAATTTTTTATAAATATTTGTGTCGATTGGGGTTAAATTCACACACCTGCACTTTGATTTATTTTCATTCCAATTTTCAGAGAAAGATGCAACTTTTTCATGCATATTATGGTGTTTGTATAGAATATTAAGAAGACATTTTTGTACTCTAAAAGTGCAGACATGAGCTTTGAACATGTTCTCTGGCACCTTGTGTAACTAAAACAAACAAGAGGGTTATCTTAGGTTCAGTCTGTTCTGTTTGTTTTATCTCATGGAATACCAAGTCTGAATTTGTACATCATGTCTTATTTATGCACAGGCTTTCATCTGTTTTAATCTGTGCCTATACAGAAAAGTTAAAAGATACGTAAACTATCATCATAACTATAATTTTTATACATTTTCTAACTTGTTTTAGGAAAAGTAATCCAATTTTCTAATCCTAATCCTTTTTTCTAATAATTATGATTGTATACTGATTACTGAAATACATTCTGAAACCTTTGTATGTAATCTATGAGAATAAAAAGGGAGATTTTGAAGTGACGGGGTTTTATTTGTCTACCACATGTAAGGCCGTCCTCTGCTTCAAACTGTCTGACACAAACTGTGGAAGTCGGAGGAAAAATTTTACCAACTTCACTCCTTGTTTTAGTAAACATTTATTTGCAAAATCTGGTAAAAGTGACGGTTTGGGAGCAATTTATTCACTTTTACGTCCTTGAGTTTGAACACTGTTCAGGACTAAAGTGCAAGAAACACAGAGCAGCACTAAGAACACCGAGTGGTTTTAAAGCTCATCTGAAGGGTCATCAGAACAGAAATGGTGGGTCTGGGTTTTTTTTTTTTTTTTAATGAAAACCATCTCAAAAGGACACCAGTTTGTGTAAAGGGGGAAACGCCATCCTTTGAAAATGTCATGATTCACACTTATGAATTAGTTTTATTGGGGTTTTACATTGTTATATAGTATAGAACTGAAACACGGCTGGATATGAAGGTATTTTTTTTTCTCAACAAACCAGACGTTGGCAAGAATATAAATAGACCACAATGCATTGCAAAATACCGACACTGAGAATGTGCATTAGTAACTGAAAAGGTCAGCCTAATTTCCTGTTCATGGTGTATTTAAATTTAAAAACACCACACGCAGGCTTGGCACAGCTGCAACGGTGGGTTTTGGTTTCTCCATGTGGATGAAGACATTTCTAAAAATACCGTGTTTGTCAGGATGATTATAGAGACAAAAAGATTTTTTTAGAAAAAGGGTGCCTTGAGCAAATATTACACGTCAGCTGTTTTGTTTTTTGTTTTTTTCAGACCACCTTCTTTTGATTCAGAATCCAATAAAATCTCATTTCCAGACCATCTCATTAAGAAATTTTTTAAAAATTGTTATGAAAGTAGTTTCCATTCTGTCCTTCTATATTTAGTGCAGGACAATTGAATTTAGAAATGCAATATGCCACCATTAGTGGGAACGGTTATTATTAGGGTTGCAGTACAACTACTAAATGACTAAATGAAGTTCATTTTCCCACAGTGCTGAGAGGTTTCACACAGAGACAGCGGCACATGAAAACATGGAGTTGCAGACATTTTCCATCCAGCTCATCTAGTAAATGTCCTGAAGGTCAGAAGGTGAGACCATGTGTTGTACAAGCGATGGTATTTAAATCAACCCAACAAGGGTTTTCATCTGCTATTCTAAGCTGGATTTTAAGGAAATAAAGCAACTTCCACAACATACTTTCTGCGTTGTTTTCTGCCTCCATTGTGCTGCTGCCTCACACTCTCTTTCATTTTTGCAGATTAGAGGAGAAAACTGCTGACTGGGAACAACATGGGTGAACAGCATGTGTGGATAAAGTGTAGACCAAACAGCCTTATGAACATGAACACTCGTCATTTGTGAAAACGGCTTAAGACTTTCAGAAATAGCCATTTTTTTATTTTTATCCTGGTTCAAAGATACTATTTTCATGTATCTCACTCTGGTTTTGTATTTTTTTTTTTTTTTTTTGATTAAAAGACGTCATCACTGGCCCTTGAAATCTGACAGAGCAGAACTGGGATGGTGTTTGTGTCCGAGCTGATCCCGCATAAGTTTGTTTGGAGACCTATTTGGTCCCAGGAGGACCTCGGCATGATGCAGGTAGTTCGCAGACAGGAGTTCGATCTCTGTGTCCGTATGAAAGATGCTGATGTCAAGGAGTTCTGTTGGTACACAATGCAGCAATCCTTGCTCGGAGAGCTTTGGTTTGGGTGTTCAGAACCTTCACAACTGGTTCAAACACTGAGACATCATTTGTCTTCACAGACAGGGCAGCTGTACACCTGGTCTCATGCAAAACCCACAATCTGTTAGACTCTATGAAGTAAGGTAATTCTGTCTTGTGCAGTCACAAGATATTTTCAGTGTCCAGTGACTTCTCCCACTGTTTTAACTGACTACCACAATAGCCAGCATCTGCCTGATAACACTATTCCTTCACTGGTGCTGCAACTATTTATCTGCTCTGAAATTATTGAATTATTTTTTTACATTTGTACCTAATAACATTGAAATCAGACGAGTCCTTCTGTGTGCTTTACTGTTTGTGTCAGAAATTCTGATGTTTGATTAGGATTTGTTTATCGTCTTATAATTGAGCTGAGTGAATGTTTACCAACAGTACTGTGACAAAGTATTAAAATATCCTGAACTTGTTGACATTTTGCAAAGCACTTTACTGGGAGTTTATGGGACAGGCCGACACAGAACTTTTAACGTCCCAACAACTTCACCCCCGACCTGTCTGTGTTCCTTGGTCTTCATGATGCCGTTTAATCACTATTTAAGGTAACAAAGCTCTGAAGCTTTCACAGACGATTTCTGTTTACAAATGATCTTTTTTTTTCTCTTAACAGAACTACTTTGTGTTGCTCTGTTCTATAAGATCTCAGTAACACATTTAAAGGTTAGTAAAGTGGAACATTTCAAGACACCGTGGGTCATGCTTCACTAAGCGTTGCATTGTCAGTTTTAAACCCTTTCTGTGACTCTTTGCATGCTTTTTGTCTCTCGTCTTCTCCATTCTGGTGCACACAAACACTTAATATCCCCAGATCACCCACCTTCATTCCCTGAAATGAAGCCTGAGTGTGTGTCGTCCCTTGAAGAGAGTGACTGTCCTCCATGGGCCGTGTACGAGCGCCACGGCAAGACCGAGAGCTGACTGAGACCTCTTCCTGTCAGACACACTGACTGTGTGATGGATTATCTGTCAGGCAATCTGAGAGGACACCCAGGCTCACAGGATCGACTGCCACCTCCATGAAGACACACACACACACACAGTCCCCCCTCTGTTCCTGTTTGTATTCACCAAAGAGGAACTGGGAGAAAAGTGTCTCGAACTGCAATTCTTGAACAACTTGTGTTGTTTTTACTGCTCAAAGTCAAAAGCAGACTTCATGCGGGGCCCCTCCGGTCGTGTCATTGTTTTCCATACAATTAGAAGTGACCCGGATTAACAGGATAATATTTGGTGCTGGAATTTATTTGCGAGGTGTTCATTTTTCAGCATTCTTATCACCGAGCGTCATCTCATTGCAGAAACCTCCGCGGCTCCGTGCCTGCCTGCCAGCCATGCCGTAAAAATGGACTGAAGGGTTCAATAATTGCCTTATTTCATGCTCTTCCCTGCGTGTGTCAGAAATATCCCCGCTGATGGATTGGACGGTGGAATTTAAGGCTTGTTAAAGTGAGCTTCTCGGGGCCCTGATATTGTTTAATTCAGTGTCAAGCTGGAGGTCAGAACAAAATGTGCACACTGATTTACTGAGCAAAATTAGTGCCGCTGCTTCATATAAATATAGATGAGGGTGGGGTGGTGGAGGGGAAAGCTTTGGAGGTCAGCTTAAAGACTTCTATCATGTAACCCACTGCTTTTAATACCAGCAGAAGTCAGAGGAAGTGGCTTTAAATGACTTGTTTGCATGGACTGCTCCTTTAATTATGTTTTTTTCTTCTTCTCTCTATTGGTTGCTCACTTTATTTGTTCATTTTGCGTTCACAAAACCCAACCCTTTATTTTATGTGGCTTTGAATTGATGCCGGGCCAGTAATTGCCACTTTACGAAGCTGCTCTCCGTGTTTTGGCATGTTGAGCTGAAACCGGTTGTCGTGAGAAGCACTCTTTCCGACAACAGGGTCAAGGCTGTCTCTAAGGAAGTATTGGATATTTATTGAGTCATTTGGAAGCAACAACTCTGAACATATTAGTTCATAAAAAAGCAATAGTGGAATAAATGGCCTCGGGCTTTTGTACTTCATCTTTTCAGGGACAAGACGTTTGCTCAATATTTACAAGTTTCCGCCTGCGAATCTGTTGGCGGGGCAGTTGACCGATAACGACTGTGACCCGGTCCGTGTGTGTCTGTGCTGTTTGTGAGTGAGAATATGTCTGTGTGTGCTGACGCGTGCAAACATATTTTCCTCCAGAAGCTTGAGTCAATCAAACTCCAACACTGTTTTTATCATTCATAGGAAACAAAAGTTTGAATTCATTAGAAAATAGGTGCATTTTTCTCAATAACGTTTGCCTGTGTCTTTGTGGGTGTTCATTTCTCTGTTCTGTTAGCAAAATCTCTTATGAATCACTGGGCAGATTTTAATAAAACTCTAAGAACTAAGTTGAGAGTGAAGAGTGAGCCGACGTTGTTACAGCGCTGCTGCTGCCGTCGAGGTGCTCAGATTTGGCCTTGGCTCTCAGATGAGCAGAAAAAAATCCATTTCCCTCCCTGCAAACTGCTGTCAGAGCGTCTGTAATTGAAGGACTTCCAATCGATTTAAATTACTTTGGCTGCCTGGAGAAACTGAGCAAACAGGAGGTAGATTTTAAAAAAGTAACAATAAGTAGCATACCTTCAGAATCTTTCCTTTCTTATGACAGTTTCTTGTTTTCAGCTCGACTTCCAAAATCAATATTATCGAGGATCGTTTTTAGTTTTATGCAAAAAATTTGAGTAACATGATTGTCAGGATGCTTCCTGTAGCCGTCAAGTGTTCCACTCCACAAACTACTTATTACCGTTTTACTTCTCGTGATAAGTTATGATCCCATCTTTTATCCACTTTTTTCAAAAGACCTGTTCTTTGCTCTATTTATTTATTTTTTACCCATCATCACTACATTCTTTTCTGTAGTCACTTTTTACTCCCAACTGCTGAAAGAAACAAGGACAATTATGCTTTTCTGTGCGTGCGTGCGCGCGCCCGCGTGCGTGCGTGCATGTGTGTGTGTGTGTGTGTGTGTGTGTGCGTGCATGCGTGCGTGTGTGTGTGTGTCTGTTACCAAAGTATCTCATGAACCACTGGACATGTTTTAATGAAACTCTCAGAAAGTAATCAGTGGATGAACATCTCTAACTCATTAACCTTTGGAGTCAACTCAGTTCAAGATGGCCACCACAGCTAATCAAGGATTCAAGGTGCTTTATTTCCAAAATGCAGACATGGAAAAACAAAATTCACAACTTGAGGCCTGGAGAAACACACCACAAATTAAGTTCAATAAAATCAATAGACACTTTTTAAAGTCTGAATTAAAATAAAGAAACTAAACGCTGCACACCCCTGAACTGCTGTGCCAGCAATATGGAATCTGCCTCAAACATTTGTGAATAAGTTTTAAATTTTTCAGATGTTTTACTTTCTGTCTGTATGTTGACTGATCAGTTGACTTTAGCCAACTCATAAATTGTTATAATTCAGTCTGTTCTACAGTCATTGAGCTAAGATTTGGTGTGGTAGTAGCTAAGAGTAATCTTCAGCACATACAACACATCTTGTGATGTCTCCTAAGGTCTCCTCTAAAGTGTCTCCTCTAAATTATGGCATTTACAAGGTTTGACCCTTATTGTGAAAAGTCAGGGGCGATATGTTCTACTAGTGTCTAACCATCCTCTACACATAAAGCCAAAAAAGCCAAATTTAGACAGGCTGCAGTTTTAGCTAGTCAATTACCATCTAATACATTACTTTTAGTTTAGACATGAATATATTTAACATGATGCTTCAATGAAGTAGTGATAGACATTGTAGTTTACTTCTGGTTGTTTCCAGTCTGTATCCACTGTCTGTATCTGAAAGTAATCAAAAGGCAGGGGACTCCATGGTCAGGTCAGTCCACCATATAGGGACTCAGAGACAAACAAGACCAACAGCCAGCCACAGTCTCACTCACGCCTAAGGACGATGTAAAAATGTCATTTAACCTAACATGCATGATTTTGGTCGGAGGGAGGGAACCAGAGCGCCTGAAGAAAACCCACACGTGCACAGGAAGAACGAGCAAACTTCACAAAGAAAGGCCAGGAGGCAAACCCACGACCTTGCTGCAAGGCGATCCATAAACTCATGTTTGTTTGTTTGTTTGTTATCTAACACGCATCAACAAATTGCTGCAACTCGGTTTATGCAACTCAGTCCCTCAAAATGGCCGTGCCCTCGCCTGTGACCTGTAGACGAATGTGTTTGTGCGAGTGGCGAGTGTCAGGCCTCAGGCTCAAGGTGACTTTGACAGTTAATCGCGATAACGGTTTCTTCCCGCTGCCTGTTCCTCCGCTGCTGTCGCCTCATACTCCAGATGAATATATGAAACCACTGCGTTAAAAGGTGTGTGTATGTGTGGGAGGGGGTTGTCATCGCCAAATGGCTGCGGCGTGCACTGATGGGACGCGTTTTCTGCTGAGCGCCCGGGGTGGGCCGAGGGGCGGGGGAAGGGAGGAAATGGCCTGTCGCTTGTGATTTTGGAGCCGGTGTAAAGCAGAGCAGCGAGGATGAGATGAAGGCTGCTGCCTGGCTGAGATGCTCCCACATCCAGCGACAAACAAACAAGCCAACGGTAAACAAGGTGATGAAGTTTAGCATGGCCTTCTGCATGATGCAGGAGCTCTGGGTAATTGGACTAGGTGTGTTTGTGTTGTTTTTACTTGTGTACTGTGGATGGGTGTCACAACCCACACGTCAAAGCTGAGGGTTTATTTATTTATTTATTTATTTATTGCACGTGTTGTGTTCATTCTCTGTAGGGAGATGTGAGGAGCTGTTTGGGTA
>JAVKLF010000110.1:16350425-16360566 GCA_034783495.1 Millerichthys robustus | reverse complement strand
ACACAAAGTATACATCAATATGGTAATTTTGTATCTGCTTTGGGAGCCACCCCAACATTGTTCTATTCTTACCTGCTATAGTTTGAGGATTGATAATTGTTTGTCCAATCATTAGTCCTGTCTCCAAATTCAAAAGCTTAACAGTTTTTAATAAACTGCTTTTCTGTGTAAAAAGTATAATTACCCCTAAAGCAGACAGGATGTGACCCAGGTCTGGCAATGATGGCACTGTTTTACCACCATTAATGCATTTTTTGAGATATAGATTTTAGTTTTAAACTTCGAAATATAAACTTTGTTTAGTTATTGGAAAATGGTGAATTTGATCTCTAGGACCTATCTGTGTTTTGTAAAAAGACAAAAAAAACCCAAAACAAATGAATGAATAAATGGCAATTTTATTTCACACCAAATTAGATTTTAACTGAAATTTACAAGTCTGCATCACCTACTGTCCTTCACGAGTGAGCTCACAGTGTTTCAACAGAGGCGATGAAAACAGTACTGAAAAAAAACAACAAAAAAAGTGCTTTGTCTTTTTTTCGAGCAGCGAGACAGCTGTCGATTAGCCGTCTTGGTGGAGCTACAAAGTGGTGGCAGTGAGCTGGGAGATCCCTTCTGCCTTCCTCCACCTGGATCCGGCGCCCTTGATGAGCACATCCAAGGACGACCAACAAAATCTGCAGCAGAGTTCGATAACGTCGGCACAGATCCTAAAGAGTCCCACACAGCAGCTGCTGGCTTAGCTTCTCAGGAACGTGTGTGTAGATGTGATTTTTTTATTTCTTCCGGACTTATACATTAGCTACCAAAGCCAGGTGTGTACCAGGCCAAATTAACCTCCACTTAGAATTAACCTGGGTGTAGTCTGGCCCAGGCCAGAGTAAACTCCAGGGCATAAACTACCCAAAGCCAAACTGTAACCCAGTAGGGTGAAACAATGTGTGAGGTTGAAACTTAGATTTAGGTAAAATAATGAGACCTTAACATTACAGGTGCCACGCAAGCCGGCAATAAGAGCACATGCTGCAGTCTTCAGAAGTCATCCAGCAGCTTCTGCACTTCTTCTCTTTGGTCCATCTCACTTCATGTTTTATAAAATAACAGCTGGACCTTGGAGAGGCCCAGTCTCTTTTTGCGTTTATGCGTCTCCAATGTGACCAGCTGTCACAACCCGGTGATATACTGGCTTAAAGATGCTGTTTTAAGTTTGAAAAACATGACGTTTTAAGACATAGGATGATGGAAACTGCAAAGGAAAAATAACCAGCTAATAGATATATATTTTGAATTTTCTTACTGAAAAACTAGAACTACTGCAGGGAGGAGGTTTAGTAAATACCAAAGATAACAAATAAATGAGCTAAAATCAACTAATCATTTCTGTGTTCCAAATAAAAAGAGGAAACCTACCTGTTCTGTATGTGTGTGTAAAAACCTGCTCTAAACCACCACCTACCCTGTCTTCACCCCCTCCGAGGAGCAGATGACATTTCATAAAATATTCATATTTACAAAAAAAGTAACAATTATCTGTGAACAGCGTAATTAGAAGCCAGGTTTGATTTAAAAAGAAAAAAAAAGGAAGCCAGGTTTGATGCTGGCCTGATCTTCGGGCTCCGGTTTCACTGCAGCCCTTGTGTAGTTTTCACACGCAGTGACGCAGTTTCAGCCTAATGCTTTGCGGGTGACCCCCCACCCCCACCCCCATCCCCCCGCGTGATGGCTTGTGCCGCACCCATGAAGCAACATTTAATTTCTCCCCCCCTCGTCCCATTTTCTTCTGTCGTTTCTGTTTATCGCACTCCAAGACTCCACCTAAATGTGCTGATGAGACACGTGCACACTTGGCAGTCAGTCAGTCCCCCCACCACACACACACACACACACCACCACCCCCACCTTCAACAGTTTGCAGAAGAAGAGCTGCTGCTGAGCACATGATTATATTTTCAGGTTATTAATTACTTTCCAATTACTTAAACAAATATGCTACATTGAGTGCCTAATTTCCCCGCTAAACTGCAGCAGATGGATGTTGCCTCGGCTCGGGTCGGATAACGCTTCGTGCCTTCGTATTAAAGAAATTCGCAAACACGGAGAGGAACCTCATGCACCGCTCGCTGCCGCTAGCTGTAGCACATTAGGTTAATTAGTGAACCTTGGAGCAGGGCAGCAGGACGTGTGTGTTTTCTCCGCAGCCTTGCAGAGAAGCAGATGTTATTTGCTACTCCAGCACTTTGAAGAGAAAAAGTTTGGAACTTATGGGGTTGTTGTTGTTTTGTTTTTTTTAAAACGAGTGATATGTAGTTGCAGCTTTTCAGCTCAGACACTAACTTTTGGTTAGCTGATTATTTTTCAATTTGCATAGATTTCTTTTTTCCTCCTCCTTGTCATGCATAGGTATGTACATGCCCATGTTTGCGCATGTCTGTTTACGTAGTACACACTAACTCTCACCTAAAACTGAAGCCAAACTCTTCAGTCACATCTAAAAGCCTAATGGGAAATCTCTCCCGTAATTAAGATCCATGAATAATTCAAGCGGAGGCCTGCTAATTAGTATTCCATCAGTCCTCTGTGGCGATGACGGCCTGTCGGGGCTCATCGCAGCTACTTACAGCCTGTACGGCAGGCAGGACGGCTGAGGAGGAGGAATGTGGACACCTTGAGAGCTGCTTGACAGAGTATCCTATCATTACTGTAGAAAGCATGACAAGCTTCCTATTTTTCTCCGTCTCCGTAATCAACAACAACACCGCATCCTTTGTCGCTGGAAAAATCTGGCGAGAGAGATGAACCTCGGGAGGAAAATGAGCTTTTACTTGTTGCACTGATTTGTCTGAGCGTGTGTAGTTTTCTGGTCAGTTGGAAATGCCCACAGTGCTGCTGTAAATGCATGATTTAGCAGTGTTATGGCCCCGTAGTTATTGCCTCGCTCTCTGAGGAGTTGTTTATTGCTAGTAAAAGCAATAAAGAGGTGTTTACGTGGAAATTAAGTCTGGATGAATCACTGAGGTTAACTCTGCTTTGGCTTGCAATTACAGCATTCCTTCGGTGAAATTAATTCTTTTATTCTTCACCACAGAAGTATAAACCTCTTACGGAAATGCACTTATGTAGCCATCATTCTGTACTCACTCACTCATTGTTTCCTCTACTGAACTGACATTAAATGCTGTAAAGACTTAATAGCAGGTTGATGGGCCTGTGGCTGTCATGCTGTTTCAGTATTCACCGTTTTGTTGCCATGAGGCACAGACTATGTCTGCCTCTCACTCACGTTAAGAAGAAAGGCTCCTGTGGGGCCCCTGTCTGTGTGAGTGTGTGTAGCCCTGGGGAGGCAGGCTGAGGTTCTGTGGCGTCTTTGTGCCGGGGTTAACCTTGGCTCAGGGCTAAACACAGAGGGAATGTTCTGAGAGGACCTTCAGCCATCAGCAGTGGCTTTTCATATACTGCTCCTCTCCTGTGGGAGAGCCGCCACAAACACCACTATTGATCCGCCGTCGCACGCTCACAGACTCCTCCCTTTCAGCATTCATCTTTTGTCCCAGCGTGCCGAGTGTGTGCGCGTAGGTTCGTGTGCATGTGTGTTCTGTCAGCTATGCTAGAAAATACTCTCCATAGTGGTCGTAGTTCCCACGATGTGGTATCGGACGTATTGATGTGTTACAGTTGTCCCATGTTTTCTGTGGAGTTTGGCTTTTGTCATCTTTCAAGCTATTCGTTTTCTATCTATTTAATTCCATTCCATAACACCTCGCTCAGGTTGTGTTGAAAATATGAACCAAAGACAAACACACGCACTCACACACACATTTATATCTGTAGATAGCAGCAGCTAGCCGTAGCACTTCATGTTCAGCCTTATGCAATTTTAGCCGAAATATAAAATTTTGCTTCTGATAAACACAAATTTAACCCTCTGTTTACTTGTCTATGAGTGGGACAAATAAACATTCTTGTTTTTTGAAGTACAAATGAAAGTATGGAATAAACTTTTAATTGAGCAAAAAGGTTGTCTTTTTTTGTGGAAAACATATTCCAGAAAGATTTGTGAAATTTTATTATTAATCAGCAAATTTGCTTGTTTACATGGGGAAAAAACTCCATAACCTCCACCTTTCTGTTGTTTTATTACTGTCTATGTGTCCAACTTCACAAATTTGACATTTCAGCCTGTTCGGCTGACCTGCTGTGTGCTGACCTAAATCCTCTCTCGTGGGGTTTCATTAAGGGTGATAATGAACCTAAAATTAGTTCCTAATTTCATTGTTGTGTCAAGAAATACCCTCAAAGGACCAGTTTTATTCAGAGTGAAGATATTCTTCCCTGTTCTGCGTGTTGCAACAAATCATTGGCTCACCTTTGACTCTTGTCAGGTTTAATGTTGCCTGAATATAACCAGCCACTGCTCAGTTATCTGACAACATCGGCTGTGCACTGATGAAAACAGCTTTGTTGTCGGAAAACATTTATTTTCACGCCTTGTGATCTAGGTCAGTAGGGTTGCCAACTCGGCCTCTCCGAAATGAACTATGTTCAGTGAAACATCAACAAAACAACACTCAACAAAATATAAATTAAAATGTGTAACACAAAAAGAAAAAGCAATACCCAGGTGATATATTTTTCATGTCTGTAGCAAATATTGACATTCAGAAAAGAAAAAAATAAACTGTTTCCAAACCGGTTATCGTCACTCACTGCAAAAAGCTTTCTCTTAGAGCCAGAGCAGTCACAACTGACCCATCACTTGATTGCGCCCGTCATTTCAATACACTCAGTATTTCACATTTTCATATGGTCGTTGCATTTGGCCACTTCGGTACCGTGCCTCATGGTCCCCCTTCAGCTCAGGGTGCTGGCCTTGTTGCCTGCCGTGTTGTGACAGCTCCGATTGCAGGCAGAATATGGGAGAAAAAGCTTCATTTTGGCTGAAAATATGGGACCTCCATGCTAATACGGGATAGTTGGCATCCCTACTGGTCAGTCAGTTATGAGTCTGAATGTGCATCAATGTGGGAAAAAAAGGAAGAAATTTGAGCCAATTTGAAATGTTTAGGGAGAAAAGGGGTAAACTTGAACCTATGAAGGTAAAAATATGGGTAAATGGTATAAACAGAATAGACTTGTGAAGAAAAAGTAAAAATGGGGAAAACTGGAGGACCACAATGATTCATCTCCACAACCTCTGTACACTGAATAAATAGCAAACAATTTCCACATCATAAATATCATACTCCCCTTTTAATGTGCTCAGCTCAGAGGTGGGCCCAGATATACAATACTCTGGGGTGATTTTTTGAGAAGGGGCTGCTGGTGGCTGCAGGAGGAGAGGCGGCGGGGGGGACAAAGGGTGAGTCCATCCCTAAAGCAGGGACCATATCTGTCCTGGTCCCAGAGGGCCCAGATGTGCACTAGATGCCAGGGTGAACAAAAAAGGGCATTACTCATTTTCGGATTGATGACTTTCCCCTTCATTTCCTCAACTTGGATGAGTGAATATGTGAGGGTGGAAAGGAATGACAGGTGCACACACACTTAAACTTGTGCAGTACCACTGTAGTTGCTTACCGTGAAGCCTTCCGGGAGTACCTGTCAAAATTTTGAACAAAAATGTAAAAAAAATGTATGTGTGTACATTTTCTCTCCCTTTAATCCATTTTTTTTTTAAATGTAGACTTCTCGTGCTGAGCAAGTTGGTGACATTGGGCTCCAATTTGTCCTGGCATGTTGAGGACTGGGCTCATTTTTCTGAATGTCAGGCATTGTCCCCTCTGATGAATCTTCTGGCCTGAAGCCTGGGCGGATTGGCTCATACGGTGGCTACAGGCAGATGATTGATGACTGGAGGAGTAGTCTTCAGCTTTGCTCTGATTTCCTTCCGAACAGCAAATCTGACAGCCCCAATCACCAGACGGACGTTAGAATGGGGTCCTAAAATATCCGACACCAAAGCCGCTGCCAAGTCTCACTGTCTAAACGGCCCGGTGCTGCTCTGTGTTTTGAAAAGGTGGAAAATCTTTGTCTGCGTGATGAAAACAATTTGTTTCTTTTGGATGTCTGTAATGTATTACACCCACATGAATATCACCTAGCAGTAGGCTGGCTGTTTTCCACATTAAATTGTAATTAAGGGGGGGAATTTACAGAATATCTGGGGTCCTATTCAGAACAGCTTCCCTCAGCACTCACACAGGCAGCGAGAGTGTCGAGCAAACTCTATAGATGAGTGCTCACCTTGAAAAACACACAGGTGGTGCATCTTTTCCTCAATTAGCACCTTTACCAAAGTCCCCCATTTCCCATTCCTTCCCACAGTATGGGTGTGAAATTTAAACTCCACCACCTGCATGATTGCTCTTCTCTTCGGGGCACTGCTGAGGCAGCACAATGCCAATCACCAGAGGACTGCCGTTACAAAACAGCGGTGTTTACGGGGAGACAGAGTGTAAGCCAAACTCAGCGAGGAGTGAAGATGAGGCACTGACTTAATGGCGTCCTTCGAAGCGTCCTACTGAGACTCGCAGATGAGTCATCAGATTTGCTTGGCCACACTTCTCTTGGTGCCAGTCTGGACCGGCTGTTTGTTCCACTGAAACGTCCCTCGTTCCCCTCTACCATTCCCTAATTTCTAACTTCACTCTAAATCCCATGGCTGTTTACCAGGTGTGCAAAATTGCACTTGGCAATTATCAGGTACCCAACCAAAGAGCCGGTCTAAACCCTTGGGTTGGATTGAAGAAACGTGATTGGCTGCAAGTATTTTGACTAATAACTGTTTTTTGGGGGGGCATCTGTTGCAGAAAAAGAGGGGGCAGATGATGCCTAGCTGGGGTGGGACATTTTTAATAGATGTTTCTTCTATTCAAAACTCACTTTTTCAACTGATGAAGCATCTTTAGTCTCAGAAACAGTGATTAAAGTGCAGGTTCTGCTCTGTTAACATTCTGAAGCGTGGGTGTGATAACAATGAACAAACGGTGAAGTAAGCATAGATGCTGTTATAAAACAATTAGACTAAAACTTTAGAATTAGTACTGGGCAAAGATTAAAATTTTCTTAAAATTAATTTAAGGACATTTTTGCAATGAATTGCACTTTTTTGGAAACTATAACTCTACTATGGTTTAATGTGTACATTTGTATGTTGTGTGTATAAATATACACACACACTACCTACGACAAGTATTTTAGTTTCATAATGGAAAATATTTTCATTGCAATGAAATATTTCTTATGCTGCAATTTTTTTTGTATTTGTGTTTTTTAATCAAATACATTTTCTTTTTTTCTTTTTGTCTTTAGAAACACCAGAATTTGCAAATAGCTTTCTATTTTTTTTGTTTGTCAGTCTGATAACATCATTTTAAATATTAAATGAAATGTTAGAGGCTAGATCCTTAAAGACATTGGACCCAATGGGGCTCAAACACCTTTCCCAATTTTCTGCAGGCATATGCCACTGTCTTTTGACATATGCAAACTGATGTGTGTCCCATTGGTGTATGAATGTGATTTAAGCATTGATTAGTCTCCATAGAATGATTTTTCTAGATTAGTTTTGTAGAGAGACATAGTGGAGTGTGTGAATGGGTAAATGAGAACACAGGTTGTAGTGTAAAGAGCATTGAGTATACTTGTTGGCTTGAAAATCACTGTATATGTACTATCCAGTTATCATTCATTTTATAGAATTTGAACACTTTCTATAGATTCTCTGCCTTCCGTGACATGGCAAATCTTAAAGATAAAAGCCTATTTTATAAACTTAACATTTTCTGCTGTATAAGATGTTAAGTGAGTTTGTCTTGCGTGTGCAACTAGTGTGCTAGCAAGCCACACACTGTGCTGTTACAGATTTTGGCCCTATAGACCCTCCGAGTAAAGTGCAGATGGTACAGTATATTTTCTCAACCCATGCCAAACAGAGCTGATCCAAACTAAAAATTGGCAGTCAAAGAGACAGATTCTCATCTCTCACCAGGTTTAATTTGTTTTCTGACAGCCCGCAGGAAGCTTAGGGTACCTTTTTCGAGACATATGGCCAAAAAACAAACATTGCTGAATCCCAATCTACAACTAAATGAAACTGAGAAATGAAGAAAGAGACAGGCAACAAATAAACCTTTCTGGCCAAGCCTGGATATTTTGCCAAGGCAGATCTCCTAATGTTCTACCCACCAGAGCCCAGTCAAATATTCTATTACATTATTCTCCAATTTCTGCCCCCTATCAGCTTTGGGGACCCAGGGGTCTTACTAGCAACCTCAGTTGAAGAAATGTTTCCTCTGTATCCATCTGTGGTAATGGGAAGACATATTGGAAATCAAAGCAGGAACAGGAGGAGACTGTAGAGGCCTGGTCCCCCTTGGCTCTGGAAAGGCTCCTCTTTGCCCAGGAATTACCAGTCCATGGAAGGAAGGAGTTAGTGAATTTATCCGTAGCATGCACACTTGCTACACACAGCTTCTGATTATAGAGGTATAGCTCATGCATACAGAAGCAGAGATACCTGCCAGCACATGTTCTTGTTTTTTACCAAATACAATCTATTTCCAGTTCTCCAACTTGTAAATAGAAATAGAAGTGGTCCTACACGGCAGTGTTTGTATTTTGATAAAAATAATGAAAACTTATCACACAAGTCAGGACCAGCAGAGTCTTGTTGCTTCAATATGATAGTCAGACAGCATCAAAAAATAGTAATACAGTCACAAGACACCAAAACATTTGCAGAAAGTAAGATTGGAAAAAATAAACAAAAGCAAAATGGGTAATTCTCATGGTTAAATTCAAGATGTCAGAAGGGTCCCAGAATGATTGGACAGTATTTCTAGTCAAAAATTCTTGTGTTTTTGGATCTCCTAGCATCATGACTGCAGCTGATTCCTTAGCTCTGATATCCTGGATTTCACTACTTACTGTACCTCCAAGTAACTCACCTGTCATTCAGGCGTCTGGTACTCACCAGCCCCCCCAGACACAATCCACCTGCCTGCCCACTCTCCAGTGCCTTCATTTTTGACACTTGCCTGAACTCTTGGATCTCAGTACACCTCCCCCACATCTTACCAGCTAAACATTTTCTATTACTACCAAAGATCTAATTCCTTTTCCCTCCTTTGCAAACCTGATGACATCTTGCAGTGTAAAACTTACACTGGCTTTTACAATGGACAATATTGATTTTCAGATCATTACCTCTAATCAGCTCTTTGAGTCCACTAAAACCTGTAAGTATTAGAAATATTGATCCAATTTGTGTGACTGGCTAGTGAGGATCAAAGTACTGCTGTCATATAAAAACTCCAATCTCAAAAAAACTCAACAGCTCTGGAAAATAAACTATTGAAGAAAACTTTACACTGCCATCAGTTTTACATCACAGTTACTGTCAGTCTGGCAGACAAAAAGTAATAATATTCATGCTACATGTACTGCAGGTTAACGATATCTGCTGCTGTTTTTTGTGCTTGTAAATGGAAGAGAATTATGTGTAAGTAAGCACGTGTGCTAGTAATGTAAAGGGTTAAAAGGTGTTTATATCTTTAAGTTTTTGAGTTAAAGTAGCATAAATCCATTTTGTTTTGCAGCAGCAGCTTAAATACAAATGTTTACAGAACAGATAAGCCATGGATTACTTGAGAAATACTTTTTTTTAAATCTTCAATCCTACAAATTTCCCCAAAAGAATTGAAAGAAACAGAGAGAACGGAGACAAAATAAATACATATTTAGTTGGCTCTCCACTTCTCATGTACTCTAAGTCCATTTCCCTTCCTACCACACAACACACTCACATTCTGCCCCCTTACTCGGACCACCGCCTCCTGGCAGCACAGCAGGACGCTCGGGTTGATCTCAGTGCAGTGTGACAAGACAGCAGGGGCCCCGAGGTGGGGGGTCAGGGGGACAACAAAGGTTAGTGAACAGTGGGATGTTACAAGCGTGAGGCGAGCGTGCGGGTAAAGATAAGGTGTGCACAACTGTGTCACCCTAACTGTGGCCTGAAGATCAAGCCAAGGGCACTCAGATCAGCTACGCAACGAGCCAGGCTGTCCTCTGTGTGTGTGTGTGTGTGTGTGTGTGTGTGTGTGTGTGTGTGTGTGTGTGTGTGTGTGTGTGTGTGTGTGTG
>JAVKLF010000110.1:16339764-16350301 GCA_034783495.1 Millerichthys robustus | reverse complement strand
TGTGTGTGTGTGTGTGTGTGTGTGTGTGTGTGTGTGTGTGTGTGTGTGTGTGTGTGTGTGTGTGTGTGAGAGTGTGTGTCGCAGCACATCGCTCCGTCTCTGTATCTGTGTGTGACTCACCTCTGACCAGCTTTACTTGCTCGGAGGCAGCTCTTTGTCTTTTGTGCTGACAGGGTGAAGATGATGGAGCGCATTGCTCCTCAGCCACTGAGACCCAGAGATTTATGCAGAGAGCAACTTTTATGCTTCGTACCGGAGCTTTTCTTTTACTCCTGCATATCATCACTTACAGCCGAGTTGTTTTTAAATGGAGAAACAGATTCAAGTCTCCCAAACTTCATAGCTGGTAATGTGCTGTTTTACAAGCCACCAGAAACTTTATATCGCATGAGTATTTTGACGAAAATATTTTGACATTCCTGTTGAAAGTGTTCCAGATTGTACTGCTAGTTGTGCTTGCAAACCAGCACAGAAACTATGTGAAATTCATTCATCCATTTTCTGTACCTGATTTACATGCAACTAGTGTCTTTCTCCAGCAGACACTGTGTGAGAGGTCACAAGTCCACCACAGGGACATGTAGGAGTCTGCATGTTCTCCCCATGCACATGTGGTTTTTTTTACAGGTTTTGGTAACTGAATTATTCTCTAAGTGTGAGTGAGAGTGAGAATGGTCTCTATGAGTCCCTGTGATGGACTTGTGACCTTTACAGGGCACAGCCCAACTCAGAACCAGTGCTGCTGGAGTTAGACACCAGCTGCCCAAAGGAATGATAGAAGAAAAGAAGAGTTTTTAAAATAGCTTTTACATAAGCTGTAATGTGTTTTATGAAGTATTTAGGATTTTGCAGCAACAATCCACTTTGGTTCTGGCACTGCTTGCTTAGATCTGGTTAAACACAGATATTTCTTTTAGCTAAAGTCATTATAAAAGGTATCTAAAAAATAGATATTTATTGTTAATCATTTTTCCACAGAACTCCACAAAACATCAGTAAAACAATTAAATTTTTGTCACAATTTGATATCTATTTTCTTCTAGGTTTTTTGTTTAAGTTTATGATAAGCTGCATTAAAAGTATTTCTGACTGTGACAGTACTGGCACTTGTAATCAACACATGAGTTGTGGAGATATTTCACCCTGCTGCCAGGGATCTAAAACCTTTCTTTGTACTGTTGTATGTGGGAAAGTAAGTTTAAAAAAAACAGTAAGCCACAAAATAAAGGTGTCTAAATTGAATGTGTGCAAAGATAAAGGAGTCAGGAAGCAATAAAATCCAAGTTAGTGTCTGTTTCAGAGCAAGAGTAAAGTTAAATCTGATTGAAAGCATGTGGACAGATTAGACTATTTATTCAGGGGTTTTTTCAGCCACCGTTGCATTAAAACAAAGAAACCAAATCCAGCCACAGTTCTCACTGGAATATCAATGTCTTAAACAGCATCATGAAGCTGACAATAAATAAATTTATTGGTGGCTCCTTTTTTCTTATCTCCCATTGTTAAGCCCCTCCGTGTGTAAAACGTGATCAGTATTCATCTCCAGGTGTCAGTAAACGGTGAGAGACCTGGCTGTGACCCTGTGGGTGCACGTACAGCCCAGTGGCTCCTCCCTCCACCGCCCGTCACCACCCCATGTCCCACCAAAGACTGCCTGTAATTCAGAGTCACACACATGGGAGAGGGAATGTGCATTTATCTACACTTAGAAAGTTTTATCTACTATTATGTACTATCTATTGAGATGCAGGAGGGGATAGAAAAATAAGGATAAAGCCTAAATATGAGATGTATATATGGTAGTTGCACGTTCACATGCTCAATAGGACCAGATGAGCTGCTCTTCGAAGCTACTTATCTTGCTAAATGCTTCTGCTGGGAGAAAAAACTGTTTTCAGTGACAAATCTCACGCTGCCCTCCTCTGCAGCCTTTAATTCGCAGCCACATACACACCCACAGGTGTGTGTTCCTAAATGATCTGTTTCCCCATCAGAGGGCTGAAAAATCCTGACGTCTATATGAAATTAGTGATAGAATTATAGAAGAGGATCAGATTTTTTTATGCATTTTAAGTTCGGACGCAGGCCTCTAACTAGAGTTAACTCGTTGGGTTGGATCAGGTTTCGACACATTGAAAAAACTGTCCCTCAAACCAGGTCTTACATTTTTATCTCCAGCCAAAAAGATATTTTAAAATTTGTTTTGAGACTGATATACTAAGCAAGAGCAGAATGTGTTAGTAAATAGCAGATTATTTAGGCTTAACTTTAGTCTGACTTTTCTCAAATTAATTGAAATCATCTGCCAGTGGAATAAGACAATTCCCTTTGATTAGACATTTAGAAATAGGGAAAATTTCCAGGTTAACAAGAGTTTTAATGAAACTGAACTGGCTTCAATCAAACTAGCTGTTACTAGTCAGAACAAATGTCCAAACCGAGGTCATACAAAGAGGGATGTGCAACAGGTAAGATATTCTTTATAACCATTTCATGAAGCCTAACTTCCACAGTATTTAACTTTCGCTTAAAGGAATCTGCAAACAAAATCAAAAACAGAAAAGTTTAAAAATTAAGAAAAAAATAAATAATTAACAGTCTTAATGCACTTTTATAATCACTACACAGCTGGTATTTTTTTATTAGTTTTAAGAAAATTGCAGAATATGCCAAGTTCTGATGAAGATTCTCAGTCTTCCAGATCATGATCGGTCCAAAAAATGGTTTACAACAGAACAACTGGACTTCTATTTAGAAGCTGAAGACATTTCACTTTCCGCTCAGGAAGCTTTTTCAATTCAATTAATCAATCGATTTTTGAATGGGCAGAAAAACCTGCAATTGCTTTGTTTTTGAACCCCATTTTTTTGGATTGATATGCTTATTTAGTCACCTGAAGAAAATTTATGAAAGCAAACAGTCTGTTGGTTTACTGTATATTTCCTGGCTTTTATAAAAGTAAAGTGAGAGAGAAATGCTGTCAGGAAGGCTTTGTATCGCCATCATCTACTCATGTTTTCCTTCTCCATCAGATAGAGCAAAAGAGGAGTTTCTCTCTTCCTCTCTCCCTCTTCTTCTCTCTTTGTCATGGAGAAGGAAAAACGATCTGGAAGTGCAGAACTAATTTGACCCTCAGCTGAGAGATGCCTCTCATACTCTCTCCATCTCTGTGACAGGGAGGCAGGTGCTGGATGAAATGGAGAAAATGAGCTCGGTGGAAAGAGCCATTAGATGGAGGCAGCGGGGGCTCAATTGAACAAATAGAAACACTGCTGTTGTCTTGGTTTATTTTTTATGGCCAAGTGAAAGGAATCCTGTTAGAGAAAGAAGAAAAAAAAAAAGATGAGCGCACTAACATACCAACACATGCAGACATTAGGTTGGATTCCAGAAATGGCTCTGGCTCACTCGCACTCAATTAGTGAAAAAGATTCTAACTGAGCTTTTTCTATTTAAAATTTCCTTCATTTTGCACCAGATTGTACTACTTTTAGTTTCTGCCAACGTGTTATATCTGCTATTTAGCAGTTGAAATCAATTTTGTCCCACCTCCACAGCGTTTCCAACCTGCAGGTGAGTTGTTTTTCCACTGACCTTTCAGTCTGTTCGTCCAACACCATTGCATTACTTATTAAACCAAACTGTGAGCCATCCCTCCTCCTCCTCCTTCATCTGTTGACTTCCTGTCTCCAGGTCCTGCTCACCTTCTGCTGCTGAAATCCTCAGAGCAACCCCCCACCCCCTGTCCTCCCCAAGCTCCTGCAAATTTATTAATATGATTTACATAAAGTTAAACTTCTCCCTGCCAAGCCAAAGAGTCCCCCCGCTCTAAAATAAGCTGTGGTGGTGACAGAGCCAATGTTCTACGTGTGCCACAGGCCCAGAGGAGGAGGGAACGTAGAGCAAGATCCCCACCACCACCGCAAAGTCCCGGGGGTGGGGAGTGGGGGGGTTCTGACCTGGAAATGACACAGAGTGAGGAAAGAGCCTCCATATTCCAGAATCAGTCATCTTATCTGCAGGGGGAAGAGGACGAAGGACAAAGCGTACATCGGCACACCTCCAGGCAGATGCTCACCATGGGAAATCCATGCATGCAGACACACACACACACACACATCGGCGGGTAATATTTTATGTGTGAGTTTTAAATATGACTGCAGAAGAGGATTATGCAGGGCATGATGTGGGTCAATTATAGTTTCAGGGGCCCACTGGGATGCCCAACAGTTAAGTTTATTTATTTATTCTTCCTCATTTTACACTTTGAAATATCTGCCATTCATTTAACATACAAAGCTAAAGTGCGTTTCTGTTATCAAGCTTAAGGAAAAATAAAAATCAAGTCAGCAGATCAGATGCTTTTAACGTTTCCACGCAAGCTCAGAGGTGACAGAGTAGGGGTGGGCAATCCTGGTCCTGGAGGGCCGCTATACTGCATGTTGTACTGGTTATTCTGCTCCAGCACTTGATTTGAATGAATGCGTAATTACCTAGCATCTTTAGAACTTGTAGAGGTAATTCGGTCACTGAATCAAGTGTGTTGGAGCAGGGAAACAAGTAAACCATGCAGGATAGTGGCCCTCCGGGACCAGGATTGGACACTCCTGTGATAGTCTTCTCTGTTTCAGGTTCAAAGCTGTAGAATGATTTACATGTTAGGCTCCCCCTCTTGCTTTTTTAAAGTCTTGTTTTAAATCAATCTTTTTATACTGTTTTTTTTTCCCAAACCGAGTACAAGTATGAAGACTTCAGTGCGAAATGACTTTAACCTTATTATGTTTTTATTGATCTAATCATTTTAATTGCTTCTTCATTTTTTTGTTGAATTGGAATTTTATCATGTGTCCTGGGCTTGTTTGCTTTATTGTACAGCACTATGGTTGGCTTTGTTGCTTTTAATAAATGCTTTATAAATAAAATGTGGTATGATATGATATGATATGATATGATATGATATGATATGATATGGCAAAATAATTTAACAATGTATTGCAAGTCACTGTTTGAAAACACTTAAAATGTGTTGCAAAAGTGTAAAAAATGTGTCCATATTATGTAAAGGTTCTATTCCTAACCTGCTTCATAAAAAGTAAATACTTATTTGTGATTGATGTGCTGTTACCTGTAGAAGCGATCACAGTCACGCTGAAGTCCCCACATTCTCGCTGCTCAGGCTGCGACTGGAACAAAAACCAGCTGTTCACATGGCCCTGGTAATCACCACATCTGTGCACGGAGGGCTGGAAATAACAGCGTGCGGTGTAGCTTTACTCACTGCAAGGTCAATATCTGCCTGAACCCCCATGACAGCAGACTGATTTCAAACTACACAGACAGCTTTTTGATGAGATGATTTTTGAGAAACTTGCAATGAAAGCCTCTGGGATTTAAAACCCTGGCACATGGGAAATACAATCCAGTGTATAATGGGACAAAGGGTGTTTGAGGAGGGGAGGAGGAATAGATCAAACTCCCACTGGGTGAGACACAGCATACCAAGTCTTCTAAACAACACTGAAACGTCAAGACCCGCGAGAAACGTTTTGTGGCAGCCTCCTGTAAGCGAAAGGCCTCGTTGCTCTCGGCGGAAGACTAAGTATGACTGTTAGGAAGAACTCACCGTGGCCTGTGTTGGAGCTGGAAAATTAGCCATCGAAGCTGCATGACAATGAAGAGGCAGAATGTCAACACCACGCTATGTTTTTGGGGGGGTTTTTCTCCACTGCCACACATGTTTAGAAGGAGCGTGACCAAAGGAAACGTCCTCAGAGAGGGAAAAGATACACAGAGAGGAGAATCAGCCGAAACACCCGCCTTCTCCCTGATGCTTCATCTTAATTACCACCATGCAAGCCATGCAAATCCGATTGGCCATTTATGCCAGGAAACTCATAACCACAGTGTGATATTAATTACTCCGGTAAGATTCATGCTATATTTGATATGCACAAGGCGTTGTGGCCATTACCAGCCTCGTGTTTCAGCCTCAGCCCTGCGTGTCAGCAGTAATCAAGTCTAATCGTTGACAACAACACATTCGCCAATCAATAGAAAATGGGCGGGATCCTTTGATGGTGGAATTTTAATCCCCTTTTCTTCCTTTGTGTGTGTGCGTGTTTGTGCGTCTTAATCTGTGTCAATATCCTCTTAATATCGCTCACACGCAACTCTATTCATTTCTCTTCGAAGTTGCTCATTGGATTTCCTGATTTAAAACCCACCTTTTATGTCCCATTGTTCATAAAGCTATTAGATTAAGTGGAGTCAAATGCAATTACAGCACACAGCTGTTCCCCGTGAGCCTATCTGCTGCTTTTGAAGGCAGAATGAGGAGGGAAGATGTGCATGCCATACTGTGATTATCGTTTAATGTTCCCAGTACTCCTAAAGCATGAGCCACAGAGTAAGATAAATGGGGGATGGGGGGTGAGACTGCCAGAGCTAGAATGAGAAACTAAAAGGGGGGAAAAGATGACTGACAGGGAGAGCCCAACACTTCATCAATGGAGCAACACTGACCTCTCCTGGCAAAAGTTCCCCCCCTCTGGCTCAGATGCTGAAGTGTTTCTCCTTTATATATATATATATATATATAAATTGCTTTGTTAAATCATCAACTATATGAGTGAGCAGCTCCATAGATCAAGAACACTGAGGAGTAGAAATAGTAAGGAAGAATAAAAAGCAACAATGCACCAATTACTGATGCAGGTTCTGCATTGGTCTTATGACAATGCCATCAATCACTTGTTCTGATGTGGGCCAGACAAAAATGTGTCTTGTGGGGGGGGAGCAAAGATGACCACTTCCTGTTTTTTTCTAAGAGTTTCAGCTTTTAAGACTGGAACTCAGGACTGTTATGAGTTCAAACACCTGGGAGTCTTTGTTCTCACAAGCAATGGCAGGTTGGATCGGGAGACGAATCAGTGAATCGGGGGCTTGTCAGTTGTCTCGTTGAAGAAGACGCTGAGTCATAAGGCAAAGCTCTTGATTTACTGGTCAGTCTACGTTCGATCTCTCACCTATGTTTGTAAAGAGTCATAATTTTAAAAAACGAGGTTCCAGATACAAGAAGCTAAAAATGTAAGTCTTTTATAGGATGGCTGGGCTCGGCATTACAGTTAGGTTGAGGAGCTCAGAGCTGCTTCTTCGCAGCTAAAGGAGTCAGCTGAGGGGGTTTGGACATTTGATTCTGGGAGCCTCCCTATGCAGGTTTTCAGGCACATCACATTGGCAAAAGACTCAGGGCCAATTTAGGAATCATTGTCCTGCGCCTTGGGATCCTTTAGGAGTAGCTGGAGAGCGTTGCTGTGGATAGGGATATCTGGGTTTCCCTCCTGAATGTGTTGCTTCTAAAACACAGACACAGATAAACCAAAAAATGGATTCGTGACGCCAGCTGAAGCTAATACCATGGGAACATGTTACAAACACAGTAAAGACATGGGGTCAGTGCAGTCCCAGGTGTGATGGTTCAGTTTTTATGATTGGGTGTGGCGCTTAAATGTTCAGGGATGATGTGATGGAAGCACATCTTTGCCCTCGCGTTTATCCTTTTGCGATGGCGTAGAGCTGCACATAAATACTGATCCACACAAACGTGTACACAGTTATGTCAAGGTGTACCGAGTTTATTCAGCTGCATGACGTTACACCAAAGATCCCACAATCAAGCTATCAGAGACCATTTTCAAACCGATACCCCCTCTGTGTGAGGGTGGGTTCCTGTCCAACGGCTCTGCCTGAGCTAACACTGCGCTGGCATCTGCTCTGTAGGACTGTAGCTGTTCACAGGGCTGGCACCCAGTGCCCTGAGTAAAGTGATACATCCAACTGGCATAGCTGTGCACATGTAGTAGGGAACTGAACAAATGCCACCCAGTCCTTCTAGCCAAAGTGACCCAACAATGAGCTGGCTGAGCACCTAAAAAAAAAAGCAAACTAGTAAAGAGAGAATGCCTCTGCTGGGTGACAACGCAGCATGGAGCCTCACAGCAGCCATTTTTTTCCCCCACTTTGCTACAGTTTTTGTCTTTTTTCCCGTTCTTAACAGTATTTTGGTCAGATGGCTGAGAATTTCTTCATTTTGTCTTTTTTTTTTACAATTTTCTTCTTCCTTTTTTTTTTGCTTTTCTTCTTTTGCCAACTCTGATATTTATTTCTGCATTTTGGTTTTGTCTCATTTTCTATTTTGCAGACCCCAAAACTCAGTCTCGTAGTTCTCTTTCTCTGCAGATTGAGTGTTTTAATGTCTGCACATGCCTGTATGAAAGTGTGTGTGTAGCTGATCCACACCATGCCATGGAGGTAATAAAACGCCTTTCTGTAGGGACAGTTGTAGCCCACTAATTAAACACCTCCCATGTGACCTTAATCCTGGCGCCAGTTGCCATAGAGTCCGATTTCATCTTCCTGACCCCTTGCTGCATCAAACAGCATCTTCCTTCTTTGAATCAAATGAAAAGTTGGAGCTGTGGAAGATGAAATGATAGGATACAAAGTTGTTTTTTTAATGTTTACTCAATAGTCTCTTTCATATTTGAGGTATTGATTACATAAATGTTGGTTTTCACATTTTAAAATCACAGATTTGAGAACAATTAGTTGATCATCTGTTTGCATTAAAGCTGTTTACTCCTGCAGCAAGAATTTCTTTTAATTGTCTGTGTTACTGAAACAGCAGTGTCTACTCTCATCAGTTGGTATTTTTGTTGTCCGAGTGGAAACACAACACAGAAGATTCTGTTCTTGCAAATAACTCCCTGTAAAAAAAGACTACTTATTCTTGGAGCTGTGTATTGTCCTGTACAGTATGAGCATTTCCACATATAAAGAGCAATTTATTTACTGTTTTCTTTAACAAAGTCCTCCAAGATGATAACACAACTTTTTAAAAATAGAAGTTGAGCCAAAAAAAAAGTTTTTGTAATGCAACCATGACATATTTTGGCTCTGTTTTATTGAACAGTAAGGGTTGTTTTACACAATAAAATACAAATTGTATTTCAGAAAATGAACACCGTGTGCCCATCATGGTCCATTATAAAGTTTGAACAGTTCACAGAAACAATCATTTTCTTGTGCTTTTTATTTTTATTTTAGTCATCCACTTATATCACACCCACCTTTTATAAATGTATTTTTGTCTTTTTAACTAAATTCTTTGGAACTTCTTTGAACTTTTAAAACTTAGCAAAATAAAAAAAATAGAAAAACCACTGATACAGAAAACTCTTGCGTGTGTGTGAATGTGTGTGTGTTAGGGTCAGGCCTCCTGGATGAAGGTGTCCTCTGATTCTGTTTGTTCTGAGGCATGCAGGGGTCGGAGCGACGGATGACTCAGCACCTGTCACCAGCTGAGCGCCACTCATCACTTACTGGCTCCATATGCTGCCCATTAAAGTCGGACATGTGGGCACTCTGCGTTCAGGGTCCACACACCTGGTGCTCATCTGTTGGCAAAGTCTTTAAACACATGCAGGAAAGGAAACAAGGACCGCTAAAGCAAAGAGAATGAAAAGAAACATTTATAAATTCATCCATTATCTGTTACCCGCTTCTTCCTTTCAGGGTCACAGGGGTCACTGGTGCCCATATCCAGCTGTCAGTGCGAGGAGCGGGATTCACCCTGGACAGGTCGCAAGTCCATCACAGGGACACATAGAGACAAACAACCATTCACTTTTACCTAGGGACAATTTAGAGTTACATTTACAAGAGTTTTGGGTCTGTGGGAAAAAAGTACCTGGAGAAAACCCACGCAAACACGGAGAGAACATGCAAACTCTAGCCAGAAATGTCCCCGGCCAGGATTCGATCTGGCGACCTTCCTGCTGGGAGGCAACAGCTCTACCAACTGATCCACCATGCCGCCGTTTATTAAGTCATGTTTTTGGGGAAAATCCCAACAGGAGTGCATTGTGCAAACATAAAGAGCTATTAGAATAAAAACTCATTTTGTCCTGCACTGTGAAAAATATGTATTATTACAAAACACATTTATTGGAGGCCATGGTAGCTTGGTGGTCAGAAAATACTGAATATGACCCCCACAGCAAATAATTTTCAGAAATAAAGCATACTGCTGTCATTTTTTTAAAAATCTATATTGAACAGACTTTAGATGAATTCATTTTCAGAATGAATGCTTTAAAACGTGCTTTTATCCCTTCAGCCATTTAACTGCTTTCTTCAACGTAAACACAAAGCGGTCATTTACAGGGATTTAAAAGCTGTGCAGAGACAGTTTAACCTGAATTAGACCCTCACTGAAGAATGGCCAGCTGTAAATTACCACCTGAGAGGGAGTTGGGAGTGTAAAGCAGGAGAAAAATTCACTCTCTGTACCAGCGACGCTGCGGGAAGTCGATACTGAGTGCCTTTGTGTGTTTGTGAAAGACGTGTGCTATAGTTCATACATGTGCAATTACAGAAGTAGCTTTCCTGCATGAGCCTAGCATGACTGTGTGTGTGTGTGTGTGTGTGTGTGTGTGTGTGTGTGTGTGTGTGTGTGTGTGTGTGTGTGTGTGTGTGT
>JAVKLF010000110.1:16328003-16339664 GCA_034783495.1 Millerichthys robustus | reverse complement strand
TGTGTGTGTGTGTGTGTGTGTGTGTGTGTGTGTGTGTGTGTGTGTGTGTGTGGTGTGTGTGTGTGTGTGTGTGTGTGAGAGAGAGAGAAAGCCTGAAAGCACGCTTCACTGACTGTGTAAAAGAAATGCAGAGGGCATTCTCTTCAAACAGACGCTATTCAAAGAGCAGGGAGTTTCAAAAAGAGACAGCACTGAGGGCAACCGAGTTTGAACTGTGTTTGTGAAAAGGAGACCGCTTTTTAGAAAAGAACAAGGAAAAATACAGAAGGAATTCCTGAAGTTCTCTCACTGAGATTTATTGAAAGGGAGAGAGAATATTAGGGGGAATAAAAAAAGAGAGAGAAGGTGGTGGAGCCAGACAGACATCCAGTAAGAGAGTTTACTAACAGACAGGAGAGCAGCGAGGAGGACGTTGTGGACTGAAGGGTAACGGAGAAGGAAGCTGTAAGGATAGGAACAAATAGTGGCCTAGGGCACTGCTACGTGCCATGCCTCTTCAGGAGACTCAAAGAGGAGGGGGAAAGAAAAGAGAGACAAAATGAGAAAGAACAAAAACACCCACTTTCCATGCATACCTATGGGAGTGCTTGCAGTAGCGCCCTATATAGCTGCACCAATCTGACCCCAGCACCGCAGGAGTGATGGTAACAGAGTGGCCCAGTGCCCCATCATACCAGCTCCCTCACACACACATAATAAACACACTCCATCACCCGTCCGTCTGAACCACACCGCCCAAAGAGAGCATATTAATTATAGATGTACGTTAAATTACTTTCATTACCTCCCCCTGCTCAGTGGTCAGGACAAAGACAGGGAAGATGGATGGAAGGGCTTTGTTATATCTCCCCAAGTAGCAAATGTCCCTTCTTTTCTTTTCCCTAATCTTTTTCCCTCAATCCTGTTTTTATTGTTATTATTTGCATCAGTTCCTCTACATTTAGCGCCTGCATCCCCTTGTTTGTCCTCTCTTCCCTGCATGACTCTTTCCCCACTGTGAGCAGATAATAATATGTCTGGTGTTGGTCTTTAGGGAAATGGTACAGTTAGAAGTTGCACTGAGAAGGTAAGAGCTTTTCTGTGATGTAATACTGAGAGCATGAGATGGATCCAAAGTTCTGATCTTATGTTGATGACCCAACAGAAACAGATAAAGCTAGTTGTTAGGAAAGGTGACCTCAGCTGATTTTAGTTTTAAATTATGGAGAAAATACTGGTGCGCTGTTGAAATTATTTTTGAGACTTTTGTTTCAATGTAGGCATCAATTTGACTGTTTTCATTCACTTTTGATTACCATTATTAAATCAAAACAAAGGTTATGACACAAAAACTCTTTTTTTCATAGCCAACATTGTGTTCTGAATCTTATCTTTAAGAAATCCTGCTCTGTTCAATGTTTTCTTTTACCGTTATGTAAATGTGTATGAACATATGGTCTGCTACTTTACGTTTGGCTGCATAAATCGAAAATGTTGATTAAGTGCGTCCTATGTTTAAATGGTTTTAGTGTGATACATCTTTTAAAACCATATTTTTAAGACACTAGAAAGAGAACTTAATATCACCAACAAACCTCGACAAAACCATACATGCACTTTGAATTTTGTTAAAGAAAGATGACGAGTGGTTCAGTATGACTCAGATTTGCATTTTAAGCCTTTTTTTGATAAGCTTTTGCAAAGAGTGTTCCTAATAACCCTCTGGCAGACATCACACGATCCCTGACCTCTACAAGCTCCTATAAAGGTGTGGTTAATATGGCGCTGGCAGATATGATCTAACATTATCCCTGTGTGTACTCCCCGAACAAATAAAGTGCCACGTCTCTTTTCCAAAGGCCACCACGCGTGACTCCATGGGTTCATATATTTCCGTGTGATTCAGACTTCTCCTTGCTTTACGATGCTCTGTAGGTTTGATGTCGGTCCTGCGAGGGAAGTGTTACCCTGCTAGGCCGTGTGCTTGCTCAACCCTGCGGGTCTATCTAATCTCTGCTGCTCTGAAACATCCCCTTCAATTTCTTCTGTTGATAGATGCCAGTGCTCTTTGAGCCCTTTGGGAGCACATTCTCTTCTCTTTTACTCCTCTTTGCTTGTGTAAGAGCACTTCAGACTCATCAGGTCAGTCCTCCTTTTGTAAACAACGGTGATTGGATACACAAGGATCCATAGGTCATCAGAAAGGCTGATAATCAACATCCTGACGCCGAACTCTTGCCTTGCACTCTGTGTTTGTTTATGTAGTAAATCATGAGACCTCAGCAGTCAGGATGCTTTATGAAGAGTGATAACCAATTACAATCACCCACTTCCAAGCTGGCTACTTGTTAAACAAGAACTGACAGTAAACTGAGAGTTGTCAATTACAGTTAGCAAAACAGCGTCATTCCAGTTCTTATTAAGAGACAAGTCAAAAGACAGGCTCTGTGTCACACTGCTTCCTTCCTGTTTGGGAGTACCATTTTGCAATTTGAAGTGACAGATGTTGTTTAAAGAGATCGTTTGGACCTTTAAAGTTCTCTGGAGTTGTTATCAGCAGGCTGTAACAAGTAGACGCCATGCACAGTCATCTCAGCTTAAAGAAACGAGTCAGACAGAGGACTATCTCAGCGCAGGCTTCATTGTCCAAAACATCTTCAACCTCAAAAATATTCACAGTGGTTCATACAAATGTTATAGTATCAACTTCAACACAGCTGTTAATCTGACTTCAGTTAGTTGCATCAAAGGCTGTAACTGATTACAGTGAAAACCATGTTGGTTATATTTTTATTCTCACGAAAATAGAAAAAAATAAGCTTAACCAGCCAGCAATGTACTTTAACCTGATTCAAAAGTAACGCAAAATTGACGCCGACCTGATTAGTTTTTAGTTTGACTCTTCGGTGAGATCTTCTGTTTGAGATCAAAATGGTTCCTTGTCTACTTTGATTAAAATACTGGCTACTATCAACGGCTCCAATAAACCTGAACCATTCCTTCTTTTATTTTTTGTGGAACAATATTGCCTGCTGCTGTGGAAAAGGGTGATCAAACAGCTGTTTGTGTTCAGTTGTTTGTCTATTAGCCAATTACACCACTGGACAGAGTTTAAATAACGCTAATAAAGTAATTATTGGATGTACATACTTTTGAGATTTGGCGTCAACCCGATTCAAGATGGCTGACACAGCTAATCAACCTTAAAGTAATATCTTCTAAGGACTATATGTACTGTACACATGACTTCAAGTATTTTCTTGACCCACTTGTTCTGTTCAGGGTCACAGGGAACTGGTGCCAGTGGTCACTTGAGGACACCATGGACAGATCACCAGTCCATCACAGGGACACAGAGAGGAAAAAGACAAGACAACCATTGGCATGTTCACTCACACCCAGGGACAACACGCTTTTACAGATAAATCTTACAAAAATGTTCGTTTTGGCTGTAGTACCGGAGTACCTGGAGCAAACCGACACGTACGTGGGGTAGGACATGTAAATGTGACTCAGAAAGGCCCCAGCCAGGAGTCAAACTTCTGACCTTTATGCTGCGAGGGATCAGTCCTAACCCAACTTCTTTGTCATATACAGCAAAGATGTTACTCATCTTTAACAAACTCACGCCCCAATAAAAGTACTGCGACTTTGATGTCCCCACATAGTGGAACAATACCTTATGGTATATTATTCAGGACAGTAGATTTTTTTCTGTTCCAACTGGATTTTTCAACCTGATCTGCTCTGCGACCCTCGGGAGACACACCAGTTCTTTTTGCTATGAGCTTGGAGGACAACAGTCACGGAGCTCTGCGGAAACAAACACAGAGAGAAGGGCGGTCTGTAGCGGAGGGTCAGCAGGCCAGGTGGTGGTGGGGAGGGGGAGGGGGGGACAGGAGGTGAGCTAGAATATAATAATGACAAACAGATTCCCGGCCAGAGTGCCTCTGGGGAACCTTTCCACCTTGTCATGTCCAAAGACCTTGTATAGTACTCAACAAAGAGACAGAAGATAGGGTGGTGGGGGCGCTATGTTTGTATGTGAATTTGTCTCTGAGGTTCTAATTTATTGGCCCAATAATTCGCTGATGTGTACGAGGCTGCGTGCAGCTTGGAGCAGTAGCCCGGAACATCAGGGGCCTTGCTTCATTAGGCACTCCCACCCTCCTTAAGCTGCTGACATTTCCAAACTTGTTCCCCAGTTTTCTAATTGTCACGAAAACATCAGAATGGAGACACCAACGCTGAGAAGCTTCAATGCTGGATGTTAATGTGATGGCATTTCTCATGTGTCTGAGTGTCATTTAGCTCACTGCGTCAAACGAGAGCATTTTTTTTATAAGTCCTAAACACCTCAAATAAAGAAATGTAGGAAATTCAGCAAGACAAGTAGTTGCACATTTACAGTTACCAACATTGACAATTAAACAACTTTTGTAAGTTGTAAAGGATGAACATACCAAATATTACATCACAAATACAGAATTGAAGACAGCATGTTTTTATTTCATAAAACAATCTTTACACATATGTGTAAAAATGTCTCTGGAAATCATAAATTGTATAAAAAAAATTATTTGGCTGCCATCATTAAAATTATTTCTATCATTTCTATTGTCACTGAGTTTGAGGTAAAAACTCACATGAGGGCCAACAAACTGTATCAAACCAATTAACAGAATATAAATCAGTTCTCACCCAAATAAGAAATGTCACAGCTAAATGTCACCACAGAGTGATTACATCACCGAGGAACATTTTCTACCTTTCATTATTACAGTTCAATATTTTTTTAAATAGTGACAAAAGTTAAAATAAAAATAAAAATCATTACAGAAGAATTCAGCATCACAATTAAGTAACCTGTTGGCAAAAATAATTTGCACTTGTAAAATATACAAATGTAGTGTTGCATAAGCAAAAAAATAAAAATAAGACCTACTAAATGTCCAATGATAAAAAAAAGAAAAATAATCCCACGAGTGTTCCCCTGAGGTTCTTTACATCACCGCATGACAAATGAGTGTTTTTCTAGGAAAGATTGGGTTGATTTAGGAAGAGTAAGAAGTCACAGAAAGGAAAGCAAAACTGATGCATTTATGATCACATTCAGTCATTCATACTGATACAATGAGAAAAAAAATAGTTCGACTTCATGTTTAGTGGATAAAGCGGCCTAAACTGATCGGCAGTTGGTCTCAGTTCAGTGTGGAATGCACCAAATAACGAACAAAAAACATTGTTCCTGAAATTCACACGAATGCTGCAATGATGCACATAATAAATCCCAGCACTAGTAATAACAGAATTGCTCATTAATAAAAACAAACAAGAACAAAAAAACATTTCACATTCCAGGGCACTAAAATGTTCACATCCCAGACACTCAGAACAAAATCAGATGCTCTTAGTCAATACTCTGACTGCTCACAGGCAGATAATAATAATGTGAAGGCTGGAATGTGCTCAAAAAATATTAACTTGTATTTTGTTTCTGTTCATACACGTGTTTTGATCTATTTAAAGAAAATCGTAAGGTTGCAATATTCCAAACCCTGTGTGTGCAAAATTGGAATCTTTAAGTATTTGACAGAATCGGCCAAGCAGGGGTCAGTATATGATTTTAAAAGGTTATTGAATATAACTTTCAGCAAAAACACTGCAACAAAAAAGTTAAAGGTATTAAAAGTAATTAATATTATGGAATAGCACCCACTGCTGAAAGTAATTAACCTTAGTTAACACAAAACAGGCTATAACTTAAGTCAGTTTTACAGACATTCAGCTAAAATCTGAGATGAGATTCCTTCACAATGAGCACATTAACTTCAGTTTAACTAAAATGGCAATAACTTTGCCATTTCTCAATAAAATATGATCCTAGTTTAAAACTCTGTCATGACAGATAACAGGCAATACTTAATCAACATAACTAAAATAACGTGTCTATTGTTTGAAGTCATTCTGATTGCTAGAATGAGAGCAAGTAAACATGTTAATAGTTTTGGTCTCGTTATAATCAATGCTCAACTAAAACAACTGAAAACCAGCAGATTGTTTTAAATAATGGTTGAAGATCAGGACAAAAGTACAGAATTAGTATCGGCTACATTTGATGAAAATGTCAATGTTTATTTATAACAATAAATACTTGTTGTGTTGAACATTAACTCTTTTCTGACATTTGGGAATTCGTGACCTAAATTTGAGAGCCAGAAATAAAAGTGTTTAAGCTGAAAAATATTTTTTAATAAAAAAATTGTAGTGGCTTTGAAACCATAACCATTTAAATCCATTGTTTACCCTGAAGCTAGCCCATTCTGTGAGCATAACACTCTAGCTATTGTATCTAATTCAAAGATGTGTTTTGGTCCAAACTTGAATATCTCAACATCTTCCACCAAAGCCCCATCAGACTTTATTAAAGTAAAGAATATTATAAAATCCCAGATGCACCCAACAATTTGTATCTAGGCTTAAAGGTTTGGTTTTCTTTTGCCTGTGCTCCAATTTAACAGGAATAAGTTAATGGAAGTGTAGGCAAGTATTTAGGCAAGTCATATTAAAATCAGTCCGTAATTTTGATTAATTAGATTTTTGGACATGTTCCAGTCCTGGATCTTGCCTGGCCGTGTTCATCTCCATCGCCTCAGGCTCATTCAGCTCCCTTTGTTCCTCTGAGTTGTTTGCCTCGTCTTGGTTCTCGAGGCTGATTTGGTTCTGCTTTCTGTCTTTTTCCAAACTCTCTTTTTCTAGCATGTGGTAGTTGTACATGTTCAATATGAAGAGAAAGAGCCCGCCGGCCACAATCACTCCTCCGCACATGAAGAATAGGTACTTGTAGTCACCAAAGACGTCCACCAGAAACCCTGGGGCAAGAAAAATGCAAAGAAACAAATAAAGATTAAAGTCCAAATAAATGTAAGATTTGACCGCTTTACAGCTCTGAAGGTGAACTCTGATGTGGCTTCCTCTGTATGTGTGAAAGAGAGCAAACACGGGCCAATTTGAGAAGAGCCACTTTAGAGTTGACAGAGAGCCATTGCACCCTTCCTGGCTCTCCTGCTTTTGCTGGGAAGGCAATTTGGATGGCTGCTACCAAAACGAATCAGAAGTGAAGCCCATTTTCAGAGCCATAAATATAAAGCCCAAGTCTGCAGAAAAATGACAAATGTGGTTTAGATCAGATTTAAGCCTCCAGGTTTTTGGAGTCTTAAGCAAACTTTACCCAAAAAACATATACTGAGTAGGACTGCCCTTTGGTCGTTTCAACAAATAAAACCAAAGAATTTCTAGTTTTTCAGATGTTCATTTTGTTATTGCTTTTTAAAATTCTGAGAACAGCAGAAAACAGCAATCTTTTATTTAAACTCTCAATCTGCTCTACAAAACATTTTCATGAGAACGATAAATTAAAGATCTTTAAAAATGCTTTTTTAATAGGTCTCTTTAGGGTTATCACATAATGTCGGCTATGTGGGACATTATTATCACAAGCTTCTCCATGTATTACCTGATTGATCGCACTCATCTGGTCTCTGTACTCAAATGACCACTACGCTCATTAAGACAGACTAAGACTGGCTGAGCAATAATTACGTCCATCTGGCACAGTCACCTCTTTTTGAATGCATTCGCAGCCTAATTATGGCCCAGGTACAGGACTTTAATGACAAGAGTTTGAACTGAACGCCATTAAACACCCAAAGCAAAAGGCTAATTACACTCACTTACCTCACATCCTCCTAATTGGCTTGACCTGAAGGTTTGGAGGAGCAGTAACAAGCAGATATGGGATACATAACGATTGTGCCCTCTGGAGGAGACTGTTAGACATGCAAAGAGGCGCTTATTTACCCCCATTTAATGAGCCCCTCAGAAAAGGGTCGCACTGAGGGGGAAAGTACAAGTTTTCACTTCATTAAAAGTCATACTAAAGGCAATAAAAAGTTGAGCTACACATCTGCCCATCATCAGAGAATGTATTCAGAACACGGTTGCTTAAATAAATGTTAAAGTTTAGCTAAAGATTGGTGCAGACGGTTGGCATTGTTTATTCCGTGTCTGAAAGGTTTAAAGAACAGTTTCAAATTAACAGCGCTGATTTGTCAGAACTTTTACCTTTAACTTATTTTTTTTAAATAGTGAAATACAGGGCTTTAATGAAGCTGACTGATTTCAGTTCTGCTTCTTGTTCACATTGCCATTTATAAATGTTGGACCTTTGGTCTGACAAATTTGAAATTTGCCTTTCAACTGTTCCAGTCTTATATGGAGCAAAAATCTACTAATATGCCATGAAAGCTCACAAGTGCATATCACTTTTTCAGCAGAAAGTCATAATAAATTTCCAGTTTGTGCAAACCGAACCAACACTTTACAAATTTATTTAGGTATTTACAATAAATACATGTTGCTCAAGTTCCAAATCAGACTGAGCTATTGAGTTTCAGAGTTTACATTATTGATCTGCTGTTTGGTCTGAAATGTTGTTATATTTATCTGAAAACAAGTGGTTGTGTAATTCAGAGATGTTTCATCTCAAGCTGTACATTTGATAAAAATGTCTTGTGTCTGATTTGTCAGCATCAATATAAGGATAAGAAAATCATTTAATTAATGGGACAGTTCTGACCTTTTGAAGTGGGGTTCTGTGAAAACATTATGATATATTAACTTTTAGAGATAGCTCTTTGAATAACCTCAGTTATTTAAAATAAATAACACCTAGTCTAAAAGGAACCAAGAACAAAATGGTTTGCTTCAGTCTTTAAACAACTCCAATCTAAACAAAAATCTATAGCTGTAAAAAAAAAAAAAAAGCACCAATTGCACAAATTGCAGTCAGTTTAGCACTACATGTTTTGGGTGAGATACCATTTAGCTCAACAATTTGATCAGAGTTTAACTTAATTTCAGAAGAACTATCTGCAACAAGTGAGATATTAAATGTTCATAACCGTTCCACAAAACCCAACTTCAAAAGATGCAACTTTACTAAGTGATTTTGTTTTGTGAGAGTCTCCTCATGTTCGTTAGGTTTGTGAAAGGATGCTTCATATTTGGAGCATATTACCTGCAGCAGGTGGTCCCAAAAGCATGGGGAAGCACTCTATAATGGTCACTAGTCCAACAGCACTGGGGAAGCGCTGGTTTCCCATCAGGTCCATGAGGCATTCAAAGATTAGGGCAAAGACCATTCCAAAACCCACACCAAAGAGTACAGCATAGACCACCAACAGGGGGTAGCTCTTCATCAGGGGACACAGTAAATGGCAAGTACCGTTGAAAACCATGGCAAAGCTGAAGAGGTACTGAACTCTTGGCCTGATCCATTTGCTGTTGGCTAACAAGCCAGTGCCAGGACGAACGAGCATGTCCACAAAGCCCATGATGGAAAGCAGATAGGCTGCAGAATACTCCTCCACACCTTGGCTGATTGCATAAGCTGACAGGAACACGATGGGTGCATAGGCGCCAAAGATGTACATCACATTTCCTATGAGGTAAATGACAAAGCCCCTGTCCTTGAAGAAAGTCAAATCCACAAACTTTGTAGATTTATTCATACATTTTCCTTTTGGCTTAGTGTTGCCTTTCTCAGATTGATCTCTATTGTTCGTTGGGGAACCAGAGGTTGGTTTACAAAGGGGAGTTATGGGCCTCATCAAGGCGCCAGCAACGCAACAATTGAGCATCATACCCCCGAGGATTAGCAAACTTCCTCTCCAGCCAAACTGGCCCAAAAGGAACTGGTTGACAGGTGCCAGGACACCGAGGAACACTGGACTCCCAGCCATTGCAAGTCCATTGGCCAATGGTCGCTTGACAAGGAAATATTTGCTGATGATGGTGAGAGACGCATTCAGGTTAAAGCAGAGTCCACAACCTGTGTGCAGAAAAAAATTGAGGAGAAAAAAAAAAGTCATTTAAAAAATCTCTCAGAAGAAAAACTCTACAGAACCTAAACTCCAGAGGGTACCTCCTAAATTAAATTACAACTAATTCTGCTAAGCGTCATTTAGATTTCATCTCATTTTACTTTTGCCATCTAAAATCTCATTACAGAATGCCGAAATTATTTCAGATATAATTTGTCCATTTAAGTTGAAATAAATTAGGGAGCCTGGTTAATACTTTCACTCTCTTGCTTCTGTCTGCTGAACATATTCATTTAATAGCAACCTAATTTTAAGGAAGATGAAAAGCTACAGCTAGGTGGTTATGATTCTATATTTCTCCTTCCAAAGTCAATTTATTGCTCTTGTCTGGGTCCACAGGAAGACAAATGTGTTTGTCTCTTTTTTTCTCAATTAAAACAAGTCCAAGGAAGGGCTTAAAATTTTTATCAGAAGGGGATCTGATGGAAATTTATTTATACGCAGTTTTCCTGTTGACTTTTCAGTCAAGCATTCTATGTCTTTGCCATGCAAGGACCTGAACCAACCAGAAGAGATTGGCACAGAAGCAACATCATACACTTTCCACCAGTATATACTGGCTATCATTTTTAATAAAAGCCAGAAAAAATAAAGGACATTTGAAGTTAAGAAAGAAAATAGAATGCGAGTCCAACAAGATAACCATGTAATTTAAAAATACCCAGTTATTACTGTATGTCAGCATGCCTGCTAGGTAAAACTGTCTGATACCTACACGCCATCATATTAGGCACATGGGAGCAAAGCAGGATCAAAACATGCCTATGGGCACTACACACAGCTTAGCCACTTGCTGGGACAATTAATCCTTCATAGGAGCTTTTGGCAGGGTAATGTGCCTCACTGGGGGTGGCAGAGAGCCCCCGTGTGATGAAGGCCATAAAAGACTATCCTCTTTGGGATCAGAGATAGTTCTGTCTTAATTACTGTCCTGGTGCTGATCCTCTCGCTGCTCCGACTACACTCCAGGAGTTGTGGCCATTGTACAATGCCCAAGAAAAACATCATGGAGGCTGAATCAGAGGAGACAGATCTAAATCAAAATAAGATGTACCAAGATGTAAACTGCCAACTTCACTGCAACTTGTCCATGGAAGGAACTGTAAGTAAAATAAAATGTAAAAAAAAATAAAAAAAGGTCTTGGTTGTTGGCTGTGAGTAACTGAAAACCTCCCAAAGTAAGATTGCAGGAAGTCAAATTATTGTGGTATATTTTTAGGCACTACTGTTTCTAAAAACAAACAATAAAAAAACAAAAAAGAAATATACTTTTCAAACTGTGCTGTACCTCCAATGATGCCAATGCTTAAATAGAGATAGACGATGGAGCTCCCAAAAGATGCGATTACCATAGAAATCCCACACATCAGTCCTCCTATCATGACTATTGGTCGACTTCCAAAACGACTTACCAACACACTGCTCACCGGTCCTGGAGAAAAAAAAAGAGTAATGTAATTAATTTACAAATGAAAAAGTTGATATGGTGAAAATCATAGAGTATAAACAGTTTCAATTACAGTTAACTTGATATATTACTAAATGCAGAGCAAAGGCAACATGTCAAATGTCATTTTAGAGACAACTTTTAATCAAAACTGGATCAAACAAACACTATACAGCTTGTGAAATAAAAGAAAATAAAATTGATTGAAAATGTACAGATAGATAGATAGATAGACAGACAGACAGACAGACAGACAGACAGACAGACAGACAGACAGACAGACAGACAGAC
>JAVKLF010000110.1:16309984-16320343 GCA_034783495.1 Millerichthys robustus | reverse complement strand
ACACACAAGCACTGGCATCTTGGCCATGGGACACCCTACCAAGGGCTAATGCTCAAGATAAAACAACCCCCAAGATCGGGGGTGTATTCAAACCCCTCCATTATGTTAAGGTGGACAAGATGTCCAACAAGCCATATATTTACAGGCAGTAAATGTAATTTTAGAGTCTTAAAGTATAACAATATTGCCAACTACTACACATTTTTTTAAATATAAACTTATAACAAGTTTTGTCTCTTTGGAACAATTAAGTCTTCTTAAGACTCCCCACCTCATGCTTCATGACCCACAGTCAAATCCTGACCCTAAGTTTGGGAAGACAATTTATTGTGTTTGCACTGATTAATTTAAATGCACTACATATATTATACATGGTTTTATTAAGATGTTCAGACTATCTTTGGTAATCAAATGCATATTTCTATATCAGTACTGTGATTAAGCTGCGATTAAATAGTAGAGTATGCTTTGTTAGCAGTGACCTGTGACATGAGTCATCTCAGAACAGACTGTACATTTTGAGGGACAATTTAGTTAAAATACACTTTTCATTAGACAACAGATAGGCACATAATATTTTTTTCATTAAATGGCAGAATTTATGTTCAAAGACCAAGTCCACGACAGGGAGAGACCTTCCTGTCAAGAGTGATGTTGTAGGAGGAGGGACTCAGTCTGTAAGATGCTGTATAAAACTATTCTGTTGTTTTGTTTGTGGTACCAGAACTCTGTTTTGGCAAGATAACTGTAAAAGTCTAAATTTGAACTTGTGTCCTTGTGTGTGTGCTTTGACTACAAATGAACAGCATGATTTCTTACACTGTTGTGCCCAATCCTGGTCATCGAGGTCCAATATCCTAGAACTCTAGAATCCTAGAATTCATCTAATTTCCTCAGAGGGATTTTCAATTTTTTTCTAAATCTATAATTTTTTTAGATTTAAAATATTTTTTTTTTTTTATTAAATGAAGTCAGACAGACATAGTTGTACAACCCTGCCATGGATCGATTAGGCTATATAACACTCTGAAATATTTGTCATTCAATTCTTTAAAAAAATAAGGAACTTATTGGCGGGCCAAACTGAAGTCACTGGCGGGCCGGAAATGGCCCACGGGCAGCCAAATGAATAGCCCCGTTGTATCCGTTTTGCTGCTTTGACGTGTCTGATTTGAATGAATTATCAACGGGCACCTTGAACTTGTAGACCTGCTAAAGAGCAGGGAGACAACTAAACAGCACCAGGTTGGAGCACTGCTGCATTAATAATGCATGAACCAACACTGAGGAGACGTTTTTTTGCTAGTCTGTGTTTTTGTTTCACTTTGTCCGCAGAGTTAGCAAAATAGCTCGTGGACCAGCGGACTAATTTGATTAAAACAGCAACTGATTACCATTTGAAGTCTGCAAAACTATTTAAGATGGCCACAACAAAAAAAAAAATTTAAACAGGTAAAACGCCGATGACTCAGATAGTTTTAGGCTAAAATGTGGTGTGGTCGTAGGTGATAGTCATTCTCAATAATTGCGGGCAATTTGCGTTCCTGTGAGGAACAATGAGCTAGTTCTGCTCACATAAACATGTGCTTTAACGTCAAGTGAGGGGAAATAACTGTGCACAAGTACTTTTTAGTGGCTTAGGTGAAAAACATGTCCAACTTAAAATGAACGTAAAATAACTAAACAGCAGCAGCTTGTGTCAAAATTACACAAACCGCTTGTCTTCAAAGGTCGACACAATACAAATGTCAGGTGGTTGAAAGGAAATAACAACGTATATTATTGTAAAAGCCGAGCTGTCACACCGGGTAGAGAGCATCAAAAGTTACGTCACTTTTATGGCTTCAGCTATCAGTGAAGAAGCTACACGACACAGAAGAGTAGCTGCTGTTTGCTTTGAAGCCAACACCCCAAAGACAAGTTTGTAACTCTGAGGAACCATTAATACACTTTAGTGTTTAAGCCGAACTTACTGAGTCAGACAGGAAAAAGCTCAACACGCGGGCAAATACTAAAACTCTCGACAACAAACGAGACATGGCACGACAGCCTGCAGCTGCTCCCCCCGTGGAGGAATAGCTGACTTTTGCTTCCAGTCTGAGGTAACCTTACCTTTCAACGACAGCTTTTTGGGCAGTCTGTGTGAGTTCAGAAGTTAGAAACCCAAGTTTCTGCAGCCAGTTTCTTCATTTGACGCCTGGTCACATGTCTCACCGTACAACCCGTGGGGTTTCTCTGGAGTCTTCATCAGCTGAAGTGAGAGACTGTGTCTCATATTTGAGCCTAAAGGTCAGACTACAGCCTGTGACTGGAACACAGTTACAAAACACATACCAATCAATACACTCAAGATGACTATCAATATATAGTTAAAACTCCAAAGACAAAACTATATCCAAACTTTTTTTTTGTATTTATTTTCAGTTATGTGCAATGTGAAGTTCACAGTTGAGCTCAACCACTTATAACCTGAAACCCAAAACAGACAAACCACTAAAGTAAAAAAAAAAAGAAAGAAACTTATACAATGGAATAGCACCCATGAGCAATGCATAAAAAACAGAACCAGAACCGGCTAAATGTGACAGCAAATAACCACCACAAACACAGAAAGCCATTTGTTTTAGCTTGATGTGTGACATGACTGGTGATAAAAGCATAATATCAGCTGGAATTAGTTTCAGTGAGATGTTAGAAAACCTAATGTACTACAGAAAAAATAATCTAAATTATCACTCGTGCAGGTAATCTTATTCCCCCACTCAGAGTTGGATTACGCTACCAAAACTAAATAATCACAAAGATTAAAACATAAAAAAATGAACAGCCACTGAAGACAACAGAGGGAAATCACATCTATTATTTTTTTTCAAGTTATAAAAGAAACTGAATATAAGTTTAGAAAACTGTGCAAGTACAGCAAACCTATAGTACAGTATATTACACAACAAAAATTTAAATACAGTACTGTATAAGTATAAATCCTGAGAGTTCTTCGTTCCTAGTCTGTAGCCATGTTGATGAAGCTGACACTCGAGTCGAGCACAGTTAGGGGAGAGGGTACTGTCCAAGCCGTGTTGATTAAAATCAGCCTCAAGTCTTTCAACAGTTGATCTTCTCTTGGAGAAGTAAATTATATCCTCAAGTCCTTGCTGGAAGTGACTCTTCAGGTATTTATTTCCATGTAAACCTCTTATGCTATATGTTTACTGAAACTTTTTTTTTCATGAAAGAGGGGCACTCTGTGGAGATACAATAGAAATGTGCAGTGCAAAGATGACAGGAACCTACATGAGGAAACAACGCACTGAAAAATATTGCAATGTATATCACAAAAATGTCTTTTACACAAGATTGTCTAAGAAAAGAAGAAAGCTGGTTTGAGGGGAAAAAAACAAGCAGCACCAAACGTTTGTGTCCATGTGATGGTGTGAGGAGATTTATGGCTCTTGGATGGAAATGCCACAAAATCTCGACCCTGATGTGGAACTTGCTGGGAGAGGGTGCTTCCAAAAAAATTGCTGTTAGGAACTGCTGAAGTGGATTAAGATTCAGTGCAATGCAGAGTTGACATTAAAGATGTTTATCATCAGGAGATGATTATGATTATGATGTACCCCTCCCCTCCCTTTATTTTAAGCCACAGGCACATTGGCATCACACAAAATCTACACAGAATTACACATCAATCCAAGCCTGCACCCATGCAACAACTAAACAATCGTTGCTGGCAACTACCATTTTTCCCCACTAAGCAGAGACAAGCGAACAACATTAATGCACTTTTACTATTATAGCCTAATCACAGTTCCTTGATTTATTGCTACCACAAATGAGTTTCAATGTCCACAACTATAACAAGACCTCAAAAAGCTTTTTTGGCATTTTATCAAGCTTTTTTTTAAATGATCATAGTCTGATGCCAAAAACCAATCTCTCAATAATGAACTGAGGTGTCTATACAGTTGCTTTACCAATACCATGGCCTTAAACATCCCTTTACTCCAATAATATATGTGAAGTTTCTGAGGTAAACCTGTCTGAACTTGCCACTTAGTGTTAGCAATAGTTTGACTCCGTCCTTGTTTTTTCTCCAATGTGGAGAGTGAATATTTCTAAGATTTCACTTAAATTATCTTTGCATATGACACAAAAATGAACGCCAACTCAAGGAAAGGGGGATAGGTGAGCCCCATTCAACTGGAATCACAAAAAACAAACCTTAGCTTGCCTTCATATTACACACTGTGCAGTTTTACACACTGATGCTTGTGAAGGAAGATAGGGCCATAAAACATCATACATGCACTAAGGTAACGTAAATACAAAAGCACAATTCATATAAAAAAAATGTCTAGAAAATAAACTGAAGGTAGGCATGAATACGAAATTAAAAACACAAACAAACCTTAGAGCTAGCAATCTACTAATGAGTTACGGTACTCATCTTACCCGTATGAATATATAGTTTATATAGTTATTTATATAGAGAGAATTTTACTTATCGGTGACACATAGTATCCATATCTCTAGAAAGTGTTTTTAACTTGCTTTCACCCTCATTCGCATGCCTGACTTTTGTGGGAAAAAAATTAAAAGAACACAAAAGTTCTATTTTATGCATTTCAAACATAAAACTGAACATGGCTCAACAACAAGCAAAAATAGAATAATTGCACTTATGATTTGTTGTACGGTTCTGTTAAACACGCTTTCAGTGTGGGTAGTTGGTGCTGTTTAGAAAAACAATACTGCAACCTTTAAAAGCACCCTCATTTAAATAATTTTTAACCAAAGTTGAAACAACTTAAGACTCAACGAAAAATGGTCCGTATTATGCAAATTCAAGGTAACACCAGGCACAAGGTGGGCAGAACCAGCATTTCCTTTTCCACCTAATAGATTGAGTTCACTTTGCTCAAAGCACTTTCTGTAGACATTGTGGGTAAAGTTTGGCCACCACACATTCAAAATGGCGACCCAAATCCCAGAGACGATCAGGGGTCTCGTAGACTTTGGTCCACACATCCACCTCATCGTCGTACTGGTAAAGGGAATTCTTCCGGCTGGTGCGAAACACATGCTCCTCCACCATTACCTGTGTGGCACGTACAAACAGGTGCAGCTTGCCTTGCAGCAGCATGGCCTTGATATACGGGCTTGTGGCTTGATCAAAGGGCAGATCTCTCTTCTGGCTCCATGTGTTCCTCTCAATGTCGTAGACTTCTACAGTAAAGGTACGCTGGTGGTTCCTGCAGATGCCAGCAATGTAGTAGATACAGTTTTTGTACAAGGCAGCCAGACCTTGACTCCGAGGGACACTCATCGGGGCTAGATGACTCCAATAGTCTTTACGGGGATCACAGCAGAAAAAATATTCACCTGCGGAGAGGGGGAGAGAGAAATAAAAAGAGAGAAGGAAACCCTTAATTTGGAACTGATGAGTAAAAATTACAGAGCTTTCATATAACAGCATAAACTTACCTTGGAGGACGTAGATGCGGTCTTTATATTCTAAAGCACTATGAAACTCCATGGCAACTGGCATAGGACTGACTGCTGTCCAACAGTTGTCCCTGGAATCATAACACTCTACTGATTTTAAAGCGTTTCGTCCGTCCCCTTCATAAACTCGACCTCCTAGTGCATAGAGCTTCCCACAACAGTGCACAAGTCTGCATCCTATTCTTGCTCGCAGTAGAGGTGCACGCGGAAGCCATCTGTTGCCTGCATGCTCATACTGCCAGAAGTCACTTTCCGCTCGATGGTCAATGCACACCTCACTGTTGCTTGGTCGGTAGCCACCAGCGATGTAGATGTCGTTCTCAGACGACACCAGGATACCGACCTCTCGGAGATCGTTAGGTGGCTTGCACAGCTTGAACACCCTTCCTGTGGTCGTGTCCAGGCAAGGCACCGTCTGCTTCTTACCTGAGTGTTTATGAGCAGCATCAAAGCAGATCACCATCTCAGAAGCGGTCATGCCCAGGCGCTGTGGACAGCCGTTTGTGCCAGTGAGGCGAGCTTTGGCCTCAGCAGGGTCTTTAGAAAGGGACAGGGCACAAGCAAAGGGGGCAGGTATCCGACTGAGAAAGGCCTCATCCAACAAGGGCAGGCGAATGCACTGGGAAAAAACCTCTGCAAGGTTGGCCTCACGGCCAAGTCGGTCATGCTCAAGCCAGCGGACAATACTCTCATAGACATGCTCTTCCTTCTCCACATTTAGGTCATCACTGTTCAAAATGCTGACCAACTGCTCCTTGGTCATCTGGAGGAACTCTTGCTCACTTGATACACACAAGAACTGCAACAAAATCAAAAGTGTTTTAGTAGTGAAGTTCACTGATCACAAATACAGCCCTTGTAGGAAACAAATCTAAAACAATGACTGTTTAAAATGATCACTCTTATTTACTCACAACTTATTTTTAACATCTTCAATTAAACAGCTAATTAATAAACATTTTAAATATAATTCCAGTTTACATTTATTTAACCATTTCTCGGGCAGAGTAGACAAGACATTTTACATCAGACAATCCCAAAAATAAACAGTAGAGGCTAGCATTAGCCTGAATTGGCTCAAGTTGTTTCAGGCAAAGCAATACAGTCCATTTCCACAGACCTGTAAAGTCACTTTATAGTGAATAAAAAATGTGTTAAACTTTGGCTGACTCAACATCTAGTGAATTAAATAGTGAAAGAGTGGTCAATATGAACACAGCCACTGTCTAAAATGTTAGCATAAAACTGTAACAACCATTATAATTAACAGACATGCAAATATTTGGTAATTAATCAATTTGATGATAATGTTAAACTGACCTTCTTGCGAATGTAATCCTGTGAACGTTCCCTTAGCTCCTGATGCCCATAAGCATCTGCGAACATGAAGACACCTATGCAGTTCTGCGGGTCGAGGCGGCTGATCATGAACTGGGCACACTGATCCTGCAGAGCAGGAATCTGGAAAATGCTGGCTGCCGTGAACAGGGCCTGGACATTGGACTCTGAGAGCGTGACCCTGGATGTGTACGCATAGTCTAGAATGAGATGCATGGATTCGGATTCCACCCCAACAATCCTGACCTCACGCTGACTGCTCTCTGTAAGGCCGCTGGTGAACATGGACCTAGTAGTGAAGATTATCTGAAAATTATTTGGTATTTAACAGCCAAAAAAACAAACATGCTACTCAGAATAGTAATCCAGTAACTAACTTCTAAACATTCGCAAAAATAAACACTTGAGAAAAGCCAACACTTCGTACCTAAAGTATGGACTGATTGCTGCGAGGACGTTTCGGTGACATGAAAAGGTCTTGCCATGGTCCACTTCTACAACAATGTCTGTTAGCTGTGCTTCATCATACAAAGCCTTGAGCTGTTGAAGAATGTTACAGGCATGCACAGCATCGACCCCATTGTAGTTGGTCACTGGAGGTGTCCCATTCTGTACTTGTAACAGCTTCCCTACCTCTGAATAACAAAAAGAAAGAAAATGTCACCATTTACATTAAAGATAGACACGCATTAAGGCTGGACAGCATTACCTAAAATTCATATCTCGGTATAAATCAATTTCTTTCATGGTAACAGTATTTATCACGATATAAATTTAAGGTTGAAAATGATCCTAAAAAGCAAAGATAATGTAATTTTTGGAGCATTTATTTTGGAGAAAACAGCAGTCAATCATTCACAGAACTTTATGCAGTAAATGAAACATGCAAATGAACAGAAATAACATGACAGAAGTACAATAGAATGTTTTTTTTATTTTGCAAAACAGGCTGATGGCCTGTTATGTCACTCCATTGCTTGCTCTTACGGGTCATAAGTCATACTGTTTGAAAAGCTTGTGCAATCGAGGTCTGCTGTTAGGTAGAGGGGGAAACTTTTTTTTCATCCCACGTTGCTTGATCAGGTGTTTGAGCCGAGCGTATGCTTCATCTTCAGTAAAATAAAAATAAAAAAACAGTAAAACAAATTGATGTATTGCCTTTGTTTCCTGTCACTCAACATATCTTGCAAAGTACCGTTTTCTGTTCAAGAACATTTCAAACTCAATTAAAGTTTAAATCACTGATGTAGCACCATTTTTTTAACAATTCCTCCAGCTCAGCTGTCCTTCAAGCCATGTTGAAGCAGGTGCTACGACGCAACTCGCAATAGGACAGTAAAGCGCAAATCTCTACTGAAGCCCAATTTTATACCGTTTCAGCCGTCTACTGCCTATACCGCACAGCACTGAGACACACACACACAACATAATAAAATCCTTTATTAAAATAAATAATCTTGTTGGCCATCTCCAAAAAGTAATCAGTTGTAGATGCACATCCAATGAACATCATTAAAATACATCGGTGTAAAGTGGGACTATTATTATTATTATTGGTCAAAAAGAAACGTCCATTTCTTTATATTACACTTCTTTAACCAACCTGATCTTAAAATCACATCCCACAACATCAAAGCTACCATAGGTGTGATTATTTAAAACTTACATGGATTGTTAGTTATTTAATCATAATGATTATCAGATTTAACAGTTTGTTGACATTTCCAACTCTGCATTTTGGCTCCAATTGGGACATTTAGGTGACATATGGACGTGTAACCTTGTAGATCCAGTGCTCTTCCTATTAACAAGTGCAACATTTATCATGTCTATTTTTAAGTTAATGCAATAGCATGTTGTCTGAGCGACACCGCAACTTTTCTCAATTTGTAAACTGCACCACTGTTTGTTTCACCTGATTCTGCATAGAAACGTTTCTTTCAGTGGCTCGTCCTGAGCAGCACTTATTTCATTATTGACTGGACAAAGACTGGAAGGGTGAATACAATCTGTCTCGTCAGGTGGTAGCTAACTTGCTACCACCTCGAATGCCGGATGTCTGCTACAACACTTTTGATCATCGAAACGAAGATGAAAATAAACTCGGGAAATCGTAAACTATTTTAAAGTTGAAGCTACGTGTCCTGCCGTGTTTACTACATTAAAAAGCAATACTTTCATTTAGTTTAAGTGCACCTACAAGCCCAACTTTAAGGAGCTAATATTAGCGAGCATTTTTTGACAACATTGTAATCTAGAAGAAATTAAAAGTGTCGCTAGTGACCATGTACATATACCGTTTATAAACACTTCAGCGATATCGATGGCTTTATATTGTTAAGAACAACTACAACCATTTGTCTAAAGTCCGTGTCTTGTCACAATCAAGTGTTTACACAATCAGCTGTGGGGGCCAAAAGTTAGCCACACCGCTAACGTTAGCAACAAGGCACACGGCAAACAACACTTTGAGTAGCCGCAAAAAGCGAGATTTTTTTAACGACTTTACAGCATGTCACGACTTTTAACTAATCTGTGAGGCTTCACTCGATTGGCTGTTTGAACACTAAAACTACAACTTTAAACAGTGTCACTTCAGTATGGTCAGAACAAAAAACAATGAAGACTTTGCTAACCTCCACTGGCAGCCATTCTCCCCCAGTCTGTCTCTCCACAGACCGAGAAACGTCAGTGAGTTCACGCAGGAGCCCCGGAAACAAGGAAGAACCAATCAGAAGAGGGCATTGTATCCCATAGCCAATCATATTCCGACTATCTGTTAACAGGGGGTGGGGAACAGTCAACGTGTCGGTTCATTTTTCACTCCTGCTGCCAAAGTTGGATCAAATTAGCAAATTAATATAAAGTATTTCATAACAAGGGAAAACAATTGTTGATAAAAGCTGTTTCAAGTAGTGGTGCTAAAAATACTGCAACAACCTTTGTCCTTTACATTACAAATATAACAGTTTGTAAATGCAAATAGAATAAGTTCTTTTGTAAATAAAATGTTATTTCAATCAATAAAAAGCTACAAGGTTGCTAAAGTGGATAATGCATTGCTCTAAAAAAATATTTCATTTTTTTCATTGTTATTTTATTGATAACAGAAAGATAGAATTCACAAATCAAGAAACATTCAAAGTCTTGATACAAACTTGCCAAATGTTACTGATGTACTAAACAGGTCTCAACCTTTTATAACAGAATGTCACAGTTTAGGATATGGTCCAAGTGCTTAATAGCTAAAGAAGGACGCTTTTAAAATATCTTAATCAAGAGGTTGGGGTGTGTGGTACCATTTGCATGTTAAGTCATTACAGCTGTGGTAGGGCACTTAGTTAATAGTTTTTTGTCACTGCTAAACAATTAAGTGACAGGCCTTGCTTAAGGTAACAGAGTTCATGTTTTGTTTTACTACACATGCCCCAACCCCCAACCCTAAACACACACACACACACACACACACACACACACACACACACACACACACACACACACACACACACACACACA
>JAVKLF010000110.1:16270312-16295287 GCA_034783495.1 Millerichthys robustus | reverse complement strand
TTTCCTCTTATTTCAAACAATGACATAATTTTAACAAATCTTTACCATTTACCATCCCACTCACCCTTAGGGGCAATTTAGAGTTACCAGTTGAACTCGCGTGCATGTTTTTGTTCTGTCAGAGGAAACCGGCGTACCTGGTACCACACATGCACAGAGAGGACGTGCAAACTCCAGCAACCTTCTGGTTGAGCGGCAGCAGCTCTAACCACTGCGTTGTCATGCCAACTTACTGTAACAATTAAAAAATGTGATGTATGTTTGACAAACTGCTTAATATTTTCACCCACAGATTCATTCTAAAATATTGCAGCCCCTCTTGTTATGAGTTACACGGTTGTGTCAACTTATTCTCAACTTCCGTGTTAGAATGGAGATACAGTTATAATACTCATCGACACAGCAGCCATATCTGATAATATAACAATTTCAGACATGGCGTTCTTATGAACGTCTGTAATCTCCAAGTAGCCATGGAAATTGGTCCCATCCAGTTTGCAGTTCAACATAACCCCACTCCCTGTCTGCTACGGTTTTAAACCCATATGTGGGAAGACTTCTCAGGTCAGGCCAGTTTTAGGACTCAGGATTTTGCCAGCTTGATCAATAATTTTGTGCTGTGTAATTATCTCATCACTGCTCTCATTAATAACACTTTCAAGGCTCATTTCCGGGATCAGGCCACAGATGCCCATTCTGCGACGCATCCAGAGAGCTGATAGTGACAGAGTGGCGGTGGAGGAAAGACAGAGACAGAGAGAGATGCCTGATTAATACTCTGTCTCTCCATCTTAAGTTGGCTGACACTCACCTGGAGTAAAATGCAAACGGTCCGTCATCTGAGACCTCGCCAAGTGGAAGACAAACGAGCTCTTGGGTGGCAAAATCAATAAGTCTCCCCCAGGAGCCAAATTTCAAGAGAAAGCAGATTTTATAAAGAGAACTTCCTGTGTAGAACATTTGACTGCAGGATTTAAAAAAACCCACAACAACAACGTCTGAATCAAGAAATTAGGAGAAAGCTCCGATCAGAGGACAACAACAGACGTGCAGGAGTTAATGCAATAACTTCTGTTGGTATAGATTTTTTATTTTTTTTTTACAAAAACAATTGGCCTCCAGCAGAATCCAATGTCTCAACATCCTTTTAACCTTTCCTCCTTAGGAATATTGATAAGCTGTCAATAGGAAGGAGCAAGCCAGACCAGAAGAAATAGGATAAACTTGCCCCCCTGAGCAAATCCAGAGTTATGTGTGACGTTGCTAAATGCGATCTCCACCGTGCCAGCCTCCCCATCTGTTCAGAAGGCGGGGTTGCCAGATTGGCTGAATAATTTCCCCAGACTCAAACAGCTGTTGGCCCTCATCTGCATCATGTTTCCATGACAACACCGGGATACGCTGGGGTGGAGAAGTTCAAAATTCTGTTACAGCGCTCGTGCCATGATCTTTTTGGACTATCATATCCATGTCTGACTCCTGTTCACATTGTGCGACACCGTTTGCTTTTATAAAGCTCACTTTGGGAGACATGGCCTGGAGGGAAAAGTGCATCATCAGCCTGTAAATATAATTAATGGTGACACTGATTGAGCCATGGAGAACGCTTACAATCATGTTGAGTTTTTTCCCCACATCTTCTGATGGTGTATGGGTTGGTAACTGTATTTACGTGAAATGCAACTTTAAAATAAAAGCATGTAAAATTTACATCAAATTGTTTGACTTGATGGGGATATTTTGTATCGGCGTGGCAGAAGACTGACGAATTTAGCAAAAATAAGAAAACTATGAGGGAAAAAAACATATAATGGAGATCAGTGAGATTTTTGTAGACACACGAGAAGAGTCTGCCCTCTTTAAAGCTCTGTGGCTCTGACATATGTCATGTTAGAAGAATCATTGACAGTTTGAACAAAAAGTTGAGTTTTATATGACAGAAACTGGCATTTTAATGTCTTTTACAGTTTTAACACAATCCTAGTTTAGATTTTATTATTTTTTACATGTTGACAGTTGACAAGGTCACACAATTATCTAAAATTGTAAAACTTTTGTACTACTTTCACTACCACAATATTTTTTGCCAGACAGTGATGTGGTAACCATGGTGACCATAACAAGTCACTGGTAATTCTTCACGCTTCTTTTACAATTTCTATAACAAAATGTTTGCGTTCTTTAAGCAAGTTCCTTTTCTGAGAATTGGACCCAAACCTCCTCTGATCTGAGCTCAGATGAGTTCGCACACTGACGCCATCTTGTGTCCAAGACCTGTGGCGCACAACTTCACTACACAAAGTGTTTTTCTGTACTGTAAAAAAAATCCAAAAAGTTTTAGCCCCACAATGAATTGATTTTATTTCTTTTTTAGTTTTATGGGCTACCATTACAAGTTACCGAAACACTTAATTTATAGTATTTTTAGCAACTGTGGCATATATTTAGTTCATTTCTGTACACCCTATAGGTGACATAAGTACTTTGACATACATTGAGGAGGAGGAACCAAAGGAGAAACAGCATGAGAGTGAGAAAGAGAAAGAGGAGGGGGGTGCAGGAGAGGAGAGCCAGCTGAGTCTTCCTCTGCATCAGGACACAGCTGCAAGCACAGTTGCGTGAATTTGAGGCCTGAACACGGAGGAGTTTCACGCCTCAGCTGCAGAGAAGTCAACTGGGAAGCAGAGTGCTAATAAACAGACTGAGAGCAGATGATGTTGTGCTTTTAAAAAAGCTGTTCTGCAACACAGACCTGTTAAAAGGGTGCTGGATCATATCTGACTTTGCTGCATGTACAATTAATTTTTTTAAAGAAGACTAACATTTTTTTTAAACAAGTTAAATAAAAAGTCAACAAGCAGAGAGAGACAAAATGGCAAGTGGAACAAGCACAATACCATTCTAGCTCTATGGATAAACTTCATGATAAACAATTGTTATGGAGATTTTGTTTTGTTTTGTTTTGAGACTCCCTGAAAAAAAAGTCGACAAGACGCTGGTTTACAGACGGGCCAACAAAAGGTTCAAAACAGTAAATTCTTTCATATTTGTATTAAGCTTCTGTGGCACAGAAGAACCAAGGCTGCCCTGTTCTCGTTGTACATCTTAAAACACACTGTTCAATCTGACAGGTGTTTTTAGTAGGGCAGGTACAAGCTGACACATGTCAATAAAGATCTCGTTTTTTTAGCCCAGGAGTTCAAATATGAAGATTGTTCTGGAGTTCACTGGGTGTTTTGGCCACGAGATGTTATCACTGTCTCCCAAAGCGGAGCCAACGGAAAGTGATCAACTGGGTTGAGTTGCTGAAAGGACTGAAGTGTAGTTTTTGTCCACAAGAGGGCAAACTCTCTCTGCACACCTGCTGCGGCTGGGCTCATAAGGGCCTGAAGTTGCAGCTCCTCACTTGCGTTATAAGTGCTGTGAAAGTGGATCATTTATAAAGCGGCGAGCTCATTATTCAAGCAAGACTTTAAAGCACAGTAGATGTTTATATATATATATAAATATATTTCTGTTCTTTTCTACAAAGACATGCTTTTGCCTCGGAAATTAATTTCCCACACGGATACACAGCCTTGGCCATTGTGACCCTCTTTCTGTGAGGCCTCCCCTTGACTTTTTTCTTCTTTTAGCTCCAGGCAGGAAATGAGCACGAGAAGTTTTAAATTGTGCTCTGCTGTGGCGGCGGGGGGAGCGTCGAGAAACCCCCCCCCCCCCCCGCCACCACTCTATTCCCAGTGACTGAACTTGATGTTAGGAGATGAGACAGGAAACAGGTGTCACCCATGACCTTCACTGTTCAAACACCACAGGCCTCACGTTTGTGTGTGTGTGTGTGTGTGTGTGTGGGGGGGGGGGGGGGGGGGGGGGGGGGGGCTCAATGTGGGAGAAGGGCGCGCTGTGATTTACTCACAAGTTGCCTTTTTGCCATTCCCTCCCCCCCCTCTCTCGTTCCTCACCTTCTTCACTAACAAATAACAGGTAACTCCACACTCCTGCGTTTGTCAGCAGAGATTATGCAGCTCGAGCCTTCAGGGGCCGGCGTGTGTGCACCCTGTTTCACACCGCGTTCCACCGGCATTCACCCTGATCTCACCTCGACCCACGAAAGATGAACCCTCGGACAAAGACGGGGAACACAAAGTAATAACCTCTAAATCCCTGAGACTGGCTTATGTGAAGCCAGAGAAGATTGGGAAGTTAGGAGGCAGCGGCGTAGGCTATGTGTCCTCTGCAGCGTCTGCACTACGCCCATCATCCCAACCTTTGGCATTAACTGTTGTCAATCCTCTCTGTCTGTTAGCAAAATGGAAGAAGAGGGCAGATTTTATTGAAAATATTTAATGCACATCAGCTACAACTGATGAACAACTTTTGGAGTAAACCTGATTTAAAATCAATGCTACAACTAATCAACCTTGGTAAACCCAAAAATGGCTAGAAGACAGTCATATTTACAGACATTGCCTAATTTTTTGTGGTGGTAGTAGCTGAAAGTCACTCCTAACACACACTCTGAGAACAAACAGATTAAGCGAGAGCATTTTTAAAAACTTGGGTATGTATGGCAAAACGTAATGCATAGTTAAATTTTAAAAAGCTGTGCTCCCTATACTGGTTATACTTGTGTAATCTTCTGTTTTTATTAAGTATTTAAATATACTGTTTACCTTCCAGTTTGTTGTTTGCACAAGTATTAGTTAGCCAGTTATTTTTTGACATGTTACCACACACCCCCAGTCTTTAAAACAGAAACCTTCACGTGCACATATGTCACAGCCTCGCAGCCATTATCTTACCGCAGACATGGCCGTAGAAATCCCCAAGCATTCGTCTATAGGCAGGGCGCCTGCTCACGGACTAATGGTTATCCTGGTTGTGCGTCCCTGGCGTGGGCCTGACAGCCAACTGTTTGACACTGAGGCCGCACAGACAGATGGCGACCAAATGCCTTTTATTGCCTTGCCTCCGCCACTTGTGTGTCCCGATCGCATCAGTCATGAAACACTGCAGAGACTGCACTACATGAAGGGCTCCTCAGTCTACAAAGCTCCCCAGGCTGTCAGCCTCTCACATCAAAACAATTTCTCTCACACAGGCAGTGAGTTATGCATGTCATATTCAAATCTGCTGCCCACAATTATGGCTTTATATGTGTGTGCGTGTGTGTGTGTGTTTTCTGTGCACGCCTTGTATGTAAATGTTTGTGCCCATGAGTGTTGAGGCCTTTGGACGTGTTGAAGCCCCCATTAGTCCTCACCGCAGTGAGGGCTGTTCTTCCTGAGGTCCACCCGCACCAAAAAAAATAAAATAATAATAATAACATCTCGACAACTTTGCGATTCAACAAAAAAATCAAACAACACACAACCCCCTCCCCCACACACACCCCACCGCCCTCCCCTACAGATCCCAACCCAACCCATCACCATGTGCTGATGCAGAGCCTAGAGCCACAGGTTGCACCTGGTGTGTGAGGGCAGCTCACCAGCTGCTGACGCCCGTGGGTCAGATACGTGCGCGCACGCACGCACGCACGCACGCACGCACGCACGCACGCACGCACACACACACACACACACACACACACACACACACACACACCGTAGCATGTATACATGCAGTATTGCAAGCAACTGTTTGTTTGTTCGTTCCATTCCCTCCACGTATGGATTCACGCATACAAGTTCCCTGCTTAGACTGACACATGCTCCCTCAAGTCACGTATGACCTAAAAAAACAAGAATGCACACTTCTATATATTTAGCAGGGGGAGGGGAAGGAAGACACCCAAAGCTTGTGTTGCAGAATTATAAACAATACATATATTTTATTTATTTTATTTTTGGGGGCTATAATACCTCTACAAATACATACCTCTCATTACATGGTTCTTATCCCCCACCATTCTCAAGGAGTAGAAGTGGACAGGGTCATTGCAGAAATGCTCCAAGGTAAACTATTTATAGGGGTCCCAAGGTGGCAACTCTGCCTTCAATAAACTTTAATAAATGTTGAAGCCGAAACAAAAGTCGAACATCTTGGCGCGCTGGTTTCTGTGTTTCTATTTACAGCGCTAACATGTACAGGTGTGAGCACGGTAATGTCAGGCTGATGCCATTAGAAGTACTGACAAACATGGAGCCATGTGCGTCTTTGTTCAATGGCAACACAGGAACAAAACTTTAGTCAAAACAGTCTCAGAGAACACTAATGGAGGGCTGGAACTCAGTGAGAACACTGATCACCAGCTACCACCACATAGTTTTACTCTCAGACAAGCCAGTAGCTCATCAGTCTGGTCAGAATTAAACTCTGTTTTCTTCAAACCGAGGTCATTTAAAGCTCTATTTACAACATGTAAGATGTTAATTCATTAGAACCATTCTACAAAACCTTTTTTAATTTAAAATACCAGAATTATTTGTAGACTGATTGTTTTCAGTTCACTTTACGTTTGCATACTAACCTCCTTTGCTTTTGCAATCTTGGTTGTTATTATGTTACTAGTACTAATACTAAGCACAGAATGGTGAGAGTTGACTTGCCACCCCCCAATCCCCCCCGCCACCCTACCAACAACCAAAAACCTTTCCCCGCTCTGTTCTTGTCGACACATATCTGTTTGTAAAGGAGCAGAAGGGAAGAAGACTGGGACGAAGCGAGAGGCAAGGAAACTATCATACCCCCTTCAGAGATGGACAAGCTCCTATTATCCACTTGTTCACCCCCCCAAATCCCCCACCCCCTTTTCCTTCTCCAAGTGGGTGCTCATAATTGGACCTTTGTGCTGTGTGTGAATTCTTTGCTTGCACACACTTTCCCAGACTGTGTCCGACCACCAAACAGATGGGGTCTGTATGTGGAGGACACACACATGCTTAGACAAAAAACACCCACACAAGACTTGTTGCACACCCATGCCAGACTCTTCTCATGCTCCTTTAATTTAAAAAAAAGGTGCATGTATGATCATACCAAAAAAATTGGATAAATCCTTGCAGAGGTGTGTTGTAGCCTACATCTCAGTACCAAGAAACAAACTTCTAAAGGTCATCAACAAAGGTTTTGTGTTTAGGTTTGTTTTAGTTTTGTTCGCATTTTAGACCAATGTGGTCAGTAGCAAGGCTTGCAAGAAGGCAATATATCGCCACAGCAACCAAAGCCTGCAATTGCCTGTTAGCACTTTAGGGTTTGCAGCTGCAGAAGCTCTTTTCTGACCAAGTTTTGTTTTGACCTATTGCCTGTAATGGCAAAGAGACGGTGTTTGTGGCCGGATGTGTGTCTGTGTGTGCATCGTGATGTGAGGCTGCCACTTACTATTTGTTTTGTTTTTTGTTGTTGCTTTTTAACAGTGTCCAGCCTTTCTCACATGTTGTCCTGTTAAATTTCAATGCCTATATTCTCTCCTTTTCTTTGAGACATTGCCTTTTGTTCTGCCTCTCATTCACTTTCCCTGCTCTGTCCTCATCTTTTCAGGACAAATTTGAACTCGTTTGTAGGAAGAGCTTTCTGTGTGCTGTATCGCAGATTAGTTCCACTTGATAGGTTGCTGGATCTGACTCCAAGCTAAGAATGGTCTTGTTCCATTAAATATATGTTGTTAATATGGAAGCCCTATCACGTGACTTTTCTTGGTCTGAGAGAGTGGCCATATTGTTCCGTGTGAGGACAAGCTGGTAAAGCTGAACACGGAAACAATAGGCAGAAGGTAACCAAGGAAAAATTAACATTTATATGCAACTCTATCCAAAAATCTAGCCATGATTAGTTGTTTACATTGATAGCCTCCCCCTCACAAAAGGGCATCACACTCATACTGTGTTCAATCTTCTGAAGCATGCGTGATATAACCAATCTACTGGGCAGGGTGGGTGTTTTAATATTTTTTATTCAAATTCTGTGAACAGACTATTTTTAGTCTGTAGGAGGGTTAAATAGATGAAAAATAGATTTAAAAAATATCAATAAATAATGTATTAGTGTAGATAAGGGCTTGAAAGCTAGGCAAATGTGAGTGGGATGTTTTTATAAAACACACACATACACACACACAAAAAAAAAAAACAGATGGATTTTGGCAGGCATTTCCTCCAAATCAATAGTCATGCTGAGATGGAATGGAGCCCATCTGAAACATCTGCTGCCTGAAATCTGACCAACAGGTGGTGCAGAGCTGTTCTGTGCCGTGAGAACACACTCAGACCAGCGTAAGGCCAGGTGCTTCAGAGTCATGTTCATCTGTTAAGGAATCCATTTTTATTAAACCAAGCAGATCAAAAAGCCTGATGCCAGGACATAGTGGAGTTTTACCACAGCTCACCCACACAGGACTCATGGGCACCGAGAAGTTATTCTTTAAGATTTCTCTCATTCCTACCGTAACATATCTCTCATAAAAAGTCCCGTTGATAGAAAGCAAGCGATTACATGTCTGATTTCCAGTTTACAAAAGACACGTTGAACAAGAGCAAACACTTGGAGGAAAAAAAAAGTCAAGTTACATAGTCTTCAAACAGAAAGAAAATTAACAGAAGGAAAACTATTCAGAGGCATAACGGAAACAGCACTTGACCCAGAAATGTTTGTTTTTCCCATTTTGGTGCTATTGACATAGCTGCTCCTTCGTTCCAGCCTGTCCGGTCTTTTCACAAACACATCCAGGTGCATGTTGGGAGCCAGCCTCACTAATTCAAAGTCTTCACCATGGCAACAAGCCCAGTGGAATTGATTATTTTCAATACTTAAGCTCATGGAGAAAGCAGACTACTACAGAACTGACTGGATGGACTACACGCATTGGCGATTTTAGTCTCTTATTGGGATTGATCAAGCACCCTAAATTTAAAATAAAGGAACTATCATTACTATTTTGTAAGGAAGTTTTTGTTCTCAAACCTGGGATTTACCAAAATGTTGAATAAATTTGGAACTAGAAGCACCCGTATAGCGCACAACTTTGCCAGTCACACAGTAACATGTATCCAGTTTCAAATTCAATGCATAGTTGCTGACTTTAATTGGACAAAACTATTTTAATTTGTTTGTGAATATATGTAAATAGGCAATGAGTTTTAGAAACTTGCACTGACGAAAATCTTGCCATGGGTGCCAGAATGGTATTCGTCCTTGCTTGGACCTAAGCACCTCCATAGGTCAGACCCTAGAATCGCCCCTGACTGCAAGTTTCAAAATAGGACCACTACTCACAAAACATTTAAAATACTAAAAGAAAAAAAACTGAAATTCAAGGTGAAATAAACTTTGAACATGATGATTTTCACACAACTTTGTTTTCAGACAGGCTAAAATAACCCCATTTTGGTAATTTGGGTATTGTGCCAGAAATGTGATATTTTACGGAGAGGTGGGGGGGATTGTTAAGTCTAACTGTTGGGTCTGACAGTTTTAGGACACAGATGGTTTTGTGTGTGTGTGGGCAGTGGGTAGGTGGGGGTGGAGGTATTGCTGATAGACATGTGAAAATGTGTATTTTACCATGGAGGCGTGCTCAGTTTTATTAAATTGTTAATAAATAGGTACAAAAATCCCCCACAATGTTGTAGTTAAGAATCTGGTGACAGCAGCACAAATAAAAACGTTTAAACTGTTATTGTTGTTACGTCAAACACATTTGGGGTAGAAAGTTAGATTAGAGGTGGGTCTATCACATCATCCCTTTCAAAAGGTAACTAGGAGGTAACTAGGCGGAATGTGTTTTCATGAACATTTATCTGACGCAGTAAGACCAATCAAAATTCAAGGAACTGGTGGGAAAAAGATGACAGAAGTAAGGAAACAAGGTCTCATCCTTCCTTAGGGTGTGGTGGGCAGTTAGATAAGCTCAGGCTTTTTCCTCGGGGAAAGCTACTTGGATCTCAGAGCTGTCCTGTTCGCCTTTGTTCGTGCCTCCTCCTCTTATCAGATCAGGCATCATCTCGCTGATATTTGCAATTCTAATGAAAATTAGACACCTGCCTTGCCAATCTTTGCTGCTCTCTGCAGATTTCTGCCACAACAACAAGAGGAAGAAAGCAGCTGAGAAGAAAGGAAGTGGAGAGAAAAGCAAGGGAGGTGAAGAGACATTTAGAGGGACCCTTTCAGAGGAGGGGATATTGTGTTACTGCTGGCCTGATAGAATGACTTGTTGGATGGCCCAATAAGGTATGGAGAAAAAGAGCCTCTTTCATTCAGATTTGCTACAACAGAGATCTTCTCACAGAGTGGAAGAATCTTGATATAAAGTTAGCTGCCAGACTCTTGAGGGACCTAATCAACCCCATGGGAGGTCCAATGTTATTGCGATCTGGGCTTTTATCTTGAATATTGTGTTGAGGAAAAGAAAAACTGTGATGTTACAGGTGCATCTAAAGTGGCATTGCTTTGACATTTCTAAGAGCTGTAAAGTCAACATACAAGATAAATGTCAATCTTAAAAAGAATCTTTTACGTTTTTGGATGTCAGTACCATATTCTGTCATTTCTAATCTCACATCAGTGAGACTAAATGAAGACCCTATAAAGTTACAGAATGTATAATACCAGTTAAAGTCGAGCCTCAGCTGGAACAAGGCTTTGCTGTGTTTTCTCCTATCATCTATCACAACAAATGATCTGTTCCTCCCTTTGGCCTTCAATTGCTGATAACCAAAAGTTGAGAGTAATGGTCCCCTTAAAGGGGGCCTTTAACAGCCAGCAGACTAAAGAGAGGACTAAAGAAGCAGGTGGAAAAGGAGGGAGGTCAGCATGATGGTATCGGTCCATTACAGACCCCTGAAGACAAAACCAGCTTCTCTCCTTTTCAGTCTGGCCTAGTTGTGGCCAATGGTGAGATACTTACCTGAACACCAAATGTAGGTAAGTAGACAAAGGCACCTTGATGCAGGTGTCAAAAGATGCCACTCCTATTGATGAGTCTGTGTGCTTAGTTCCACTCCATTTTTAGGTCACTTTTTATGAATGAGTAAAGCAGCAGAGACCCCAGAGATCACCCACCATAATAAAAGACAACTTTACATCTTACATCTTTATTATGTGTCAGAAAATAATAAGATTTAGGTATATTTTATCTTGTGACATTTGTAGTTTTATGTATAGCCAACTTCTTCATTTGTTCCCTTCCCAGTAGCCCCAGGTTTACTTTCCTGGGACAGAGTCAAGGGGACTGCTAAGAAAAAACAACTCACACCTGTTCCACCCTCTCCAAATGCCTTTAGTAGCTCTACCCTCCCCTTGGAGCAGCCACTGGTTTGTACTGGTGCTTAATGTAGACGGGGTGAGGACAGTGGTATTGTCACCCATTTAGAGGGCTCTGAGGACACGTGGCTCACCCTTTAGCATTCTTGATGGGGTATGGGTGAATGTAGACCGCAGGCTGCAGTGGCAGGTGCTGTGATGGAGTTCCTATGGAGTGCCAAAGCAAACACGGGGAAGCGAGGTAGGGTCTGGGTGGGGCAGAGACATTGGTAGGGCGAGATCAGTGTGCCATGGCCCTGCGCTTTTAATAAAAGGAAGGAGGAGTGAGACATGTGACTAGAAAAGTGTTAGGACACAGGGTCACATTCTGCTGCATCATGCCCTGGTGCTTTCAACCAAGAAACCAAATAGTTGAGTTCAGAAAAATGGCAGACATGTCTGAGGAGGCTTTAATTTTGAAGTCAAACAAAGAGGCAGTGTTCAAACAGTACCTGCCTCTTTATCCACTTGTAGGACAACTTTGAAGTCTTGCTCCAACTTGAAATATTAGCAGCAGTAGGAAGTATGAATCAGGTAGCGTTTGTCTTGCCTCTCGTCCTCGAGTGGCTCACCCAGTCACTAGGACACGAACATTCCACTAAACATGTGCACAGGAAACCTGGAGGTGTTACACAACAGAAATTAGACAGGCCTTGTCCACTAACCTTGGTCTCTACTCTGTCCTGAAAATCCCGCTTCACACCAATACCATGGTGACAAAAGAAAGAAAAACAAAAACAGAGAACATGTTAGGTTAAACCTAAACTGTACTGAACAGTGATGGGAAGCTCTACAAGCTAATGAGCAATTTTGGGGATGAATGTCTGTAAAAATGTTGTAGAAATTTTGAGTGATCCAATGAAATTGGGGAGGTTTAAAGTCCTTTGTAACCAAGTAAAAAAGGTTCAAATAAGACACACACACATTATGTCTTTCTATCTTCACATGGGCTTTCCATTGACTTCCATTCATTTTTCATTCTTTTCTATAGCCTACTCCTGATCCTTAAACTCAATTCACACTTAAGTCCAGAATCTTACCCCTAACACAAAATCAGCATTTAAACTTATGGGGCCCAGGATTTGGGCCTGACAAGGTAACAAATGCTAGAACACATACACTTGATTGATTTTAATGAGTTAGCTTGTAACCTGTGCAAAAACAACAATAATTGGGTTAGCATGAGCAACTCCATGCAAGAGAAGTAGTCACAGAGCCAGATGGTGAGTGAGTGAAGTATGGGCAAGTGGTCCTCCACATTACCTTGCTGCTATTTGCTGGTTCTGCCAACTATGTTTGTGTAAAACACATTATTGTGAAACGTCATTTGCGCAAAGGCATCTTTTGAATGTACCTATCTTTGTGGCTATGTCAAGAAATCATAATGTCAAAAAGATTAAAGATTTGAAAGGCTATAAAAGTCAGGAACACTCTTTCAGACATAACTATTATTATGAAGTACCTTTTCTTGATCGTGTATAATTTTAAGGTGTCAACACTCAACTGCTTCAACATGGGCCAAGGAATGTCTGACAGAAGTTGAGAGGTCAGCGCAAAGCATGCCTTGGCAGGGACAGAGGGACATAGCCACCTGGTCATTTAGGTTAATTATAAATGAGGCAGACTGCAACAGGGGAAGATGAGCTGGACAGCTGTCTCTCCAGGAACACATATAAACAGGATCACGACCCATACGGATGGCCCACTCTGCTGAGCTCCAGATCCCAAGGCCTGTCATGGCTGAAAAGTCGTCAGCGGCAACCATGTGGAACTGGGGAAAAGTTCACAAATACAACCACCAGTCTTTTTCCACTCTCTGCCTTTTTCAATATTTTTTTTAAAAATGAAATACAAAATCTTGGTCATGTTAATCTATTGTAATACTTCTGGTGAGAAATGTATCATAATGGAATTTGAAATTATGATATTATTGATCCATCCATCCATTGTCTTTTACCCGCTTTTTCCTTTCAGGGTCAAGAGGGTTGATATCATTGATTCAAAATGTAATTGTCATTTTACTGAGCAAACAATCAGAATATGTGCAGTGATGTATGAGCTTTGCACAGTTTGGTACCGTGGTAGTCAGCGCTGGCAGCAAGAAAGCCTCTGCTTTTTTTCCAAAGTCTAAAAACATACAAATTAGCTTGACTTCTGATTCTAAACTGACCACAGGGCTATTTGCATGGTTGTTTGTTTTGTATCTTAGCTGTTTAATGACTGGTGTCTTGTCCAGGATGTTCTTTGACTTGTGCCTGATGACAGCTAGGATAGGCTTAAACAAGCCCTCAACATGACCCTGAACAGCACGCAGTGAGTATATAAAAAAGGAGAAATTAAAGAAAAACAAGTGAATGAACTCTTAAAACAAAGGTGCTAATTCATTAAAATGTAATAAAACATTTCTCTTGTGACAAAATTAAAATCTAGAAAACAAGCATTTTGACTGGGCCATGCTGAAGAACCATCGCACATAGCAACAGAAAGAGAATCCTGGCATATGACACAGAGGACAGAAAAGGAAAAGCAAAGTGACAAGAGAAGATGAGAAGTGGGAAAGTTGAAAAGGGGAAAAGTGATGGATGGGCAGACAGGAATATGTGTTAAAGAGACACCAAGGGAGTGAGAAATATAAAATCGACAATCAAGCAAGAACTGGATATGGGGGCGATCATTTGCCAAAGAGACTGATACCGGTCATAAGTCTTTATCACAGGTTATGAAACTGAACACACATTGGATTTTGACTATCAGTCATATGCAGCACCTGTGTCTTTACTTGATAATATTTCACTTGCTGAGTGTTGAAGTTGGTAAAATGATAAGGCTGATTATTTTTTGCTGATTTGGTATATAAAGTAATGCTCTGCTCAAGACATCAGACGCTCATCCACTGAAACATAAAACTGTGTTCCCAGCTGATATCAACCTCTGTCCAAAAAAAAAAAAAATACATCAGTCTTTGCTGCCAGACACTGCAGAAGAGATCTAGAAAGCAGACATACTGTTGAAGTTGAGCTTTTGTGAAGGTATTGTCCAAAAAAGTGCTGACAGCAGAGGAAAACCATCCCAGCTTCACTCCCATGAAAGAGCGCCAGTGTTTGTGAGTGTCCAGTCACTGGAAAAGCCATCTCAGTAAAGCGGAGAAATAATCCAGGCTTGATCTGTCTTTTCACTTAGGAAAGCCATAAGAATCCAAGTCCTGAGCAGAATTCCTCCCCTGACACCCATAGCTGAGATAGCGAAGGGAGCTGTAGAACCACTGTGTCTCAAATAAACACAAAGCATCTGTCTACTGGGTGTAATAAACCCGATGTTCACTTGTTCACTCTCGGCAGCAAGAGAATAGTCTTTGTGTTGCAAACAAGTGTTTTTTGTGTATTAAAGTAGCATCTCACATGTCGGCAACTGTTAAAGACAAGTCAGCAACTTCAAACTGAGAAAAAAGAGGCAAATTTGTTTGCAACAACGCGACCAGCAAGCCGTACAGACATCTTCTGTGTGGCCAATTTTTGAATGTTTTGGCCTATTTTTGTGTGTACAGCTTGCAAAACGGCAGCACAACTCAGTGGGTAATACTGATGCCTCACAGAAAGAAGGTCCTGGATTTGATTCCTTGGTTCAGACTAGGAGACTTTCTGTGTGCAGTAGGGTTGTGCAGATCAATACTGAAGTATTGATACCACCAATCCCAGAACTTTATGCTCTAAAATCAAAATATTGATACTTTGGTACTTCAGTTTTTTAGTCACATTGGAAAGTATCTAAACTATTGTAATCTTGTCAAAATCATGAGTGGTTGGTGGGAACTACTTTTTCTTCTGCCTGGGTAATCCATAAGCACAGTGGCATGTGCTCTGTCAGTCACTCAAAGGATAAGGCCAAACCAGAGTCATTCAAAGCATGTGAGTGTCTTTTCCTAAGAAAAATGTTTCTCCAAACATGAATAAAAATAAAAAAATAAAAAAACTATTCATCCTTTCATTGTCATGTCATCCGAGTGCTTTCTAATGTCCAGTCCATTAGGATCAGAACACTGTATCACCAATGCTGGTTGACAGATCCAAACAGTGAAACATCTCTAACCTTTCATTTTCAACCAGACAATGACTGTAATGTAATAATGTAATGACCGCATTTTGCTGCATATCCACCATGCTAACCCACATCTTGCATGCGCCTTTGAGAAACAGCAAAGTCACCTGTCACTCATGAACACTGTTAAACCCATCACCCACCTTGAAGATCTGATTAGGTGGGACTGCCGGAGGTTTAAATCGTCTGTCATCAGGACACAGAGATTGGCCAGAAAAAAGATGGATGGGAAGTCTCATTGAGAGATCAATAAAGTCATTTTCCTAATGGTAAAATAATTTGCTCTCTTTAGACTGTTGAACATAATCATGTTCTTGTTTCTCACATTCACCCGCGATACCACTATAATGAATAAATAATAACAAAAAAAAGCAGCAAAGTGTAATCTAAAGGTACTACTTTGGACTGAGCATAGAGTTGTACATCTGACGTTGTTGCTCAGAGAGTCAGCGGAACTATTACAATGTAATCACTGGAAGTAAATCTGACAACACAATAATCTTTGGCGTCAACCCAATTCAACTTGGCAACCACAGTTTATTAAGCTCAGCAAACACAAAAATGTTTGTCACCTATCAAGCTAAAATTTGGTGTTAGTAGATGAGAGCCATCCTCAACACATTCTCCGAGTGCTAACACATCGTGTGAGGTCTTGCAATATTGGGTACACTTATGCACATCATTTTTTAAAAGATTTTATGCAATATAAACAATATAAATATATAAGATCTCAATGAGCACCTATTAAACTAACATTGTGAGCAAAAATCTTTATAATCAAACCTGTACTGACTGAGAGTACCATTGCCAGCAGCTGGTTAACAGCTGGAATGTTACAGAGCAATCAAACAAGGCAAAGTGTTCGTCTTTTCAGCTGCCTGGAACTGCTGTTTTGCTGATCACTACAGAAGTGTATAATTAAAGAAGAAATCTTTACTCAAATATTGTGCAAGGTAAGTTGTTGCATAAAACTCTTGGCATTGAGATGAAGAAAAATGACAACAATTTCCTAATGTTTTGAGTATTAGCACTAAATTAAACGGTCAAGTTTGACTAAAAATGCTATCAGAATGCATCCAGCTGAGAGCTGTGAAAACAAAATATGATCAAAAAAAGTCTTTCTAAGTACATACTGGATGTTTTACATAAGGTCTAAAAGTACAGTATTACAGTTCCTACAATAATAATAACATTTAACGAAAATTAGCTTTTTGTTTTGGAGATAATCATGCTGCATTATTAATAGTTGTTTTTTTTAATCCACCCAGTGTCATCATTCAGGACTGATGTCGTAACACTTAAAGATGATCTATTCCAGTGACACAGATCAAGAATAGATGTTCCTCCATGTGAGATTCATTTCAGCTTGACTCAGTCGCCAGCATGACTCTTCAGATTTTTAATGACAAGGAACCCCTTTTGTTTGGGATTTTGAAATAGTTTTAATTATCACAAGTAAACAGAGGTTGAAGAGCTATTTATAGTATATTAGAGTTTATAATACATTATCCCAAAGTTTTAAACAAAGAATTTAAAATATCTGTTATTGCTCAGAGCATGTGATGAAATGACTTTCAGCAACTACCACACCGGAGTTTAGCTAAAAATATAAGAAAAACTTGCTAATTTACAGTGCTTTTTATGTTCTCTATGGTCAGTTGGCTGGGGTGGCCATTTCAAATCAAGTTGACTCCAAAAGATAATCAATTGTACATCCAATGGTTACTTTGTGGAAGTTTTATTAAAATCCATCCTCTGGTTTATGAGATATTTTACCAACATGGTGGCAACTACATGACCAATTGTCTTTGGTGGATAAAGAGCAATTTGCTTGTGTCATGTCTCAGTCTGAAGCATAATTTTCTCTGTTTTTGTTTTTCTTTTTTTCCTCCCCAGTATTTGGCCAGAGCCAAAATAAAAAATTAAAATGACCATCAGCTCCAAATTCAGCCCAGCTGTTGCCAGAGATTGGGAGTGGGGGGTGAAATGTGCTAAATGTCCAGCATAGTCAAAAGTGAAGGGGGAGAGGGGTTCTGTAAGGTGGCTGTGGGGCAGCAGAAAACGAATCCAGGGGATGGAAGAGATCAGGCAGGAGTGTTGGCTGAGGGATCGAGTGGTGTTTGGCCAAGGCCTGAGGAAGTATCATATGTGACACCTTCATGCAGGAAGGTTACTCCAGGCTGAGGCAGGCCTGCTGGACCACAGGCCTCGGGATCTGCTGACAGACACACAAAAACAAGTCTGCACAGTCAGACACACACTCGTGCACACAACTGCTTACACAGTACTGAAAGATGAAGACAAGCATTAAAACTCCCAATCTCAGCTAAAGGCTCTGTTGCCAACACAGACAAACTCATTGATTAATCCATACAGGCTAGCACAAACACAGCAGCTTTTACCAACTGAGTGTTGAAACTGGACAGCTTCATCTAAACAAAGCTTAACATGTCACAGTTAGTTCAATCAGCTGCTGTCCCCTCTGGGCTGAACCACAGGAAGTTCATTTTGTGCAAGTCCTGGACACAAGACAACAGAAATGACTAAATTCACACCACTGCAAATGTTGCCTCATGCAAAACATTGATAGATAATGAGAAAAATTTGCATGTGTCCCACAGTGTGAATACAGAGCGCCGAATGACTTTGCTAAAATTGGGAAAAGGGTATCTCAAAGGTAAATAAAACAAAAAAGCACAAAGATAAAATAACCAAACATCAAAATGCTAAAACTAGCATAACAGTAGCTAAAACACATGTAGTTAGATTTCAATCTGCTTCTACAAGAAAACTTTTGTCAACAAAATTAAATAGCTGTGATGTAAACAATGCTGAATATCTTCATTTACCACTGTATTGGTCATATTCTGAATCAGCTTTACTGCTTATTAGCATTTTGGGAGTTTACAAAGGCACCTTCCTTTGCCCTTTTGGACAAAGTTTCCAATCATCAGGTGGTGGTGTGGCAATTTGCATCAAAGCAAGATGTGAACACAGATAGCCTCTCCTCTCGACTCCACGAGGAGCTGGCCTGACATTCATGACTGACAGCTCCATTCTTAATAATTCATTCAGCTCTGGGTGTCTGAAGGTCAGGAGATCATCTGCTGGTGGGGCAGAGGAGCTGAAGAGACGTGGCACTGTCATCAAATATTTATTGACCTGCCGTTTGCTCAAAATACACAATCTGCCTTGCTGAACACAGCACAGATTCACACCGTCAGAGGACTGGCTAAATGGACTATAATGTCGTTTGACAATGCAGAATGATTGCCGGCAGGGGAGGTGGGGTTAAGTGTTTACTGCGTGCTTTCAGGGGCCAAAGTTTTCGAATTTCTCAGCCTTGTGTACACATGGAAATGTTGCCCTGCAACAGTGTATTGTTTTGTCAGGGTTTTTTATTCTGCTTTCCACTAACCCATCACTTTACTGGATGAGTCTCAAAGTATTTTGTCCCCTCATGACAACTGATGACTGCAGGTGCTTTTAAGGCTGAACTGAGCCACTGCACATCCTTAGATTTTTACTTGGTGACCACTCATGCTTCAACCCTCCTTGTACTCATGTGTTTAATCTACAAACAAACGATATCTGGGCTGAGCAAAATATCCAAAAAATAATTTCTCAACATTTTTAGTTGACTGGCGATACCCAATATAGAGCTCAATATATTTTTTCTTCCCATATAGAAATAAAAAGAAAATCAAGTGTCAACGCTACATGTCCTAAATGTCACACAGCCAATTGCCGTAGACTAAAGCTACAGAAGAAATGGATCAAAAATTATCTCTAGGCAAATGTTAAATAACTTATGTGCTTATCAGTTTCAGAGTGAACTGCTACAATCATCCAAATTGTATTCATGCCAACACTATTTTATAAACCTATTCATTGCCATCAATTTCTGCAAGATTATTTTAGTAGAAACATTACGGTGTCTCTGCAGGAAGTGACACCTAGAAATACAGGAAGTGCTTCAACTAGCTTTTGCTGCTACTTTTTACTGAGAAATTTAAAAATATTCCATGTAAATAACTCTGTAATGTGAAATGGATTGGGTCAAAGGTCCTGGAGAACAGCAATCCACTTTAGTTTTAGCCATGTTTAGACTATCTGTCAGCCAATTTAACCAGTCAGAAAATAATTATACTTCTCCACAATAAATTGTTAAAATAGCTTTTTACAACAGGTAATATACTAATTATTCACAAGCTCTAAAAATGTCCTAACATTCTTTACAAATAATGGTTAAAAAATAGATTTTTAATTTGTCAGCCCTGAATGTTGGTTTTGGACATTTTAATTAGTGCAAAGTAGACACAAGTAAGGTTACTCTAGGTTCCTGAGAGTGGGGCATAACCTCTGGCCCATCTCCATTTCAAGAATCTCATTTTCTGTTTCCAGCAAAGAGACTGTTAATGTGAAATATTTTTAGAGCCCCAGAACCTCCATATGTGGACATGTCTCCACCGGCCAAGCTCAGCAGCTGTAGAGACGCCAGCAGAACTGATGACCTAATACTAGTCCTGTTTCATCATGATTACTTCTGAAAGAACACACACACACTTCCACTCGAGCCAAGGCCTTTTGCTCCCCTCAGCCCCAGCTTTCAGGCAGGTGCTGATGTTGTTTGTCGGAGAGTTTGGCAGCACAGTCTTGGATTGCAGCGTCCCGCAGCATCTGAATCTGTTTGATACGAGCGCTTACGTGCTCCTAGTGGTATGCTGCGAGCCTGACTCACAGGGCCAGACTGTTCCACAGAGACGTTTCTCAATCTGAGCGAGGAGTCCAAAGATGTTTTAGGAGCTCCTACAAAATAGTTGCTCACACACAGCAGCATTGTTGTCCAAATGCATTCAATTTCTTTGTGTTTCTGTAGACCTGGTTGCATATTTAGTAGGGTTGTGAGAGATAGACCGATACAACCGGGTATCCGGTTTGCCAAGCGAGCGATATGGCTGTGCCATAAATCCCATAAATCCTTAGATGAATAGACTGTAGATACATGGTTAACAGCACATCTCTAATACAATTCGAGAGCCAGGGCTGCCTGTGAAGCTATTCTCATGCATATATGTGGTCTTTTACAAGTTAAAAATGCTGTAAGAATGTCACATATATAGAAATGTTTTTTGTTTCATAATGAAAGGTTTATGTCTACATCAACAAATGTTAAACTGTAAAATTGTATGGAGTCGAATCAAATAGTATAGAATCATTCTGTTTTTAAAATAAATCGATTTTGAATCAAATCGTAATCTTTATGTCTAGATGCGTATAAAATTGTCTCACACAGAAATGTGCAACCCTAATATTTAGATCACGGGCTCTCAATAGGGTGTTTGTTATTGGGTTTGTTGAGAACATGAAAATTACAAGCGCATTTTGAAAATCTGCATTTAACCGGCTGCCAGGGCATAAATCAAATTTTATCTCATAAAAATGTAGTGTTGTGTGTAGTTCTGTCACAAACTAATTCTAGTTGACTTCATTTTACTGTACAATATTTGCTAATATAGTTTTTTTTTTATGACATTACAGAAACCTTGTTGTTTTTTGCATGCAGGAGAGGTTTAGTGTCAGGAAGTGTCAAAAGCTTTGTGTGGAGAAACAATTAAATAAAAGAGACAAAAAGAGGAGAAAGTATTTAAATGAACTTATTTATGTGCATTTAGATGTGTCCTCAAGCTCAAATCTGAAAGTGTCAGAAATGTAGCTTTAACACTAACTTACCGTAACAGTTTAGTCATTACTAAGTAGTTTTTAAAAAAAGATGAATTAATTAATATAAAGTGCTTTATCAGTGTGGTGGCTGAAAAAAAAGTAGATGTTTGTTTGTTTATTATCGCCCACTGTCGAAGTGTGTCTTTGTTTGTTTATAGTGTTAGCAAAATATCTCATTAAAAAAACTGTCTATATTAAAATAAAACTTGCAATAAAAGCATTTTTGAATGCACATATTTAACTGATTATTTTGGCAACTCTATTCAATATGGGTTAGCTACACAGCTAAGCAAACTAAGCTAAGAAATGGCTATAACTCATCCAGATACAGAACTAAAAATCTGAGGTGGTAGCAGCTGAGAGTCATTGATAACACATACTCTGAGTATACTACTCAGACATACTCAGACATACTCTGACACTTATTTTTATTTTGTAGAATGGCAGATATATTTACGTAGCATTGTGGGAAGAGTGTGACGCGATGTGTCATCATCATGTATCAGTGCGTGCATGTATCCATAAACACAGATTGTGTTTAGTTTAAGGTTCATCTGAGTGTAATGAAAATATTTCAAGAACACAGCTTCTTTCACTCTCCCAGAACTCACACAAATTGTTGTTGTATTCAATTGTCCAAACGGCGAGCTGTGACAAATGATAGCACGTTGTGTGAGGACAGGGTGGAAGATAGGAGGGGTTGGAGCTCAGGGGGAGAATGGAGACACAGGTGTTAAACAGCTAAGCTCTTTAGCTGCTTCGGGGGGGAAAAGATGTTATTGAACCAGGAAGGCGTCTCAAACAGCTCCTCTCTGCTGGGCAACTCAAAAGCCCTGAGGTCGGAGGTCACAGCGAGCAGCGATGGAAGCCATTTGTTTGGTTGTCAGGGCTCAACAGGTGAGCCCTGGGCAGGGGACCCGGCTACTCAAAACATCTCACCCGGCAAAAGAAAAAGAAAAAAAAAACAAACCACCATAGCCACGGCATCAGGAATTCCCGCTTCACACACGTTGGTTCACTCACCACACACACGTCACAACAACCTGTGTTTATCCATACCTCACACACAGTCCACATGATGTAAGAAAAATGCTGAATTAGAACGAAGGGGAAAAGATTGAAAGAATAACCGCAGCCACCGTCGATGTTTGCTTTTGTTTGCATGACACAAGGTCAGTTTTTTTTCCCCTCTGCCGGCTCAAGGAGACATTCTAGCTGCACCTGTAACACACTGAGCTCGGGGGAGGGTTCTGTAGGATTCTATAAGAGTTCATGACACAGCAGAATTAGCTTTACACCGAATGTGTTGGTCCATAAAATTTGTTCTTATTTTAGTCTACTGAACACACTGTGTGGCCGTTTTCTGTAGAGGCACTTCGTGTTGTTTGCTTAGCCTTTGGCTGACTTCCACATTTTCACAATAAAGCCCGATTGCTTAAACTATTTGGAGGTAACTGTAAATTATGTTTTACATTGAAAAGGATATCTTTGGACATACTCTTTTTAGGTATTTGTTATCAACAGAGCAATAAACAGATGTAAACGTGACCAGGGAGGTTGATTCACACAAAAACATTTTTTTTTAATTTCAATTCAGAGCTTTTAAAATGAGGTTCTGTGGAAAGGTTATAAACAATCAAAATCTTACCTGTTGTAGATGGCTTTTTGAACAACCTCAGGCCTCAGCAACATGACTCAAAAAATGTTTTTAAAAGACCTCCCATCAATACCCCTTTATGAGGTACACCTGTCCAATTGCTCCTTAACCCAAATTGCTTTACAAAGTAGAAAAATGTTTAAATCTCTGTGTTGTATCTGTTTTTACAGGAAACACAGAGCTTTCCAAAAACAAATACATATTAGCCTACTTTGCATGCAAGCAAATTACCACATTGCAAATAAGTAGGAAAATGTATGTAAATAACTGCTGAGCAAAACTGTCCGTGGTTTGTAATATGGTAGGTTCATTAATGGCTGGGAAATATTTTTTAGATTGCAGTTGTTTAAATAGAGAAGCAATTTTAAGTTTGTTTCTGCTCAGACTAGCTGTCAGTCTGATCAGAATTAAACCATTTGTCCAAATTGAGTTTGTTCAACAAACCATCTATAAAAGGTATGATGATAATTATTCATAATGTTTCCACAACACCTAAATCCAAAAAAAACAATTTCTTTCATATTAAACATGAGCGCTACTTAACTTACACTCCTAAAGCACCATAAATGGAAAAAAAATTCACAGAACTTTTTTTTTTTTTTACAAAAACCCTGTTTCAGCACTGTCCACCAGCCGGTAGTATAAATACAAATGCTTCATGTGAGCGCCTTCGTGATGATGTAACAAAGTCTGTTCTGTCAGACGGCAGATCGGGTCTAATAACAACCATGAAGTTCTGGTCCAAAGCTGAACACAACAGTGCATCTGATGAATTATCGACTGTTTTAAAGCTTTAAAAACAAGGTGGGACACATAAAGACATTTGTTGTGGGAGCGATTTTAGCCAAAGAAAAATACATGCGACATAATTGTCTGAATTCTCCAGCAATCTGCAAGCTTACGCACACACACATACACACATGCACACACCATCCTGTCTCAATAAGCTCTGCGATAGCTTTCGACAAGTAATCACGATCATCTACAACTGGCCTCAGCTGTCGGGAACAATGGTCAGAGCGTGGTGTTGCTAAGAACAGACAAAGTCATCTGAACATAAGTAGCAAGATAGCACCAGCCAGACGAGTCAAGCTGAGCCCCCCCGATTCTGCTCAGCACATCATTGCGTGGAATCAGAACCACATTTACGTCGTTTGTAAATACAATTCACCATACCATCCCGAATTGTAGAGCTAAACCACATGAATGGCATTCATTACAACAGCCTGGCTTCAGGTGCTGAGTTGGCCCGCCTGCAGTGCGGACCTCGGGCCCGCGGGCCTTAAGTTGACGTTTACAGACTGTCATTCAAAGAAGAGGGGAGGCATCACACTGGGACACATGGACCCAACTTTTTGGAGATTTGCTGTTGCCATCAAAATCAAAGTTGTTGTTTTTTTTCTAAAATTGAAACCAACAGCAAAAAGGCTTAAATCGGAGGCAACCCGACTCAGATCAATTCTTGTTAGAAGACGTTTCGACACCCATCCGGGAGTGTTTGTCAGTTCTGATAGCTCGCACTGAGCAACAAGCAGGTACAGGTGCGAGCTACCAGAACTGACAAAGACTCCCGGATGGGTGTCGAAACGTCTTCTAACAAAAATTGATGTAAGTCGGGTTGCCTCCGATTTAAGCCTGTTTGCTGTTGTAATGACCCGGAAAACTGAGAATTTGCACAGACATAAAAATGAAACCGTTTTTTTAGTTTAAACTAAAGCGTTTTTTAGTTTAAACGTTTGATACACTTTGATCCAAAGTGACCATTTATGACATTTACATATCAGCGCATTCTGGATTTTTGTTACATTTTACACAATGTCCTAACTTTTTTTTTTTTGGAACTGGAGTTGTGTTTTTTTGCTGAATAGAACAGAAGGAACTGACTTGTTATTCATTCCCACAACGATCCTCTGAGCGCTGAGTTCCTGGCCTGTAAAGCAGAGAATGTTTTGGAGGTTGATGGACAGCTCACCATTGGCATGCAGGAGTGTTTTGGGTGATTGAAAAAGTGACTAACAGACAGAAAAAAGACAGAAAACATCCTCTGTGCACATTAAAGCTTCACAGAGAGAGAGAGAGGTCAGAATAAAACCAGCCTTTTTGTTGGATCACTGCTCCAATATATTCTTCAGGCAACACTTAGTTTCTCTCTTTATTTCCTATCAATCTCATACGTTTGACCTCTGTATTTAGTTCCTGGTTTCTTCTTTTTAGCTCTCATTTCATGCAAGCTAAGCCTGAAATGCTTCACAGATACACAC
>JAVKLF010000110.1:16252048-16264955 GCA_034783495.1 Millerichthys robustus | reverse complement strand
CAAGACCTAAAGTGTAATCAGTCGTAAAATATGGCTGGTCAATAGTAGGTTTACTGAATTTCAATTTAAAAGGTAAAACACAAAGTTACAGAATTATTTTAAATGTGAGCACTAGGGCACAGAAGGGGGCACAGGCTAGTTTGTTTACCGACAAAAACAGTTTTTAAACCTTCAGAACTCGAAGAAAGAGCGAGTACAAGACCACAATAAAAGAAAGAAAGAGATCCTTTTTTATTGCAAAGGCACATTCAGGCACAAACAAGAACGAAAGAAAACGTTCTGGCCCACACAGAAAAAAAGGTTGTTTGGCTGCGGCAGCCCTGCAACACAGCAAACACCTTTCAAAGTTGGACTAAAGTGCATTCCTCATCTTGAACAGAAACGGTTGTAGGCCACCTCTTCTTTTCTAAAATCTTCTCTAAAAAACAACCACAGGCAACTGCACAAAAGAGTCACCTTTCTTCACCCTGTTTGTCAAAAAAATTAAATTAAATAAAGCGCTGAAAAGCAACAAGCCATGACTTTTATGCTTTTTTTGTCTCGGCGAGGTAAGGATGGGAGCAATGTTGCCACAAGTAAACACCTGCTGAAAAGGTCTGGAAACCAACTGCCATTTTGGTCCGACATTCAACAATGCATACCTTCATTTCAGCTGACACAAGTGGCTTGGAAAAATAAGCACGACTGATAGTGAGAGCTCCTCTAACCACACCTATGCCTCATGATGGAACAGGTTGGGGAGGTGGTGCGGTTTGTCTCTCAGTGCGTGCCGTAGAGCTGACAAGCTACAAGTCTTTCCTGCTGACAGAACGTTGGCACTGCACGGCCTGACTCACTCCTCGCATTTGACAAACATTGATGGGAACTGTAAATGTTAGCACCTTTTTTCAGTGCAGATGGAAAGAAAAGCTGGTGGGAGTGCAGCAGGAGCTGCGCTGTTTGGACACCTGCACATCAGGTGGTTGGATCGAACACAGACAAGGTCTTTATTACAACATGGTCCCAAATGTTGGATATTTCACTCGCCTGGTCAAATTTTACTCCAGTCTGGTGACTTTTCACGTAATTAGATGGACATGTTTGTTTTTGTCCGATTTTTCAGGCTAATGTTAAGTGACAGACCTCACTAATGGCTGCAAAATCTTCTTTAAAAAAGATAGTAAAACCAAAAAAGCCACACAAACAATATAACAGTATTACTATTACTAAAACATTACTATTACTAAAACATGCAGTGAACATCATGACTGAGCTTATTCACAACTGAGTTTCTAAATCAATTTCAAACTGCTGGAGTTTTAACACAAAGAAGACCCAGGAGACCAATCTAACCTGTCTGAAGTGGTATTGGAAAAGAAGATTTATGAGGGCATAAAACAAATACTGGATGCTAAAAAAACAAGTGGCAAAGGCCAAAGAATGGGTTAATTCGTATATTCAAACATCACAGAAAACTAAATGACGCAGATCTTTACAGTTTCATCTACGACACTTGGGACATGAAAGAACATGACTGATAGAGCAAGACTTTGGCCAACAAATGGTTTTTAAAAAATTTCTCAACTTTTCTCCAGTCCCCACTGATGTTGTTTCTTTTAGATTTCTTTCTAAACATCTGCTCACCACGAATCAGGTAGCCTGGTATCGACAGGAATGCGCCAAAAATGTATTTTCTGCTTCCTATTAGCGAGGCATTTCCACACTCCTACTGCACCCGTTAGCCATTCGGCCCGTGTATGATGAGTTGGCCGTGCTTCACGCCTTTCCATTTTATGCTTGATGAATGGCTGCAGCAGATGGTTTGTTATCTTTGAAGATTCCAGTAAGATGAGCGTGATGAATCGCTCCAGGCCCTAAACTCTACCCCCACTCCGTCTCCACCCTCTTCAACACCACCACTGCTTTCAGACTTAAGGAAAGTGAAACGTGACCAATTTGTAGGTGACTCTTCTCATACGACTCAAAGAAGTTAGACCAGGTGTAACATCTTGAGACAGCTCTATGCCTCTTATTCTATCGTACCAATGTGCATTTGAATTCCACACATTAAGTACACAAGATTGGGTCATGAACCCTTTTTTTAAAAAAAACAATGCACTTTTCAAGACAGATCCACATCTTCTCATCAGTCACAATGTCCCACAGCGGCATGAAGGTCAAAAATGGGGCTGTGTGACAAGGAAAAAAGCGATGAAGTGATAAAGTCTCCCAATACTTCTCTACCAATGTTGATTCTGTCTGTTTAGTACTAAACAAAATCTATTTTCTATTGAATCAATCAGATGTTAACACAACATTCGCGGCCGGTGGGAGAATATGTACTGTCAAAATAAAATGCTGTGGAATAAGAAGCAGGTTATTCAACTTTGCCAATAGCTACCTGCAAACTGAAATTTGAATTTAAACACAGTAATTTGCAGTCCTGAAAATTCTGACTTTGTTGGTACACCTTTGAATACTTTTTACCTTGTTTCTTGACAATAGTATGTAAAACCCACCTGGAATTTCGTGGAAACATGGTCCATAACACACACAAAAAACAGTTAATATTAATTTATCTTTGCAAATATAACTTCGGGCCCTGACCTTAGCAAAGGAATGTCCTTTTAGCTAAAGTTATTTGTGACTCAAGTCATTTACAGCAGGTAATCCATGAAATAAATCACATTAAAAGATGTGACAACAGCCCTCTCGAAATAGACCTCCAAAGTACCTGCGTTAGTGGCTCTGTTGAAGGAACATCAAACTATGAGCATACTTTGGATAGCTCTGATGGAGGAATCTCCTACCATATGTGGAAGATAGAAGTGCCCAGCACACACATGATCTGAAAGATAAGAAATAATGATGAGCAAATAAAAAGAAAAGTCAGTCTGACTGTTGGTGTAGCAAAAATCATCATTACAATTCGGGAATTTAATAACTAATAAAGAAGTAAAGGTTGGTGTGATGATAAATGTCTAAGGCAACTTTTGGACAAGGGAACCGTTTTTTCAATTGACCTTAAAGGGAGTTTGGAGCTTGTCATCTAAAAACAACTCTCATCTCCACTCTTTTTATTGTGGTTCATGCTACTTTCTTAACCCTTACATCACCTTCAGTATCGCATTACACAATTACTACTGTTGGATTTAGTTATTTCCAAGTATAAAAAGCACCAGCAGCAGCAATATGTAGACCTTCCAGTTAGGTATCCAAAAACAAGAGCAAATTTAATCTTCAAAAACCCATTGTGGTTAATGCAAATTTGATTATTTAAAAACTCAATTACATTTTACAATGTGTGTTTTAGCCTAACTTTTAAGAAAGTCCTGCCAGACTGACAGATAGATTCATGAAACGTGTGAGCAAAAATAAAACAAAACAGTTATTTATGAAAATAATGCAAAATCAACCATGGTGAAAAGGTTTATAAAACAACCTTTTTATGAGCAGGTATGGAATTTTAGTTGTCAAAGTCACTTTCTGACAACATTAAAACACTTCTTTTTTCATTTCATCAGTCATGTTGGATGTCAACTCTGTTTCTCTAAACAGAAGCTGATCAAAAAGCTATCTGCAACAGGTAAGATATTAACTATTCTTCGTTTTCACACACAACCTTCCTTGAGAAGAAGGGAATACAGTCATAGAGGTTCAGCACAAACTGTCGGATTCGGCCTGTTTCGCTTCATTTTTTTCAGTCATGTTTTAACAGGGTCTCATTGCTCAGTTATTTTCCTTCTTGAGCTGCAGGCCTCACCTGTAGGCAACTGTGCTCACACTCACAATGCAACATGAAACCTTTGTCTGTTCACTGGAAAAGGAACAAGCAACTGTACCACTAAACTGCCTGCAGTGCTGCAGGTGTGAATATCTGCGCCCTCACTATTGTGATTAATGGCAATGAAGGCTGGGCCTTCTCCCAACATGAAGCCATCACAATAGCTCTGACAAAAATCAATCAAAACACTCTGTGAGTGCCAAGCAAAAAAAAAAAAAATGCCATGAGAAAAAAAATGTGTCCATGGGGCCAGAAGGCTGAAACGTTCTGCTGATTTATCACAGATGTGCAACTCCAATACGACGGGGAAACGTGTTTTTAGCATTTGGGAGGAATTTTGGGCTATCGCGCGGTCATTATAGGGCAAGATCACATGTTGGAAAAATCAGTCTAAATAGACGACATGCACGGATACGCACACATACTGCAAAAATGTGCCTAGACACACCTTCCTAAAATATGTGCAGCCTTCACTTATAGACAGTAATGAAATGCTAAAGGTGAACTAAAGTGTCACAAAAAAATTATACAAAACCAAAACAAACATCCATCCATTTTCTTTACCCTTATCTCCTGGTACCCATCTCCAGCAGTCACAGTGAGAGGCGGGGTAGAGCGTGGACAAGTCCAGCACAGGGATATAAACAAACAACGATTCACACCTAGAGACGATGAGAAAGAGCATGCAAACTCCACATAGAAGAGCTCCACACCTACAGGCAGACCTGCAACTTTCTCACAGAGGGCTACAGCTCTAATGATTGTGTTGTTGTGCACCCCCCCCCCCACCCACCCACCCACCCACCCAAAATAAAAGACCTATTTAAAAAAATTAGTTGAGCAGTCTAATACCTGCGAAATTCTCCCAACGTTTTCAGAAGTTTGAGCATCTCATGTGTAAACGTCTCTGCACACTGCAACTCAGTTTTGACATAGTTCCTTTTTTTAACCCTTTTATTGTTGCACTCCACTAGTTTATAAAAATAAAGCCAGAATTTTTGACCTCAACATTTATTTGAAGCTTTTATTTACTGACTTTAGATTAAAATGATTAGTTTTCACATGTCAAATACTACATTTCAAATGTATATTACATACAGTGTATTTTTAGACTTTTAAGAGATAAAATCAAGGTTATTAGCCTATGTTGTTGATTAAACTATGTAACTTCAGTTTAGACTAAAAAAATGACCATTTGAATTTTATGTGATTTGAAGGGCATTTTATTACTTATGAAGCGAATATGAGCTTACAATCAAATACTTCAAGTAAGAAAATATGTGCAATTGCAGAATTTCTGTTTACACAACATTTAATAAGAAAAAAAAGTAAATTGTAGACAGTACACCGAAGGCAAGAACACCTTCTTCAGATCTGATTGGATGAAATCACTGTTTACTACTTTCTCTGACTCTTTTACTTGCAAATGTTGATGTCATGAGGGAATTATAAGGACATGCAAACCTATTATCTTATTAAGGCTTTTATAATGAGATTACATATCTTGATCTGGGTGATTGTGTCTTTAAGAAGCAGTGAGAGTGAGGAGGTGGTGCGGTTTCACACCCTGGGGTGGGAAACATGGGCGGGACCTGTAACCGCTGAGTGACAGCCGCTCAAGGGCTCTTTGAGTCCGCGACGCGGGGAGAATCAGAAACGACCAATGAGTTTAGAGTATGGCCCAGCCATCTAATCTCATTGGCCAATTAGAGCAAATTGTGGGCGGAGCACGAAATTGCTGTTGTGCTTCCAACGTGGGACTGCGGAGCGATCACTCACAAAGAAAAAAGGAAAAGTAACTCAAGAAAGGAGAACACTCATGGTGGTAAAACTTGGTCGGAAAGAGGAGGGGGGACTCTATTTTGCTATTTATCGGATGGTTGAGAATTTGTGACCACAGACTACACCTGATAAGCTGCTGGTTGAGTATCTTCGGACGGGACCGAGTTCGTGTTTCGGAGTTGGATTTATGCGGTGAGCCGCTGTTCAGAAGAAGCGCTCCGCTTTGAGAACTCAACGCTGGAGGTTTTTTAACCACTATACCTAACTTATTTACGTCGCTTTTAACTTTTTTGGTGACCATTTTCAGAACTTTGTGTTTTGTCGCTGTTGGAGAGAACTATTTACTGAGAAGAACTCAAGCGAAGTGCCCGGCTTAAAACACTTTGCTGCTTTGTTTTTAAAAGTGTCCGGGAGGGGAAAAAAGCAGCGTGATTAATCAGTTTTTACGCGCTTTAATGGACACAGTGGACTTTAGGTTGAAAAAAGACTTTACAAGCTGGTTAGCACTGCTTGGTATGTGAATTACCTTTGATTTTCTAACCGCGGCGGTAGGACAGCTGAAGGAAAAAAGTTGGAGCGGAGACTTGTCAGAGACATGACTGCCTCTGACACGGACATCTTTTTACTTCAACAAAGTTGTTTCTGCTAGTCTCGTGTGTCCCAAACAAGACAATTAATGTGCTTCAAAGAGGTTTTACTTTCCCCGGAGCTCCATTGATATTGCGGGCGGCCGGAGAGCTCAGTGGCGGCGTTATTAAATACTGGATACAAAATGGCGGCGTCCCTGGGACGGTTTGGATACGTGTGTCGATGTGTTTTATATTTAATGTTGTCGGTCGAACTGTTCGGCTTGTATGGGTCGAGTTCAGATTCGGTCTGTCCCCAGAACTGTATTTGCAGCGGAGATTCAGTGGACTGCAGCAGTCTGGAGCTGACATCTACACCTATGGACCTACCAGTCTGGACTGTTTCACTGTAAGTAAAAAAAAAAATGAAAAAGAAAAGTGATGAACCTATTTATTAACCAGTCCATAACAAGTCGCTGTTTGTACGGTGAAAACGTATAACTTGTGTTTTATTTGAAAGAGGCTCAAGTGACCATTAGGTGAAGATCTTCTTGTTTATAAGTTCAGCAGATATTTGTGATTCTGACCCTCAACTTTAAACTGGGAGAGTAAAAGCAGCTGTCACAGTAGCCATACTTTTACTATAACTGGAGTTTTAAATTAGTAATAAAACTTGTATACATTTTTATTACACGTACACATAACTGGGCAGGTGATCCTCAGACATCTGATTGTAGCTTGACAACAATGTAAAAGCTAATAAAAGTTAGAAAGTTAAGTTTTGTGGCATGTATGTCAAGGCTACAGAAATAAAAAAACTGTTATAAAAGAACCCCAAATGTTTTGATGTGACATGTTTTGTTTTAGAGCCACCGTTTGTATTTCATAGTCCTGGTCCTGGAGGGTCACTATCCTGCAAGTTTTAGATGCTGCTCTGCTTCAACACACCTGAGGTGAATACATGATGAACAGGCTTCTGCAGAAATTGAAGACCTGCTGAAGAGAAGGGAAATGACTTAAACATGCAGGATTGTGGCCCCTGAGGACCACAGGACAGGGTTAGGTTTTGTTTGTGTGAGTTTTAGCCAAAGCAAAAGTCTGCAGGCAAAAGGCAGACTGATTAATCAGCAGACCGATATAACAAAAAATCATCCATTCGCATACTTTAGCAATGAGAAAAGAAAGATGCAGCAACAGCCTCTTCGACCTAGTCCAAGATTTAGTTATTGAATTGATTAAGATGCATATTTAAGTTTAGCAGTTATTTTGATAAGCAGAAAGTGCACAATAGCCCCCAATATTCAGTGTTGTATATCGGCCATCGGCTGTTCTGATTTTTAGAAGTTGGCATCAATCATAGAAAACTATTATGTCAGCTTTTAGTTTTAGGACAGGAAAAGGTACAAAGACAACATTGTAGTTTTATAAGAAGTACCCCAAATGTTTGGAGGTGAAAAATGTTGCCTTAAGATGACACATTTAGTTTGCACTAAAACATGTTTTTATTTTTGAAGTATTGTCCAGCAGTGCTTTTGTATAACAGCTTGTGTATTTACTGTGTTATTTTGATTCTAAAGGATGATTTCTATTGGGAGTTTTCTGAAAATATTTCTTGTGACAGATTGGGAATGTGTAGCAACACATTTTTCCATTATTTACTCAGATTACCGACAGGTATTACTCTCATTTCAGTTTGTGTTGTAAACCATAGTTCCCAAATTAAGTTTAGAGTAAATAAATCCTTTTCGCAGCCAAAGGAAAACTGACAACAGTTCATGCCCTGTCTGCAAGCTCATTAAGGAAATGAGCCAATTTGGAGCATTTTTTTTAAACAACCCCCAGTGTTAGGTTACTTGAACACTTACTATGCTGGGTAACACAATTTTCTTGCTGATAACGCAACTCTCTATGCTCCCAAATTGGGTTTTTACTCTCCCCCTGCAATTGCTTTTTGTCCAGTGGTGATCGATAGTTATCAGTGACAATTAGGCATCCTGTTCCAGATTTGTCAGCATGTGTGTTGCTGGAAATCTGAGGTTAATCATGAACGTGCCTCTGGCTGCCAGGTTCCTCTGTGCAAGTTTATCTTTCCCTGTGAAATCAGGAATGCAACTTTGTGGGAAAAAAAGATGAATAATGGCACTTGTGCCCATGTAGCCACGTTGCCCTGAAGCACCACTTAGCCAAGATCAAGTGTGCATGCAATTTATCATGTGTGTACACACAGACATACACTGCACCCCCTGTCTTTTTGGACAATGCTCGTTTTATAGTGGTACAAATGTCCTGTGTGAAGACAGCTGCTGCAGCGTAACCCCTTGGCGCTCCAAGTCTTCTTCTGTTATCTCATACAAATCCTTATCGGTCAAGATTTAAGCACCCGCAATCTTGTTGTTTTCAAAGGGAATGACTTTATGGCAGGGAATTATCTTTTAAAACACCCAAGGTTGCATATTTCCACACAGCTTGAGATAGTCGCTTTATGTTGGTAGGTAACTCAAAGGGAACCAACTGTTTTCTTTTGGGATGTAAATAAGATAGATTAACTACAGACTTACTGTAATCTCAGAGATACAAGTATTGGCACTTTGACATGTTGCTCGTTCTGATTCAAATTTAGGTATTGCAGTCTTGACCAGATGGTTTAAGTTCCTAATAATTGACTTTACTGAAAATGGTGTGTTTGAAGCAACAGTAGTAACAGTTTAAGCCTATCTTTCATTAGCTTGGACTGTGTGTCGTTCTTGGCTCATGAACTGCTTGTCCAGCTCCAATTCTAGTCATCAGAGCAAAGATAAACCAGTGTGAAAACGGTTATTTCTTTTATGTTTGCCCTAGGGAGGAAGCAGCAGTAGGAAGGACAGTATCATTAGATGTCAGTACTTGCAAGAAGCCTGGTCTAATTTTCTCCCCTTTTTGTTCCAGACAAAATTTGACTTGATGAAAACAATAAAAGCATCACAAAACATGTTTGTTCCAAATGTGAAATAAGTGGCTGGGGATTGGGCTGGTGCAGCTGTTAATCAGTCAGAAAACCCCCCAAGTTATTAAAAAAATTGTCTTTATGCAACTTTATTGACATTAGTGTCCTCCTTTATTCATGTTTAGAAAGTTAAGATTTTTCAAGCAAAGAGCATAAATCTGCAACAAAGTAAATGAAGAATATTTTCCCACCCTTATTTATGGATGAAGATTGATTGCGATGTCATGTAGTTGTTATCTTTGTACAAGCTTTTTAATTGGGGTTAAAGTAATGGACCTCAGGATTTGCAATTATCCAGATGTTCATGGAAGGAAAAATGACCTTTCAGTTATCATACTTTCACAGAGACATGTGTGGGTTTTGGAGCTGCTAGGATGTTTGTTAGATCAATCGCCGGTTTTCTTTTTGCAGCATTCACAGCCACTGACAAAGCATGAAATTCAAGATGTCAGATTTTTTTTTTATTTTAAAATTAATAAAAATAAGCTGGTTAATTAATATGTTTGTACTGAATGGAGTTTAATCTCTTAAAAAGTTTTTTAACTTCTACAACAGTGGCAAAACTATGATACCTTTTGTTCACTTGGGTTTAAATTCATCAAATAGTAAGTCTTGTATGATTGACAATTTTTGGTACAACCTCGATAACAAAAAATTTGAAAAATAAAAAAGTGCAGTTGTTTAAATTTAAATTAAAAACAGAAGGCAATTATCTGCAAATCTAAAAAGGAAAAAAAATGTTCACAGTGGTACACAGTTAATAACAAAAGTTTGAACTTGAAATTATAGTATTTTGGAAAAATGTCAAATAATCTGAAACTCATCAAAAAGCAAAGAGAGTAAGAAGATATTCAAAGAGCATTTCGAATGGCTTCGTCTTTAAGACTTAAAGGTTCAGCACTCTGCGTAAAACAGCATCTAAAATGGTTGAACAGTTTTTGAATAATGTTCTTCAATGTAAAATTGAGAAGACTTAGAATATTCCATAATTTCATCAAAATATTTCAAGAATCTGTAGAATTATTGGTCCTCAAAGACAAGGCTGAGAGTTGACATTGGATGCTCGTGATCTTCGGGTCCTCGGGGCCACTGCATTAAAAACAGGCCTGATTCTTTTCTGTACATCAGTGCATGAGCAAAGAAGAATCCATATGTAAACACCATCCAGAAAGAGAAAGGTAGCTGTCTTCTCTGGGCCGAAGCTCATTTTAAATAGACATGGCAAAGTGGAAAACTGCTCTATTGTCAAACAAATTAAAAATAAAAGGGTAAATCACAGATGCCACGTTCTCAGTAAAAAGGCAAGGGACCATCCAGCCTGTTCTCAAAACTCCATTAAAAAGCCTGCCTCTCTGATGATATGGGGGTACATTAGTACCTATGGCATGGGCAGCTTACCCATCTGGAAAGGCACTATCAATGCAGAAAATAATGTACAAGATTTAGAACAACATGTAAGTCTACATGATTGCATATTTCAGCAAGACTATGTTAAACCACACACTACATTTTCTGCATCAACATGGCTTTGTAATAGAAGAGTCCAGGTGTTAAACTGGCCTGCCTGCAGTTCAGAACTTCAAACAATTAAAAATAAATTAATTCATCATAAAATGAAAAATACAGCAAAGAAGTTCCAGGACTGTTGAACAACTACAATCCTAAAAGGATTGGACAACATTCCCCTCCAAAAACTCCAGTAGCCAGTTTCCTCAGTAATTAGACATTTACAAACTTGTTAAAAGTAGCAGGGGTTCTTCTTAGTGGTAAACATAGCTCTATTCCAATTTGTTTTAGGTAAATTGCTGCAATCAAGGTAACCGAAATTACCTAACTTTTATTTAAACATTAAATAGATTTTCTATGTTCCATTATGAATGAAATATAGGTTTATACGATTCACCAAATATTGCATTCTTATTCATATTTTACGCAATGTTCTAACATTTTTATCAAGGTTCTACTTAGAGGACTTGCTGTGTTGTCTAGATAAAAGTTGTAGTTTGTTGTACGATTGAAAACACTGTGTCCATTTTTCGTTAGCCACAAGCAGCACTTGGAATGGGTATTTGTTCAGGTAAGATAGGTGGCTACGGGGCAGGCTTCTGCTTGTAGCTCATCCATCAGAAACTGTCTGAAGTCCTCTGTGGCACAAAGAAGGCCACAAGTCATGGTAGGGGGAAAATGCTTTCCAGTTGTCAAAATATCCACTCTTGAGCCCTGTGATTGTGATAGTCCTTTTGAGAATGGAGCCTTGATGAGGATTCAGTGAAACAAACATGTTGGCACATCCATGACTGGCCCAACTGAGCCAACAAAGTAAGGAAGAAACTAGTGTTAAAAAATATGTGGTGTTATAAAAGCTGACTTTTTCAAAAGTGTAATTCCCGGTTTTTTAAGTGACTTTTTATGACCGTAACAATGATCTTATTATAGTGCTTAATCAAGTATTTATCACATTCTCTGTTTTTAAAAAAAATTTTAACTGAGAACTTTAAATATTATGAACGTAAGCTTATTTAAAGCCCTTGTTCGTTATGCATATCATTACGAACCATTACTTTTCCTGTTTTTCATCATGGCTCCTAACATTTAACATACTGACCATTAGTCTCAGATGTTTGTCTGGTCTTTATGATTGATGAATAGCCTAACAACATTCAAAGCAAGTTTGCTCTCACACAGTCACATATTTCCCCTCAGGAGTGGTGCTTTATCTTATTTGCAGCCACAGTAATGTGTATAAAAAGCATTTCTAGCCACAGTGCCACTGGCGTAATGGGGTTTTTGCAAGTAAATAAAAGCTCGGGCACTACTAATTTTGGCTGTTATTGCTGCGTTGGATAGAGATGAAGCAGATAGCGGGTGTCTGTTTGCTGGCGTGTCTCCGTCTTTTCTCATATAAGGTTGTAAAGTCCTTACGTGAAAGCTGCAGACTTTTAATGGACTTTGTCTGTAGTTTTATTTGTCTGTATAAAGCTAATGCAAAACCATCCTGATACACTCTGATCCTAAATGGTTTCCCCTGATATATCTATTGAGGGGTTTTCTTGTCCGCCACTGAACAGCAAAGGCAGGCGATATTATTTTTGGCCACGTCTGTTTGGGTTTATATCTGTTACCAAAATATCTCGATAAACCACTAGACAAATTTTAATGAAACTTGCAGATAAGTCATTGAATCATCTACAAAGGAATATTTTTTAAGTCTGTTTCATTCAAGATGGTTGTCATAACCAGCTGAACTTAAAAAAAAAACCATCGCTATAAGTCAGTCAATTTTACAGATATTGACTTAAAACTCAGTGTAGTATTAACAGACTAAGTCCCACACATATTCTGAAATTGAACATATTGTTCATGTTTCATATTTTGATTACAACCGCTGCAACTATGTCATTTCTCTGCATTAGATGATCTTAGAACGCTTGTGAAAAGCAGCGTGCAATATGTATTTCTTCAAATAATGCTAGGCCTTTAATCTATTTAAAAGTTTTAAAACATATCGACCGTACTGCTTGGTGTACACGAACACTGTGCAACCCCAAACCTTAGCCTTAAAGCTCACAGTTGAAGCACCACCCCCCCAACAGCTGGTTTTGGCTTCTGCCCTCAGGAAATGGGTTTGTGTCAGTGGTTTCAAGACAGCCACTGGAAACTGAAGTGGCTTGGTGGGGTGCGGGGCTGGGTTGGGTTCAGATCACCTGGCCTGAGGTAACACGAGGGGAGGCATGTGTATTTTAGGTGTGTGTGTGTGTGTGTGTGTGTGTGTGTGTGTGTGTGTGTGTGTGTGTGTGTGTGTGTGTGTGTGTG
>JAVKLF010000110.1:16229469-16241013 GCA_034783495.1 Millerichthys robustus | reverse complement strand
GTGTGTGTGTTTGCACATGTGTGCTCATCCTTATCCATTTCTGCCACTGTTTATTCAGGTGGGCCACCGAAGTGTGACCCCCCCCTTCCTCTTAGTCACCAATAAATGTGTGTGTTCATCAGCTGGTCAAAAGGCAGAAAGGAAGTAGGGACTGACCTTGCTTTCAGAAGTTGGACTCATGGATTACCTGCTCTCCACTGCACTTTCTGTGCCACATATACTTAGACGCAGCATAGGGGAAAATTGCAAACTAGATGCTCAATGTGTTTTTCATGAGAACCAATTTATATGTAGATACTTTAGCTTACTGTCCATCTGGAATGTGGGTCAAATTGTTTGTCTTCTGTGCCACATTTCAGGCAAAATATCTCATGAAATTGTCAGCTGCGTGTTTTTTTTTTCACAGAGGGTTCATTTTAACCCAGCCGAATAGATCAAATCCCACTAGGTTTGAGTCTTTATAACTTTTGAAAATTTGTTTTTATCAGTAGTGTAATTTTACATTTTCTGAACAGAGAAACTTAAAAAGAAAAAAAAAAGATTATTTACTCTAACAAAAGATAAAAATAAGTAGAGAAAATGACAGCACAGTAAAAGGGGGAAAAAATACTTACAGAAAATTGTGTGAATATTTTATTTTCTTCACGTACCCCTGAAGAAAGGTTGCCTTAGTTTCTTTTCTTGATTTTTATTTGTTATTTTTGAACCTCTTTAGCACAAAATGATTAGAATGAATAAATTTTCAGCCCCTAGTTAGTACTCTTTTATGTCATCCAGTAAAGGTTTTCATGTGCATTCACACAGGACCTCAGTCTCCTAACATGTACATGTAATGAGTCAAATGACCATATAACCCCACGTAAGATTCCTTAATAGTGTTGAAATAACGTATAGCGTACTTTCTCTGAAAAAACAAAGCCAAAGCAAAATGTTTCCTTATGTAAAAATGTTGAATTGTTCTTAGATCATCTTAAAAAAACTTGACATGAACTCTCCCTCTCTTCATCTCCCTCCCTCCACCCAGGCACATCAGCAGCCCATGAGTATTTATTCTCAGTTGCAACTTTTCAAGATTGTTTACATTTTTTGTTCAACTTGTCAGTTGTGTGTCTGCTTTTTCCTGGGGTTGTTGATCCAGGACAGAGCTTTTTTAAAAAACACACAGCTATCAGTTCATGCCATCGCACATTTGGTGACCGTCTCTTTAACCTTGGAGTTGTTTATAAAAGGCCAGCTTCTGTTTGGGAGCTCTTAAAGGAAGTTTATCGTGGATAGAGACCACTTTGTTCTGTGTACTCTGCTCCCTCTGTGCCTGAGTGGGCTTTGAGAACTCAGGAGGATTTGCGTAGCGTCCCCCTGCCTTGATTTATTGAGGTGCACAAACGGTGAACAAGGTAGCTGCAGACCACCCCTAATGCTCTGTGTGGTCTTTGTTTTTCAGACATCATAATAAGATCCGCAGCATCGATGGCCAGAGGATAAGAGAGCTGATTTCTTTGGAAACCTTAGACCTGAGCAATAATGACATCACCGAGCTTCGAGGGCAGTGTTTTCCTGCAGGCCTTCAAATCCGAGACCTGTAAGTACCTAAGGAGAGAGAGTTATTTTTGTATTCCTTGTACAAAATCTAAATAAAATGATTTGAGGTTTGTTCTTCTTTTGTGTCATAACCGAATGTGTCTGTGTTCAGATACCTCAGTAACAACAAGATCAGCGTGTTGGAGCTCGGAGCTCTGGATCGTCTGGGTCCAACTCTCCAGATTTTGAGACTGAGCCGAAACCGCATCAGCCAGATCCCCATTCGAGCCTTCCAACTTCCGAGGCTCACCCAGCTGTGAGTCTCTCTGTCCTTCATCAATTTCAAAACACTGTTAATGCGCTGACGAGGTTGTTTTCATCTGTCCGAATGGTTTACTGTACAGAAACATTACATCTTTGACAGCTCTGTTTCAACTGGAAACGACTGGATTTCTCATTTGTAAAGATGTAGTTGTGTTAAAAATGTCCGTCCAGATGAAGCAGGAGTTTTTAGTGTCTGTTGATTGAGCTGTGTGTGTTTAACATTAGGAACACTGTTAAGTGTGAGCTATACCTCTTGGTGTGGATAAGGTCTGACAAGGTAAACACCCGACTCATATTATTAGTGATTTATTGCCTTCTTCCATATCCCCAAAGTGGTTTGCTCAGTCCCCACAGCGTGCTCCATTATCTTTGTCAAACTTCCCTCCAGCATCACAGTGAGGCCGAACCCATTTGTAGCTCAACACCTCCATTTCAGAGAGCGGAGCAACTCATGTAATGGGAATCTCCCCTCTTTATTGTGGCTCCAGCAGGTTCCCCAGGTGCCTTTTGTTAAACAGGTGGCCCCGGTGACACTGTATCTTCAAGTGCTAGTGGTGATGCATGTTGGACACAAAAGATTCTGTATCAATGTTTGTCTTTGCGAACCTGAGGACTTTTAGGGCCTTCAAACAATCAGCAGCTGTGCAATTCAAATTTGGATTCAGAGAGAGATCTTTCGTTTCATAGCAGCTTATATTATGTTTGTCAGCTCATCCCTCTTGTCTTATCACCAATGTGACCAGAGGAACACATACTTGGAGAAATGTTTTTATTGGAAGGGTGCAGGCTGCCGAACTAAGTGATTCAACTTAAAATAAGAATAGGGCATTCTAGAAAAGAAAAGTAGGAAAAGAAAGCTCAGCTGCTTTGCTTTCAGGCGTCCTCGCACGTACTGTGCCTGAGTTTTTGCGCTTGTTTCTTCCCTCTACAGAGAACTGAACAGGAACCGTATCCATCAGATAGAGGGTCTGACCTTCCAGGGTTTGTCCAGTTTGGAGGTGTTGAAACTGCAAAGGAACAGCATCAGTAAACTGACTGATGGAGCCTTCTGGGACCTGGCCAAGATGAAAGTCCTGTATGTAGAAAAAATAACTTGTTGAGACATAAAAATACACTTTTATTGAACCAGAAATATAGGTTAAAACATTGGACTGCCTTGTTTTGAGTTATTTTTTTTAAAGCAGAGCATTCTATTGCCACAATCATTCAGATGCTGCAGACTGAGTTAATCCTGTTTACAAAAAGCCTTATCTCAGCCTTCATGTAACTAGTTTACCACAAGAAATTACAAAAATGCATGTATTTACTTCAGTTACTCATAAGGTTTTTGCAGCAATTGTCACAAATGGCATTCAAAAATGTTGAAGCTGTTGATGAACGACTCTCATTGCTGTTTTTTTTTCTCATGCAGTCACCTGGAGTACAACAACCTGACAGAGGTGAACAGTGGCTCCCTGTACGGCCTGAGCTCTCTTATGCAACTCTTCCTCAGTAACAACTCAATAGCCCGCATCAACCCTGACGGATGGAAGTTTTGTCATAAATTAAGGGAACTGTGAGTACCAGCATGTAACAGCCAGCCTCTTGTGCCAGATGATCTTTTACGCCACAGTTGTTTATGTTCCGCTAAATGTAAACCGTAGTTTAAGAATTGTACAGTTTTCATTAGCATTTAGTGATATAAATTGTGTCCCCTCAGTCTCCGTTTACCTTCTGCTTTAACAGTCAGTGTGCTGTGCTGCTTTCAGGATAAGCCTGTTTATCCCATAATTAGAGCCGGGCTCAGCAGCACACAAGCACTTGGACAAGAGTTTTGTACTCCGTTTTGAAGCGTGGGGTTTTGGCAAACAGGCCTGTAATCCTTGCTTGTTTGTATTGTGATAATTACACTCCAGGATCACCTTCACCGCCTTTGTCTACCAAGTTATTATCTGAAATTCTCTCCAGTGCTGTTGACATGAGTGTCGTAATGCAGCTTTAAAGTGCTTTGCTCAGTTCAGGCGTTGCTAACGACAGCGTAGCTCGGACCGTCTGTGGCGCCTGGACTTGTTTACGTGCACCAATCCGAAGGGATAAAGTGGGGAAGGTGAACGTTCCAGTTTGCTCTGCGTATCTCAGCGCTCTTTCCTGTGTGCACATCTTATGAATGGCAGATTGCTCCATGCGCTGTTCTTGAATCTGCTTCCCGGCACCTCAGCAGTCACCGGTTACGTGATTTTTTTTATTATTATTATTATTTCAGTTTATAATGACCCAACCAGCTGATAGCAGTGAGTGACTTGTCTTTATGAGGGGCCTGTTATTGCATTCCCAATGCGCCTGGCTGAGCTGGTCATCAGGGAGAATCTCTGCACACATGACTGGTCAAGCAAAGCTGAGGCCTGGGCTCAGAGAGAGAGACAAGACAATAAAATGTACAATGCTGCTATTGAGTACTGTACAGAATTTATTGTTATATTAAGAGTCTTCATAGAAAAACAGGCAATATCTCAAGTTGAGTCTTTACATACACTTGTTTGTAAAGTTACAGGTATTTTCTGTGGCGTTCACATCCTACTTTATTTCACCGTGTTCCTAAGAAAAGAAAAGAACAGATTAATTGTAATATTTGGGGTCTGAGTGACATTATGTTTCCCTGGGGCTTACCACAAGCTGTATGAGGTTTATAAATTGAGATTATAGTCATGTAAAGTTTCTACCGAGAATATTTCTTCTCAGTGTAAGGATTCAAATCTCTGAAGTGCTTAGATGTCTGCTAAGCCCATTCTCTGTTAACAAGTCGTAGTGGGGAAAAGACGCATTGGAAAAAGACATTTCAGAGCTGCAAACTGATTTTGAATCAGCNNNCAGCCATGAAATCGAAGTATAATGATGTTGCAAGCTGTCATCTCTATCCAGACCTCACACTGAACTTTTCTGTCTCCTTTTTATTTTCTCTCTGTTGCTGTTTTTTAATTCAATTTTTCTTTCTGTCTTCAGAAATCTGTCCTACAACAACCTGACCCGTCTGGATGAAGGGAGTCTGGCAGTTTTGGGGGATCTCCATACTCTTCAGCTGGGCCACAACTCCATCAGTCATATCAGTGAGGGAGCCTTCAGGGGTCTCAAGGCCCTACGCATCCTGTAAGTACACTATTATTACTAACCCCCCAAATGACCCCCCCCCACCACCACCACCACCACCACCACCACACACACACACACACAAAAAAATAACCACCCACTCATTAAAGTTCTGCTTCTGCTGAAGATAAGCTTCGATGTGCCATTTGGGAGCAGTGAAAGCTGAGCTCTTTAATTTCTGTGGTGCCTGTGTGATATTTGATATTTCAGCTTATGAAGTCCCTTCAGTTGACTCTACAGTGGGTATTTATTCTAAAATATCTTGTTTGTATTTATGTATTACATTGTCCTGTTTTAGATTTCACTATGTGCCTGTTATCATCGTTACCCTTTTGTCTTCTTTTTAAATTACATTTGCTCTTCTGTTGGATTTTGTGCCCAGACCAACTTGGATTGGAAAAGTGTTCCATGTTGTTTGGCTCTATTGATATTCTGCCTAACTTTTAAAAGCCAATGAAAGGCAAAGATTTATTTTCCTTCTACCTTTTGCACAAAAAAGACAAAAAGTAAAGAAAAGCAGAGGACTGGAGGGAGAAAGTCTTTGGATAAATCCTTCAGAAAGTCTCGGGGGGGCTCTTGGTTGTTGACCAAGGTTCTCTTGGCTCTGCTGCTTCCTGGTGAAACAGCCAGAGAGGAGAGATGTGCCAGAGGTCCCTAAACCAGCTCTCTCACTGCAAGGTGATGAGCCAAGACACACAGGTCCTCTGTTATTCAGCAGGCTGGCTGGGTGCTAGTCTCCTTGGTACATAGGGACATTTTTATCTCTTAATAAACATGAATTATTTTGGGATTTTGGAGGATTATTTGAAGTTATTTTTTTTGGTAAACTCCTCTCTGTCTTTTGAGGCAGGTCTAATCTAATCAGCAGAGGGGAGGCCATAGGCAGAGCCCTGAAAGGGAGCTGGGAGAGCTTTAATTGGGCCTGCGCTGCTGGTTGTGCAGGCATGGGGCTGGAGCCTGCATCAGGGTGTGAAAGCGCCAAACAAGCCAGCCTGGCCTCTAATTCGGCCGTGCCCCCCCCACTTTTTTCCTGCTGGACTCGCTTGCTCCACAAACCCCCACCCCCCACCTCACCCTTGGCCTTGCTTTAACAAGGCAATGGCAATTCACATCCAGCCAGCCAGAAAGAGTAGGAAATTGGCAGCCACAGTCGGGTCCAACTCAGACAGCACCCAGTGGAGGCTGAAAAGAACCAGAGGGGGATAAAAGATCCTTAAAAAGCTACGGGAGGAGGGGCGGTGATGGAGGGTGTAGCTAACCACCAACCTTAAAAGCATTTCTCAAGTTTGGAAGAAAGTCTTCTAAAGGTTCAGAGGATTTCTTAGACTCTGTTGTATTTCTTTTTGTTGGCCGTGCAAAAGGGCAGATCAGTGGCTTCTCTGCAGCTATGACTTCACCTCAGAGGTAGTTGTTCACAGGAGGACACAGCTCCATTCAACAAGGGTTTGGAAACCCCCAAAGCACTTTTTGTCTTTTCTTATCTACTTTTATTTTTTTCTATTTTCCCCTTAGCTAGGCCTGGCCCAAAACCCCATACCATACCTGCCTTCATTCCTCCTAACTGTCTGCCCTCTCACTAGACGTTGTCAGTCCCTCTATGCCATCACAAGTTCTAAACGTTTTTCCTTGTCTAGGGGTTTGCTTCATCCTCACATGCTCACTCCTCCACCTCTGTAAGGTTAGATTGTCCTTGACTGGCAGAGCAGAGCAGCAAAGAGTCTCCTACGGCCAGGTGCAGAGGGGGGAGGACCTGTGACCTCCAGAACAGCCTCTGCCGGGACTTTGAAACTTTAGCGATGGCAGCCTCTGTCCCTGTTCGTTTTTCTTATCCCCCTCTTTTCTCTCCTTCTCTGCAGGGAGCTGGACCATAACGACATCTCAGGCACAATTGAAGACACCAGTGGGGCTTTCTCTGGATTGGATAAACTCAGGAAGCTGTGAGTCCTCCCCCTCTCCTTGTCTTACTTTTCATTCCTCTGACATCCTGTTGCTAAACTGGGGTTCTCTCTGCTCTTCTTAAAAGAGGGGGAGAAAAAAAGTGAGCTTTCACAAATATCTGTGCAAGTTTTTGTCCAAATCATGTTTCCATACAAGTCCCTGTTCATTCTTTATTGCCAGGTTAAGGCTTTCAGGCTGTAAAGCTTCAATATCAGCCACTTGAGTTAGAACTCTTCATTGTATTAATATTCTTTTTGTAAGACATTTCATCTCTGAAGACATCTCATGAATCAGTTAACACAATTGTTTAGCCCCCATTTTGTTCTCATTTCATTAAAATCTTCACGAGCAAATCAGGTTGTCATTGCTTATAAATGTTCTGTTGCAGTGAATCATGTTTATTAGGTTTTCTTAGCCACTTACCAGTTTTGCCGAGCTGCATGTAAAAAGAAAAACAAAAGTTTATTGTAGAAAGTTAATGAGTTGCAAAATTGCAGCGAGCATGACATTTCTGGCAATAAGCGACAATCATCAACCTGCAGGACAAAAAGATGATGTCAAGCCAAGATGGTTCCCAGTGTGGGCGCTGCTGAAAGAAAGAGCCAGAGAATAAGGGAGAGAAGAGGCTTTTCTTTTAGCTGGCAGGGGTTCGCTCCCCAATAGGCTTATTGCTGTTTCTCCTTCATGCCTCCTCTTTTCGTTCCCACTCTCTGTTGTAAGGAACCGAGAGAGGGTAAAATTGAGGGCTGTATTCAGTTATCAAACATCAAACGCCTCTCTTGCCCCGCCCTCTGACCCTGCCCCTTTTGTCACGGTGTTGGCGGAAGCAGCCCGCTGCATCCCAAAGCTGTCAAACTGAGCCATGGGAAAGGAAAAAAATATGCAGGAAAGAAAAAGTAGGGTACATCAAAGTGTCCACCACACATACTTGCTTCCCTTAAAGCAGCTTACAAACACAGCCATGAAGGCTGGAGGGGCAGGTTTTATTCTTTTTCTTGTCATCTTAATTAAATTCCTTTAAAACAGAAGTCACAGAGTAGCTGACTCCTTATTGCTGTGACAGGACTGGTTTTTCTGTGTACGTGTGGATGGGTTGGAACACTGGGGTCCTAATTGTGAGCCACCCAGCCGTATCTCCTCTTCCTGTGAAGGGAAAAAAAAACAACCGCAGAGGTGGTTGCAGAGGGTGGAGGAAGGGCTTAGAACCCCAAATCAGAGGGAGAAACAACTCACTTCTCCATCTGACAGGCAGACAGGTGGATGTATGGAATACACACATAGCTTAGTCTGGTCATTGCTATTCTAATAAAGATAAAAGTGGTCTTTGAAGAGCAGCACAGACCCCAGGTGCCAGCTCCCACCCTCCTCCAAGCCAACCGCAGCACCATTCAATTTCGCTCACCCTTCTGGCTAATCTCCACCCAGTTCAGATTTCCAATACCCCAATCCCTTCTCTCTTATCAGATTCAGCCTCACTAATTGTGCTCCTCTCCCTTCTTTCTGCTCCCTCTTCTCACTCCCTCTTCCTCTCCCTCACTCCTCATCACTCGGCACCCTTCATGTTCTGGAACGGCAGGACTCTGTTTGGAAACAAGATCAAATCGGTGGCCAAGAAAGCCTTCGCTGGCCTGGAGACCCTGGAACACCTGTGAGTATCGCACAAGAGTGAAACAGGCAGGGGGGAAGGGTGGGGGAGGGTTGCGGGGAGGGGGAAGGTTGAGATTGGCAGAGGTAGCTGGCAGAGTGGAGGTTGCTAGCAATTTAATAGCGTTGTTGTAAAAGGAGAAGACCGGCTTTTCCTACAAGCGGCCAGCTGCCTCTCTCCGGTTAGGTCAGCACAATCCCCCCCCCCCCCCCCTATTTTTTTTTTATTTTTTTTTTCCTTTCTTTCTCAACGCAGGACCTAAGTTATTGAGCATATGGTGAACTCAGGAGAAGAAATGGAATTCCTATAAGCTTTTACAGGCCCCTTTTTTGACTGAGGGCAGGGACAGAAAGCTGTGTGCAGACCTGATTATTTTCATTACAGCTGACAGTCAGGGTCTTGGTTGATTTTTGCATGGATCTGTGCAGTTAATAAGACTGATGTGTATTTGTTTTTTGTCATGGCAAAAGGAACTTGGGGGAGAATGCTATTCGTTCTATCCAGCCTGATGCTTTCAGTAAAATGAAATACCTCCGAAGCTTGTGAGTACTATTTAAAGAAATGCACCGAAATTTAACTAAACCAGCACTTACACTTTTGTTTCAACTAAATTAATGTCCTCTTTAGTTAGAGTTGGATATAAAAGTGACCCAGCTTACTTTGCTCATTTCTTCTCTAGTCTGATTCAGAGCAACAGTTTCCTCTGTGACTGCCAGCTGAAGTGGCTGCCTGGCTGGTTGTTGTCACATGGTCTGCAGGCCGGTGTAAACGCCACCTGTGCCCACCCGGGGAGCTTGCAGGGAAGCAACGTCTTTGAAGTTCCAACCAACAGCTTCGTGTGTGGTCAGTCCTGTTTTCTTTACCTCTCCATCTGATGTTTGACTTTATGTCAACTGTGCGATTTACTATCATCAACTCTTTTTCTTTCTCCCATGCGATTTTTTTTTTTTTAACCCCCATCCCTCCAGATGATCTCCCCAAGCCCCAGATAACCGTTCAGCCAAACAACACGGCGACAGTCCTCGGAAGCGACGCGCGTCTCACCTGCACGGCTGCAAGCAGCAGCTCCTCCCCCATGACCTTCGCCTGGCGTAAGGACCAGGAGCTTCTGCATCACGCCGAGCTGGAGAACTACGCTCACGTGCGCGGTCACCATCGCGGTGTGACACCACACGCACCGGTGGCAGGAGGAGGTGTGATGGAGTACACCACCATCCTGCACCTACGGGATGTTACCTTCGCCCACGAGGGACGTTACCAGTGCATCATCACCAATCACTTCGGCTCTACCTACTCCAGCAAGGCCCACGTCACTGTCAATCGTATGTCGTAAAATCAGCAAAAATTATAATTCAGTCTTTTTTTAATAAGTTTATTCAAAGAAAAAAAAGGAAAATATTCAGTGCTCAGCAAGATTTTTTCAGTGTGTCTTACTTTGTGATAATGTAAGTCAGCCTCCATCTGTAAGATAATACACAGCTTTATTTTATTAGCTTATTATTTACTCCCACTTCTGATAAAGTTAGCAAGAGTCAGAGCTATTGTCAAATTACATATTCAAAAAACAAGCTTCCTGCAGGATTTGATGTGTGGCCCTCTGGCTGGATGTTTGCAGGAGAAAATGCCAGCAGCAGCTGGAAAAATGTGTTTGAGAGAGCAGAACTCTGTAACCCCTAACATCTGTTGTCAAGTTATTTTACAAAAAGAAATCCGCTCCAAGAACATAAAGGCAGTACAACATAAAGTTTTCATCTTCATCCACAGAGCTCCCATACTTCACAAAGACTCCCAGAGACGGCACCATCCGAATGGGCCACACCGCCCGGCTGGAGTGCGCTGCCAAGGGCCACCCGACACCCGAGATCGCCTGGCAGAAGGACGGCGGCACAGACTTCCCTGCTGCCCGCGAGCGCCGAATGCACGTGATGCCCGACGACGACGTGTTCTTCATCATGGACGTCAAGCCCGAGGACCAGGGCGTGTACAGCTGCACCGCCAAGAACACAGCAGGCACCGTCTCCGCCAACGCCACCCTCACTGTGCTGGGTAAGAGCACCGGACTTCCTGTTTGTTGCCCCGTTCCTCTCACTCAGCGCAGCGCAGCATTGCTCGTTCCCACAGCTGAAATGTAAATAGCTGGGTGCTCAGTTGGGAATTGGTTCGCCTTGGGCTGCAGAATGAGAAGCTTTCTATTTTTCTTTTCTCGGCAGCTGCGGCCGTGCTGCGGGTCAGGGGCCAGAGGTCACAGTTTAGGGGGTTGAAGCGGAGGTGGAGGGCATGGGGGGTGGCTCACAGAGGGGTGTTTGTTAGGCATTCCCTCCCCCTTCTCCTCTCTCGGTGGGAGGGACAGTGATGACCGCCTCACTGCAGGCCTCGGTGCTCCCAGTTTATTGGCTGTTTTACACTTAAACCAAACAAAACAGGGTTTCTCTGCTGGAAAGTATCTGAGCACACAGATCAACTTTGTTCTTTGTGTTCCGATGGAGCAAAGCAGCCTGTTGTTGGACACGGCTAAAACACTAACAAAAAAAAAAAGAGATGGGGTGTTCCTTAAAAACAGCAGAGCAACAGTTTCTGTGTTGAACATGGACTTGTCCGACCACTAATTTACTCAGATATGTAAAAGTTTGAAGCAAGAATCACAGCCTCAGCTGTGACGTTTTGGTTTTCAGAAACAGAGAAGTTGTGGGAGTTACCTTGGGATTGTGTGTGTGTGTGTGTGTGTGTGTGCGTGCGTGCGTGTGTGTGTGGTTGGGCGGGTGGGTGCGGGGCTAGAGTGTAGGGGCCCCTGTCTGGAAAAGAAGAGTTGGGGGAGAAAAATGTTTTAGAGAGAAGAAAGAGTAGAGGGGGGAGGGGGCTTTGATGAGATGGGGAAAGTATTGATAGAGAAATGGGTGGCTGTAGTGGGTTAAGTGAGATCTCTTAATCTGCGTGTGTCCCACTGCGAGGGGAAGTGCTCAGTCTGAGAGGCCAACACACACACACACACACACACA